>RQOL01000634.1:0-130758 GCA_013076295.1 Sanderia malayensis | reverse complement strand
AAAAAGCCTTATTGATCACCGATTCGCCGTTTCGGCCCATTGTTTTGGGGCGTTCGACCTATTGTTTTGGGTCGAATCTATTGTTTTAGGCAGAGTTTCGCCACCGTCACGTGACTCCGTAGAATATATATATTAGATACATGCAACCATTTATCGCTGAGTAAGTATTATGAACGTTGTTTGTTCTAACAACCTATCATTATAACCTAACAAGCTTCTTTATCACTATTTCGCTTAATAATGTCAATAATTTTTGTTTTTCTTCCTTTGCTTTTCATGGCAAGAACATGTTACGTGTTATTCAGGCCTCATATTTTTATTGAATATTTCAAGTTCATAACTATTCTAATTTCTCTTTCGTTCTTTACCATAGTTTTGAAAGACACAAGGCTCGGTAAGAAATTAATTAATTCATTGCAGTTTTTCCTTCTGACTATTCCATTCAGCTCTTCAATTTTTGTTTACCTTTTAAAAAGAGGCCCGGTTTGATCGATTTTTAAATAACGAACACCTCTCTTTCACAAACTTCTTTCAATTACGAAATTATATTTTCGTTCTCAAATGGTTTGTAAATATAACCTATGTTCAGCGAGCTACTCTTTACCACGAATAAAAACATCACTTTTGTTTTATGCATCTGGAATATATGAACAAACATTTATGGTGCCGTTTTTAACAAATTTACTCTGTAACCAAATTTGTTGAATTCTTGACAACTGCATTGGATTCAACAAGTTAATTTTCATTGCGTACAGGTTTTAGGAGTCTCTTTTAATGATTCGTTTATTCATGTCAACAATAATGTTGATTCCAATTTACTCTCTTCCATTTTAGTAACTGTTTACATTACAGAAACGAGCACAGTTTAACGTATGGGTTTTCATAAAATTTACATTATATTACATGGCATTACTCTTATCATAATGATTTATTTACAAAATTATACAGAACACTACCATTCCCTTTAAATATATAATATTGACTTCTTTGTGTTGCAGCTTTACACAAGGCTATAATTATTTGCATTGTTGTTGCTATCGAGGCCATTGTCTACAAGCAATAACATTTACAATAGTATAGCGTAATTGTACTTTATACTTCTTTTTCATATCATAACTTGCATTATGCCGCGCAAGACCAGGAGAAGTATAACCGGTGACAGACGCAGAAATCAAGTGCGGGAGAATATGCAGCATTGCAGAGAGATCAATCAACAGCTTTAACCTCAACAAACAAGAAATGCGGATGACCCACTTGCAGCACTCAACGATCTTCAACAATTCCAGCTCGAAAACCGTCAGCTAGAAGCCCCTGAATATCAGCCATTTCCAGCACAGTATCCTCTTCCAGAGATACAGCCAATGGAGATGGACATGGAACCAGAGCTTCCCATTCAGAACCAAGAGCTTCAAGCAGCAGGACAGCCTGTAGACATCGAGATGCAACACGCAGTTCCAGTAACCGAAGAAAATCAGATACCAGAACCCGTTGAAGATCAGCAAATGCAAGTTGACAACCCTGTCCCCGAGAACAATGAAGCTGAAAACCTCATCCCTTTCTCCCCATTACCACACGATTTGAATAAAATGACCGGAACATGCATTCATTGTGGTGCAAAGTACTTCAAAGAAGAACTGAACACAAAAAAACAATACAACAAATGTTGCATGGGAGGTTTAATTCCTGTGGATCCAATTCAACCACCTCCAGCCGAAGTCATGCATTTATCCACTGGTGATACTGCCGAATCAAAATATTTCTTGAAGCACTTCCGCCAATACAACTCATTAATGGCCATGGCATCATGGAAGGCTAATATTGTACGTCATGCCAGAGCTGGACCACCAGTTATCACGATTCACGGAAAGGCATATCACATGACAGGTAACTGATACAATATGATTCCAGTCATTATCAATATAACTTATTATTCGTTTATGCTGGCTACAGTTGAATTTATATTTACCTAACTTATGCTTTGAATCATTAACAGGTGTAACAGAAACAGAAAGATCGAGAAAATACGCAGAACTCTACATCATGGATACGCAACAAGCATTGCAGGAACGGCAAAACACTGCAAGAGAACCACATTTGGATTTGGACATTGTTGCACTTCTCCAAAATGAATTGATGGCAGTCAATCGATTTGCGCAATATTATCGAAGCATGGGTGAAATATTGGAGGAAAAGCGGCAGCAAGCTATTGCAAACAATCAGCCTGTTCCGACATTCAAAATGATCATCACAGGTCGCCCACAACAAGATCGCAGATACGATAATCCAACTGCCAGAGAAATTGCAGCTATATACACAGTACAGAATGGAGGTGCACCAAATCCTGATGATAGAGAATTGCAAATTCAAACAAGACGCGGAGATCTCATGAAGATTTACGTAACCAGTCCAATTGCCGATCCTCTCACGTATCCATTGATATTCTTTCATGGTGATAGAGGTTACAGTTTGGACCTTCAACGATTGCCCACAGCACACGTAGCAGGAGAACACCATAACAATCATAACCGTCGTACCAAACTAACCCTCTCCGAATACTATTTATACAGAATCCAGGTCAGGGATGTATTCTCGACCATCCACATTGCATCACTTCTATTTCAACAGTATCTGGTAGATGCATATACGAAGATAGAAGGCAATAAACTGAGCTGGATTATGAAAAATCAGCGTCAACTTTGTGTTGACACATACCGAGGCCTGATGGATCATCTCCACAGAAGAGCTGAAATCGAAAACAGATGGCCAGGGCTAACAATCCGAATCAGCCTATACATATCGATGTTGGCCGTGTTATCATTCTACCCTCGACCTTTCCAGGAAGCCAAAGAAACATGTATCAGCATTTTCAAGATGCAATGACAATCGTAAGGAAGTATGGCAAGCCAGACATCTTCCTCACAATGACTGCCAATCCTAAATGGAAGGAGATAGAAGAAAACATTCATCCGTATCAGACGGCCAAAGACCCACCAGACATTGTCACAAGAGTATTTCAATTCAAACTCAAAGAACTACTCAAAGACATACTAGACAACCACATTCTTGGACATGTCACAGCACATGTGTATGTCATAGAATTTCAGAAGAGAGGATTGCCACACGCACACATGATCCTGTTTCTTTCACAAGCTGATAAACCACGAACACTACAACAGGTAATATTTACATACTCAGATATAGAGATTGTAATACGTCTTGCTGACATAATTATATTTCTAACATCAAATACAGAGTATATGGTGATGGACATGTGCTACAAATATTCTGTACTTGATCTCAATAATAATTGCTAATTATCATGTCCATTGTCAGGTGGATGAACTCATATCAGCAGAGATACCGAATCCACAGGATGCAAGATACCACAAATTGGTCCTAAAACACATGACACATGGACCCTGTGGAGTTTTAAATCCTCAGTGCGTGTGCATGGAAAATAACAAATGCAAAAAGCACTTTCCGAAAGAGCAAGTTGCTGAAACTCAAATCAATGTCAACGGCTATCCTCTCTACAGACGACGCTGTCTTCATCCAGTCAATGTGAATAATCGCATTTTGGATGATTCTTGGGTAGTGCCACACAACAGACACCTACTCATCAAATATCAGTGTCATATCAACGTGGAAATATGCAGTACAGTTAAAAGTGTCGAGTACATTTTCAAATATATCCACAAAGGACATGATATGGCACATGTTGAAATTCTTGAAGAAAATCAACAGCAAGTACCTCAAGACATTGAACACGACGAGGTGCGCCAATACATCAATGCAAGATATATTGGACCACATGAAGCTGTCTATCGGCTTATGCAGTTCCCCATGCACGACAAAAGCCACATAGTTAAACGGCTTTCTGTTCATCTACCATTTGAGCAAGAAGTCATTTTTCGTGACAATAATTATGAGCAAAGGCTCAACAACATTGGTGATAGAACGACACTTACAGCATGGTTTGAACTCAACCAGCAAGATCCAGCTGCACATCAGTACCTCTACCATGAGATACCAGAGCACTATGTCTTCCAGGAGCGTTCAAAAACATGGACAGCCAGACAACGAAGAACAATGCCAATCATTGGTAGAGTAAATCAAGTGCAGCCCAGACCTTGCGAGCAAAAGTTTCCACTCAGACTTTTGCTATTGCATCAACGAGGAGCTACTTCATTTGAAGAACTTCGTACAGTAGAAGGTAATCTATGTGACTGCTTCAAAGATGCAGCATTAGCTCTAGGGCTATTAGAAGATGATGCCGAAGTCACACGTTGTCTTGATGAAGCTGCCATCTTCAATATGCCTTCACAACTCAGACAATTGTTTGCATCATTGCTGCTCTTTCAAACGCCATCCAACATCAGAACTCTCTTCAACGCCTTCAAAGAAGCAATGAGTGAAGACTTTGTCAGACGTGATCAACTCGACAATCCAGACATAACCTTCCAAGACAGACACATGTATCAATGTCTACTTGATATTGACAACAATTTGAAGGTTCATGGTTTGTCCATAGCGAATTACGATCACCTTCCTCAGCTACCGGCCGACTTTATCATTCAAGAACAAGGTGATTTACAACTTACCATGATGATATTCACTGTAATAATTTAGCCAATATATAATTCTATTTCTACCAAATTTACTATTTTTTATGTTTTCAGAGGAAGATCACATGGATGTTGAACATGACAGAGAGCAAGGAGAAGAAATGCGTGCTGCATTGAATCCAGAACAACAAGTGGTATACACAGCCATTATTCAAGCAACTGAAGCGCAATCTGAACAGAACTGTCACTTTCTCGACGGACCAGCTGGCACAGGGAAAACATTTCTCTACAAGACGTTGGTTCGTAACCTTCATGCATCTGGGCACAAAGTTCAGTGTATGGCTTGGTCAGGAATTGCAGCTACACTGCTTATTGACGGCAGAACATCGCATTCGCAATTCCAAATTCCAATACCATTGAAGCTGGAATCAACATGCACTGTCAAGAGACAGAGCCGAAGAGCACAAGTGTTGTGTGAAACAACCCTGTTCATATGGGATGAAGCTTCAATGATACCAGCATTGGCATTACAAGCAGTTGACAGACTGCTTCGGGATATCACAAGAGTTGACAAGCCATTTGGTGGCAAATTCATGTTACTTGGTGGCGATTTCAGACAGGTCTTACCTGTTGTTCCCAAAGCAGGAAGGGAGAAAATTGTATCAGAGAGTCTTAAATCATATCAAATCAGTGATTTGTGAGCGCAGTTTCAACAACATCGCCTGCACACAAACATGAGAGCTGTTCAAGATGAATCTTACAGAGAATTCTCAGAATGGCTCCTAAGACTCGGCAATAAGCAAGAACCACATGATGCACTTGACAATATCACTTTGCCACATCAAATATGCACATCTTCGCAAGAGGAAATGCTCAACTTCATATATCCCCAGCCTAATACACCACAGTCGCCCCTCATGCTGGATCCGGTAACCATGTCAGAACATTGTTGTCTTACCCCAAAGAATGACTTCTCACATCAAATCATTGACATCATTCTGGAAAGACTGCAAACTCCTGACAGAACATACTACAGCACAGACAGTGTGATAACAGAGGATCCAGATGAGGAAGTGGCATATCCAATTGAATTTCTCAACAATCTAACTCCTAACGGAATGCCATTACATCGACTTAGACTCAAGGTATAATTTACCTATATGTACTAATTATACATTAATTCTACACTTATTTAAATCTTAATAATGGTCCTTCGATGATACACATCATAATCTCGAACATTCCTTATTATAGGTTGGTGCAACAATCATTCTTCTGAGGAATCTAAATCCAAAGAAAGGTCTTTGCAATGGCACAAGACTCATTGTACGCCATCTCCGACATAACGTGATCACAGCAGAGATCATCACGGAGGAACACAGAGGCCAGCAGGTCATGATTCCCAGAATAACATTGTCAACACAGGACAGTGAGATGCCGTTCAACATAAAGCGACGGCAATTTCCAGTCAGACTAGCATACTGCCTTACTATCAACAAGGCGCCACATGCAAGTGAGCCGCATTTTGGATGTGAAGCAGTTGGCTTGCACATGAAGAAAAATGGCTGCTGCATGGAAGAACTTCAAGCAGCAAATGAAAGAAAAAAGAACTGGAAGCAAAGGAAACACAAACAATATAATGCAAGAAATCTTAAAGAAAGAAGAAATTGTTGTTCAGAGGCTCAGTTCTGAAGTCTCTTGCAAAGCACAGAAGTATAGTAGAATCGGCCCAAGAGAATTCGTTCCTTTTGAACATTAAAAGGGCTTGCACAAATCATTTTGTATCAAGATCAGGTGTTCGAGAACAATTTTGCGATGTATTGGCTGGAGAACAAGGTCCGTCCTGTCGCTTGCTGGAGCAAGTACCAGATCTAAAATTGCTATATGTTAGATTCGTCTCATCAGTTGTTTGTGATGCCCATGACGGTGCTGAAAATTCAGCTTCACCACTGCCTGAACCTGCCTTTAAACGCCCCAAAATTCTGGCCAGAACAAGTTTGCCGATCACAGAAAAGGGTGCGAATACCGAAAGAAAAGACATTGTCATCCCCAAGAGTGTGACTGTTTTGGACATGTTAAAGTTGGGGAAAGTTGTTGAATCTTCAACTGAGGTAATTGAACTGCACAGTTTTGACATGGCCACATTGGCATGGTCCAGACAACCAATAAACGTTGATTTCAAAATTGACAAGGAACCTTTTGGGACAGGCGGTTTTAGGAATGCTTTCAAAGCATATTCAACATCACAAAACCTGGGTGCAACAGAATGGGTAGTCAAGAAATATCTTCAATGTGCTGTTGATGTGATCAATGCAACAAACCAAAGCCTTGAGCAGCATACAAGAAAGGTTGTACAAATGCACACACTAGCAAAAAATTTTGCACATAAACTGGAAATGCAACTAAGAAAGGATAGAAAGCTAGATGAATATGGGGATACACTTAAATATAAAAAACTGTACATGGGTAGATACAATGGTGTATTTGTGACTTTGGAAGAGTTCATTGAAGGCATCTTCTACAAGCACATTAATAACAATGGAAATATTTCTGCTCATAATTCAGAATGTCGTCTTAAGTCAGAAAGTTTGGCCCACTATTCATTCACAAACTCAGAGGAGGAACTGATGATTGTAGATATCCAGGGCTACAACTTCTGGCTTTTGGACCCTGAGATTGCATCAAAAAAGAGTATGGATGGAGGGGAATACTTATTCAGCACAGGAAACCTTGCTAATGTGGCCATAGAGAATTTCAAAGAGAACCATGTATGCAATAAGTACTGCAAACTTTTAAATTTACTTAATCTCAAGGATGATTAATCTGTTAGTTGAACAAACACAACCAATATCTAACAATTTTAACAATTGTCATTGTGAAGAGAATTCTGTTTTGTTAAGATGTGAAAATATTTAATTTCAAATTCACTTGTACACAACTTTATGTTTTTAGAAGTTTTGTTTAGAGTGGCACTGCTTGTTTCAAAAAAAGAAATGCTTCCTTTATATCTTTGGCCTCTATCTGATTGAAAGGAAGAGCATCCTCACAAAGTGCACAAAAATCAGGCTCCATGAAATCAATTGGTGTATTTAATACACCAGAATGGGCAGCAACCTCTGCAAGATCTTCTTCTTTAACAAGTATTGCTAAAAAATAAAATTGATTCAATTTAGAAAGAAATTATGTTTATTCTTTTTTACTAACCAACAATAAATATGTATGGTTACATTAGCCATATGATATCAGCCATCTAAAAAGTATGTGAAATGGGAACGAAAATCTGGCAGAACTGGACAAAAACAAACATGAAATGCAAACATTTTTATAGGCCTACACATAATCATAACAAGTAAAAAGACAATTCACTTACAACAATTTTCAAGACCATATTCTTCAGGAAAATTGTACATGTGATCCGGTATTCCATTTGGAAGGTTGGTATTCTTTTGAGGACGAATTCTATGACAATTCCAAATTTTTTCTCTAAATGAATCCAATTCATTTTGCAGCAGAGGTATCATAACGTAGGCTAACAGCATTCTGAAATATGTATAAATTTCAATCAAAATTTTCAGTTCTTGTAATACAAAACGTAATTATACCAGGTCCTTGATGCATGGGACATTATACAAACTTTTGAGCTCAATCTTGAAAATAATAAGAAAAATTTAACCCATCTCTACCTTGTTTTTAGCGGATTTTCCCTGATGATCAGTTTCTGGGGGATTTCACAGAAAAGATACCAATGCGTAAGGGAATTTTGGCCAAAAAGGAAGGCGCAACTACAATCATAGTACCTCTCCCTCCTCACAGGAAAAAACCTTGCAAAAACAAGCAAAAAATTAGTTTGAACCTATGTCGCTCATCTGTAGGGTCATAGTGTCCTTGATCCTTCAACCATCGAAGTTGGTCTTTGAAATACAATTCTAATCTTTCATGGAGTTCTCTCCACCAGTGTTCAATCTATGAAAAAAAAGAAAGCAAAGTGGCTACAAATACCAGCTCTGTGCCTTTTGAAACATGACAAAATTAATGTTTACGTTTAGTAATTTTTTTGTTTTCGGATTATGCGCATTTTTTATAAGGAATTTAAGCTCGAGCCCAGTACTTAAAATTCCTTAGCTGGAAGGCAAATTTGAGCACTCGAAATTTCTTAGCAATACACCTTTTGCATCATGCGTATTTTAGAGTCTGGCACTAGTTTTTGGGTGAAAAAGATGCTGAGGGTGAAATAATTTTTCACCCAAAACTAGTGCCAGACCTCTAAAATACGCACAATGCAAAAGGTGTATTCCTTAGCTTTTTTCTAAAAATCTTTTGTTGTTCCTTGTATAGTATTATCTGCAACAATAACTTGAAATTCCTTAGCTCTCTCCCCTCCAGTAATGAGATTCCTTAACTTCTTATCTTTGTCTTGACGAGTACTGCATTCCTAATGAAACCGTTCCTTATAAAAAGATACGTGTACCCAGAAAATAAAATTTTTATTGAATAGTACAAAAATCAAAACTCGCAAACTGGATCTTCCTTTACAGCTTTGATACCTTCCGGATACCCGCTTTATTACCTACCTGGTTCGATGTGGAGGGCCCGTAAATCACAGAATCGGCTGGGTCAATATTGGTATTTAGTTTGTTGTGCAGGTAGGCATGAATCGTTGCCATAGTACCAGTTTCAGAGCCACGATCCATTCTTATGAATGTTGGCATCGCTCCTGTTGCAAACAAGTACTCCAAGTGTCATTTTCCTACCACCATAGGGTCAGAATTGGTTGTCCAGGCACGCAGCCACAACATCTTTCGGCTGCAGCTTGCTCCCCTATAGTAAGGTTCCAATTGGAGAGATATCACGGACTGGTATTTAGTCATCAGATATCGTCTAGGGAACCCGGCTAGTTCAATTGTTGCAACTCGAATATTGTTAAGAAGCTGATTGATTGATCAATGGAATTAATCAAGAAATAGATGAGAGTTGTTTGTGTAAAGCTTGAAGATTACGGTCAACAGAAACTGACGCTGCAAGAGGAAGAAAAGCCTAAAGTCACGGATACATCCGAGGTATCGTGATATTTATGTTTGTGCATGCGTAAGGCGTGGAGTTGTGTTGAAATTGAGACCACTGGGGGTCTAACTGTTCGATTTACGTATTTTAGAGTATTTAATCGTTTCATAAGTTTATTGCGTAGTTATTAATTCACATTGTTGAGACAGTATCTGTAAGCCTTAAGTTTACCGTTATTGTATTAGTTTTGTTGCCACATCCTTTCTCATAAGTAGGTGAAGGTAATTAGGGAATTTCGCCTACGTTAGTTGGTCAACGTGCGTGTATACAGTCTCCTAGAAACTATCGGACAAAGTGGTTTTTGCCCTGAAGATTCCCGACAGTATCCATACAGCCATAAATAGCCAATGGGAAAGTGCTATTTTGGTAGCCCATCATATTGTCATGTCCATCCACTGAGTGAACCCAGTTTGACCCCATAGAAGTGAATGACCCTTTTTGCTTTCTCTTTTTCCCGGGAGCACGGTCTCGCAAACCTTCAGGGTCTAAGTCGTACATGACATCATGAACAACGTCTCTTGGGGCAAGAATCCCATGCTTCTGACGAATTTGCTTGTGCATAGCCCTGTATCCAAGAAGCTTTCCTGGTCCCTCAAGCTCTTCTGCCACGACAGTTTTGATTTCCTCGATTGAAACATCTTTGTTGTTGAAATAAATTTCAAAAAATCTTAGTCCATGATCCAGTGATTGTATGCTCCAGGAATAATGCGCAAAGTCGCGCTTCAGAAAGCTTAACATCTCACATCTCTTCATATTTTGTTTCACATAATCAAGCAATTGTTCCTTGAGAACAAAATCGTTTTTCCACGCATCATTTCTGAAACCTGCAGCCGCCATTTTGAACGAGAAAAACAGAAACACTGACTGATGAAAACGGATGAAAAAATGTGCAATCTTCGGCGGGAAATGCGCGCAAGGCATGATGGTATACTGTGGCAGCGATAGGGCAGAGAAAATTTGGTTTCACTTTTGTTTTGAAATGAGTTTTATTTTGTTTTGAATTTTTTTGTAAATGATTTCATTTTCATATTGAAATGAGTTTTATTTTGTTTTGAATTTTTTTGTAATTGATTTAATTTTCATTTTGCAATGAGTTATGTAAATGATTTCATTTTCATTTTATATCTTCATTATATTTTGATTTGTTTTTACTATAAAAAGCATTTTATTTCAAAATGAAAGTCAATTTGTTTTGAAATTAATTTTGTCATTCAATTTATTTTGCAATTTTTCTTCATTAATAGAAAAACTTGAATGGCAGTGATAGGCCACCATAGTCCTGTAAAGGTCTTCACAAACTTTTGAGCATAAATTGCGTTGCTCACAGAGGGTGTCAGTCTACCAAAATGTACATACACAAATTATGGGGCACAGATTGTGGTTCTAGCAGATCGGCATTGCACTACAGTGTGATGTTCCCTGTTGTGCTATCAGCACAACACTCAGAAAGCAAAGCCGTTAAAAGCTTTGAACATTGCTGGTTTGCCACGCCACTCCAGTCAATAAGATCCGCCAAGAACGATCCGGACACTTTCACAACACTCCAGTGTCCGGGGGTGTTCGCCAACAGCAACAACATGATCTGGGTCCTCGGTAGGACCCGTATCAGAAGAGGTATGCTTTGCCATGCTCTCCGATGTTGCCTATGGGAGTATGGCTTTCCTTTTCTCTGTGAAAACTGCAATCTCTCCATTAACCATAGTTGTTTTAACAAGAATTAGCATTGGATTACCCCCCTCTCATGTCCTTATTTATTAAAAAATATAGCTGACCCCTTATTATGTAATATCCCAAATTTAAATTGCAGTTTTCGTGAACAAGGAAACCTTGAACAAAGGTTACCCCTTGAAGTTGGTGTTCGAGCTTTAAACTGATGTAACCAGCAATCTCCTTTTTTACTATGATCAAACTTAATGGTGAAAACGCACGAAGAATCGAGAGAACATACATCCGTATCATTTATCTGTGCCACACGAGTGTAAATTCCTATTGAATAATGCTGTCAACGTCGCCAAACACTCTACATGATGAATGAAGACATCAATACAGTCTACAGACGGGACAAATTTTCTCTCATTTATCTTCACTATCGATTTATAAATCATGAACGTTAAATGAACATTACAGTTTGTGTACATTTTTTCGTGCATTTTAAAGGCCATTTTTTCCTTTATGACATTGCATGCCAAAGGTTTTTATAGTTGTGTGTAGCACATAATTGAAGCTTTCGTCAATGATACTTACTTTATTACCGGTCTTGTACTAATATATTATAAACAAAAACAATGTAGCATTAATCTACTCTCTGTTCAAGTTTACTGAGCTTCACCAATGTCCGTTCTTAATGAGATGCATTTCTGCAGTTCTTCTTTGCCAATAATAACAAATAATAACACTTTATCCCCTATCGAAACGAGGTCGTTATGTTGCATTGAAAAAATTTTGGCCTCTTTTCCATCAATAGCCACCGCTTACTTTTGAAATAAGAATTTGAAACAGCTTGGCTTGGCATCACAAAATGATCATCAAACAAGACAACTTATAGTTGGGAAACTATTTCCAAATTTACATGGGACATATTCAATGTATCTTACAGGTAATGCACTTAGATCTTATTTTTAACTCATTTCGAATTAAATTTCATCAAGTTGTTAAACCGGCTTAATTTTGGTTAGGCCATGCAAACTTCACTTCACTGATTGTAACGAAATCGAAAATTTACATTAGTTATTTTATACATTTATGGTTTACTTGCTTCCAAAATAAATGTTTTATGCCCTGACTACATGTGCCTGCCAGTGTTAGCTTGGATTTAAAATGATTCTTTATTAGTATTCTAAGTAACCAATTTATGGATTCTTTACTGTTACTCTTCATTGCCTTCATGTGTCACAAGCAAAATATATTGACACCCCTATGAAACTATTTTTATCTTCAATATTGATGATGGATGAAGTATTCATAGACCAATGGAAAGATAATTTTCACTTATTTTGCATTTCAAACGTCTTCTTCCATATAATCCATAAGGGCTATAGACCATTATGGCTGCACAACTATCGTGTTGTCCTATTATCCTATAGCTATCATATGGTCATTTCATTGATTATTAATTCTTCTTTTTTTCCTGTATGATTGTTAGTGAAGGAAATACTGAAGTGCTTAACCGAAGCTGTCAATGTCACTAATACTTGCTATTAACACCATGCAAATGTAAAATGACCGAAACAAACATTTACTACACTAAGCATGAAATGTCAATGGAAACCTTGAAAAACTCATGGAAGGAGAATTCTGTTTATGTAAGTTTCTATCACATTGTAATTTCATTAGCTTTTGTGTAAGGCTATTCCCTAATTATAACAGACTCATATGGGAAACTGGTGAAATAACAATGTATTACTTATATCCATGGGAGTCAACTGCAATACTTGCACAAAATAAATGCTCATCTGTTATGGCATATGTATATTAGTAAAATTTAAGTTCATTGTTCACTATCCCTTCACCTTTTGTGCTTTAAAAGCTCAATTGCCATCTTATGATCCAACATTGCATGTGAATGCAAAAATCACCAATGAGGCTTATTTACGAGGCTTATGATAAGGGGTTATCAGGTGAGCCAAACTGTTATAAGAGTAGTAGGCAGAAGAGAGCGCACGAAGTGCGCCTACCACAGGAGCGAGCGTAGCGAGCTAACCCATTGCACGTGGGGTTGAAAGAGGCATGAGCGTAAGCGAATGCAGCGCACGAAGTGCGCCCTATCAAGCAATGTTTCATGATGATAGATAGACAGGCGAGCGTAGCGAGCTAACCCATTGCACGTGGGGTTGAACGAGGCACGAGCGTAAGCGAATGCAGCGCATGAAGTGAGCCCTATCAATCAATGTTTCATGATAATAGATAGACAGGCGAGCGTAGCGAGCTAACCCATTGCACGTGGGGTTGAAAGAGGCATGAGCGTAAGCGAATGCAGCGCACGAAGTGCTCCCTATCAAGCAATGTTTCATGATGATAGATAGACAGGCGAGCGTAGCGAGCTAACCCATTGCATGTGGGGTTGAAAGAGGCATGAGCGTAAGCGAATGCAGCGCACGAAGTGCGCCTTATCAATCAATGTTTCATGATGATAGATAGACAGGCGAGCGTAGCGAGCTAACCCATAGCTCGTGGGGTTGAAAGAGGCATGAGCGTAAGCGAATGCAGCGCACGAAGTGCGCCTTATCAATCAATGTTTCATGATGATAGATAGACAGGCGAGCGTAGCGAGCTAACCCATTGCACGTGGGGTTGAAAGAGGCATGAGCATAAGCGAATGCAGCGCACGAAGTGCGCCTTATCAATGAATGTTTCTTGATAATAGATAGACAGGCGAGCGCAGCGAGCTAAGCCATTGCATGTGAGGTTGAAAGAGGCATAAGCGTAAGCGAATGCAGCGCACAAAGTGCGCCAACCAGATTAAGCTTTTTTTATTTGACGGGCAGGGGCGAACGAGCGAAGCGAGTGATGACCCCTAGTAATAACTGAACTGGTTAAGCTGCAGACTAATGACTGAAATCATAATTTAAATCAAACAAACAATAAAAGAGGAAAGGGTAGGTGGGAGAAATGGAGCATCTTCACTATGCTTTAACTCGGAATGATTACAGAATCTGAATTGCTGAGAGTGTGACTTCACTAATTAATTATCAAGGTTTTGTCGACGTCAAACTTGGGTTAGTCTTGCTAGGAACCCCCATCCCCGACTACTCGAGTTGCTGGACATAAACCATGTGCAATTTCTATCGTCGCAGTAAGAGACAGAACAAACAAAAACAATGAGAATCGCCATTTCGACCGGAGGTCGACCGACTATGGGAAGGTCTACATAATACAATGAAGTTAAGTAGGCGAATGAAGTAATCAAAATGAATATAACAAAATAAGCTATGCAAAATTAAAGCACAAAAACATGAAAGTTATTTAGAGAAAACTACCGAACCAAGTACAACAAAATTTGAGAGTCTGACAATAATTGGCTCGGAGACAGTTTTGTATAAACCTTGTCAGCATCACTGGACCAACGCCCCATGGCTTGAATTAAGAAATCCGAAATCCGGAAGGCCAACGCGAAAACTATGTTGAGTGATTGTGTTAGGCCATCCACAACAACTCATGGTGGTTTGTGATTTCCAGTTCAAAGTTGATTTGGACAGTGGAGAACAGTCTTTTAAACTAACACGAGGACATGGGATTGAGATTGTAACAGACTAAAAAGTTTCGAGATACCCCAACGAACACTACTCGATGCAATATGAATCATGTTTAAACCTTTGAGATCGTTATTCTAAGCATACACTCTGACTGACTGACTGACTGACGCTAAAAGCAGACTTGACCAGTGCTATGAATTCTTGAGAATTCGTATAGTAATGACGTAGCATGCCACGTCATTACTATACTATTGACAAGGGAAGTACATCACTGGTGAGTTCTCTCATCAATTGTTTTCTACTTCCCATGCTATGAGATTGAAGAAAGTCATAGCGTGCCATGGTAAACAGGGCTTGGCTGTGATAGATGGTGCTGGTATGTTGAGTATCCAGACAATGATATAGTGGCAAAATGCTTTGTTGGGTTATCAATAGAAAAAAATAATTATCACGTAATGATATTAGTGTATAATGACAGGGGTATCTTTAAATGGAGAAAGCGAAAAGCCGGAATCATGGAAATTGGAAAGAGGTGTTTTCGCTTGTAAAGAACTGCTAAACTTTTCATTTTCATCAAATAAAAAGATTTTAGCTGAACAAAAAATTGCTATAAGACTCATAGCAGTCATAGCAGTGTCCGCCGCTCCTGGCCTGTGGGCCATTATTTTCAAAAATTGATTGCAAAATGTCGCGGAAGCAAGTGAAGATCTTCGGGGCTGAGCGTAAGCCAAATGGCAAGGCAAGGTCAACAAAGTAGTAACCTTCCAGGACATGCCAAGAAGCAACGGTGCACCGACCCGACTGGGAGAAGGCGGTAAGCTCGTTTGATATCAAATTTGGCCATGATAGTATCTCGACCAAGTATCATAATCTTTGATATCGCTTCTGAAATGCCAGCATAAGAGACCTCTATGTTACCGTTCAGGATGAAATCATTGACACTATTGTTAGGCGGAAAAGATAAGTCTGAAAAGATAAAGAAAAGTCTGTGATCATATGCCACTTTCCGGAAGTTGACTTGGGAATCACACCAAAACGATTGGTTATCATGCACGGCAGGGCGAGCGCGGAGAAAGGGCCGTCCATCATGCCGCAGAGCTCGTCAGTTATGTATTTATCGATTACCTCTGGCTGACGAATGGCTGACAGGCAATTCCGAGTCGCTGATAGTGGCACATAAACCAATAATCCGAGCCCCACATAAAGCAATATTTACACCAAACATAAGTCCCTCAAGAACCCATTTCGCATTGGGATGAGAAGACAAATGCAAATAATCAGTAAGTTCGAGTCAGCAAGAGTAAATTCGCAAAGTTGTTATCACAGTAGGCAAAGGAAACAAATAAATTAAATTGTCTAAAATATCAAAATATAGTGATTTTGAGTGCTCAAAATATAGTAATTTTGAGTGCGGCTTTTGACAGATGACACTGGAGAAGGGGAATGATGGCATCTACGGTTGTCATCACCTTGTAAGGCAGTAGCTTTGGCTGAAGAATAAACTTGTGCTCTGTGGTTGCCTTCGCAGAGATAACATCAGTGGGCATAAATGCATTGTGCTGAATTTGCAAGAGGAAAAATTCCATGATCTGCATGTACTCGATTGATTCCTCTGTCCGGACAGCAGAGGTTTGACATGCGACTGTCCTGCGGACACTTGCCCCACCTTTTTTACCCTGGATGTCAAAACAGTGGCCAAATAAAGCTAGGGGTGAACTGTCGCCCTTGCAAGCAATGGATTGTTGGCTGCTTGTTTTCTAAATGCAGTGTCCTAGGGATGCCACCCTAAGCCCGGGACATCCCTGTGCGCCTTTGCAATTGTTATGAAATAGGCCAATAATGATGGAAGCTTGTGTGCTGCATTTTTAATCATGATGGATGCAAAAACGGCCCAATCTTCAAACGTGCGAACTGGTTGCAATGTTTTAGCAAGGCAATCAAGTTGTAGGTTTTGCGGGGACGTTAAGGGCAAATTCTCAATGTTGCACAGCAGCAGGAGCATAAAGATAACAAACTTTTCCTGCTCTATCAATCCCACAAGGAAACCTGGGACAAGCGGCAAGCTACCCATCACAGAAACAGCTGGCAGGGATGACAAGGACATCCATTGCTGAGGTGGCAAGAACCAACCATCTTGGGACAAATTTGCCATGTTTCGAAGAGTTAGGCTTGGAGATGAAGCTTGGTTGCCCGATGGCCCTGGGGTAGAATTTTCACCCACAGAATCGGCTGATGAGGAAGGTAGCATAGATGGTGCGACCTGTAAAAAGCCGGGGATACTTGGAAAACTCGCTTGACCCCCCTGTTGAAAGGTAGGGGACATACCTGGGGCTGGAATCGGTTGACCCATATTTTGTTGTCCTACAACATTGTTGTCATAGTCATTTGCCATGGTTGGTTAACGATACAGAAAGATCTAAGAAAGACAAAGAAAGCTCTAACCCAACTTCACTTGGTCTTGTGTGCGTAGATGGATTTGTGCATAATCCGCTTTTAAAACAATGTTGAAAAACGAATAACTTTAACTGATCAGCAAGAAATGAAGCTTCTTCACTATGCTTTAACTCGGAATGATTACAGAATCTGAGTTGCTGAGAGTATGTATGAGTATGATTTAATAGCCTTCTGCTTATTTTTGTTATTAATTATATTTCAGTTTACATTGTTGGATTATTGACATTTATTACTGTTAACCCTCAAAATTGGTTTTCTTCGTAATCTCACCAATTCTTCGGCACCAGTAATTTATCACGCAAATTTGCTACTTTATTCTACGAGTATTCGAGTCTTTAAGTCTATTATATATATTCTGTGATATCACGTGACGACGCACTTTCCTTGCCAAAAACAATAGATTCGACCCGAAACAATAGGTCGAACGCCCAAAAACAATGGGCCGAAACGGCGAACCGTGTGATCACAAAGGCTTTTTTGTATGTGAGTATATGGCTATGAAATTCACACTGAAAGTTTAGTTTTATTATTTTAACCAGGGTAATGGATTTTGTTTTTCGATTTTCTTCCTAATTATTGAATTATTCCATTAATTATTCTGCTAATTGTGCTATCACGAAAAAACTACAGTTTACGGTGGCGAAACTTCCAAATTCGCGTCGCAAACTCCATTTTCGAACAAAGTGTTCGCTCTTCACGTGACCCGTTTCGCCTTTTTCTGCAATTTGATTGGCTCTTTTGCGCGACCCACGTGCGTTGTCTATCGTTTTTCGTTTTTCGCCCTCCGTTGCAGCAGGTACTTTACTTCTGGAGAAGAGGATGCATGTTTTTGTTTTGCACACAAAGGGGCCTTTCAAAGTGTTTTACCATCTGAATTATCTTTGCAAAAAACTACTATTTATTTCAAAGACCCTGGAGAGTTTCAGAAGACAATAAAAAACACAGGTGATAGCTTTGTTTTGTATTTTAAGTTGAAATAGTTGTTGTTTTTGTAGTAAGCGTTGCTTCGGCATGCTTGCAACGCTTAGGCCCAATGAAAACAAAGTCAAAGTTATGAATTTTTCAGGCGCTAATTGCACGATTTTCCTCATTTAAATGTTCGCAAAGTGTTTGTATGTTTGTATAGTACGTATAGTATGTATAGTATGTTTTTTTAGTAGGTATAGTAGGTATAGTATGTTTGTAAAGTAGGTATAATAGGTATAGTATGTTTTTATAGTAGGTATAGTATGTTTTTATAGTAAGTATAGTATGTTTGTATTGTAGGTATAGTATGTATAGTATGTGTAGTATGTTTTTATAGTAGGTATAGTAGGTATAGTATGTTTTTATAGTAGGTATAGTATAGTAAGTATAGTATGTTTGTATAATAGGTATAGTAGGTATAGTATGTTTGTATAGTAGGTATATAGTAGGTTTATAATGCATGGGCATGAGCGTAAGCGAATGCAGCGCACGAAGTGCGCCCTATCAGTCAATGTTTCTTGATAATAGATAGACAGGCGAGCGCAGCGAGCTAACCCTTTGTACGTGGGGTTTAAAGGGGCATGAGCGTGAGCGAATGCAGCGCACGAAGTGCGCCAACCACAGGCGAGCGCAGCGAGCTAACCCATTGTAAGTGGGGTTGAAAGAGGCATGCTGTTAGCGAATGCAGCGCACGAAGTGTGCCCTATCAGGCAATGTTTCTTGATAATATACAACATATATATTAGATATATTAGATATAGTATGATAGAAGATAGTATTGGATGATTATATATATATAGTAGGAAACAGTATAGTATTGCATGTTCATGTATAGTATTTTTTGGTATGTAGCATTGTATTTATATTTTTATTTTTAGTGTTGCATTTAATAGCAAGTTCAAGCAGTTTTTTAAGTCTTTGTAGGCAATCATATGTGCTCCAATTTGTTAATTTATTTCCATACTTTGTAGTACCCTTCGTTGATAAATACACAGAGAATGAAGAAAATGCACAATTGATGATAGAATATTAAGAACACACAACAAAGGTTCAAAGGACATGACTTGAATTTAAACTTATAGTTGTAAATTATAGTTGTAACAAAAACTGTATATCTTACAACATAAATGTACTATTTACCTGAATATAATTTACCAGTGAAGCGTGCAACATTACATATGCTTCTCTTGAAAAGTCTTCATTTTCTGTAGTCATTTCTCATAACTAAATTTCACACTATCAGGCCACTACCAGGGTATTTCCACCACACATACTAACAATATTTACGCATTCTGTGACATTTCCAGGAGGCCTCGATTTCAGTTATCTATATTTTATTATACGAGGCCATCTTTAATCTGTTGCCATGGTGTTCATATTCAAAATTATCTTCACAACGCAACGCGCCAAAAATATTTTCCTTTCGTGTTCATCACTGTCAAAAGTAGAGCCACAAGTCAACAGGTAAATTGTTTTTAACTCATTACTAATAATTTATACTTTTACATATTAATAAAGACATTTACAAATAATACCCGAATTTTTTATTACATGCACAACTATTTCCATGTATTTAATCACTGATGATATTCCTTTTCCAGTCTTCGTTTAGTTTTCGTTGTTGAACCTTCCTATGAGAAAAAAAGATTTCGGTATGTATTTTCAGTCCAATGCTACTTGGATGATGAGATTTTCCTTTACTATTATGATCACCAACCAGATGTGTAACTTACTACTTAGCATTTAAATCACAATTATCTTCTTCTTTTTCAGTATTTGCAGTTTGGCAGTTGCCCGTTCATTTTTATTTCATTCAGATTTTCGGTATGTACTTTCAGTTCAATGTTAATTAGATAATGAGATTCTCCATTACTATTATGATCACCAACCATATATGTAACTTACTACTTACCATTTCAATCACAATTATCTTATTCTTTTTCCAGTATTTGCAGTTTGGTAGTTGCCCGTTGTATTGATCTAATTTCTTTTTTAGCACATTTTCGGTATGTACTTTCAGTTTAATAGTACTTGCATAATGAGGTTCTCCATTACTATTGTCTTCACCAAGCATATGTACAACTTACTACTTAGCATTTAAATCACAATTATCTTCTTCTTTTTCAGTATTTGCAGTTTGGCAGTTGCCCGTTCATTTTTATTTCGTTCAGATTTTCGCTATGTACTTTCAGTTCAATGTTAATTAGATAATGAGATTCTCCATTACTATTATGATCACCAACCATATGTATAAATTACTACTTACCATTTAAATCACAATTATCTTTTTCCAGTATTTGCAGTTTGGCAGTTGCCCTTTATTTTTAATTTTCTTCAGATTTTCGGTATGTGCTTTCATTTCCATGTTAATAAGATAATGAGATTCTCCATTACTATTATCTTCACCAAGCATAGGTATAACTTACTACTTACCATTTCAACCACAATTATCTTATTTTTTTTCCACCATTTCCAGTTTGGCCTTTGAATTCCACTTTGTTCATATTTTGGTATGTACTTTTCTTTCAGTGTCATTTACATAATGAGATTCTCCATTAATATTATGTTCACAAAGCATATGTATAACTTACTACTTACAATTTGAATCACCATCTTATTGCTTTTCCAGTATTTGCAGTTTGGCAACTGTCCTTGGATTTTGTATGATATTATATTATTTTACATCAGTACTGCTTCATGTAAATATATTTTGTTTTTCACATATCAATGATTCTTATGAAAAAAAAACAACTGTTATTTGTTTGCTTTAAGGTTCGCTATGGCTACAAGTGCCAAAAGAAAGCCAGAACCGGAAAAACAAATTGTTATATGGCTTCGTGATCAAGTCAAAGTAATTATAGCTAATATATTAATTCATATTTCATCAGTTTTTAAGCACTTCACTATAATTAATTCATATCTTTGCTTTCGTATGCTAGGAAATAACATACAAAGACATTTATGGTCTAAAAAGGGAGTGTGCTGCCCAATTCGAAGAATTGGGCAGGAACAAAAAGTTCTCCTTGGTTGACAAGGAGGGGAGGAGACTCCCCACAAAAGATATAGTGTAAGTATACCTTCTGTATTTGAAGCTCAGTTGTTCTATTGATATGTTCCAAATATTGTATAATATCCTTCCACCAAAAAACAACCTGTAACATAATTGTGTATTCACAGATCACAAAAGGAGGCCTTTATCAAAATTGGTAAAGGCCAAAGAAAACAAAAAGTGGATAAAAAGGGTGGGAAGGCCACCCAAGAATTTTCTAGAACTTTGATGGTGGCCATGCCCACCCAAAGGGCTATAAAAATTATGCAGGACATGTGTAAATAGTTTCTTAACTAATTTACACATGTCCTGTTTTTGACCATGCATGAAAGAGACAATCATAAAATCAAAACCACTACATTAACACAAAATATAAAGTAAAATTATCCACTTTTCCATACAAAAAATTTTTAAAACATTTCACATTTTTTGTTCATGCATGGTCAAAGTTTTATTCCTAATATATTTGTTCATATTATATGTTCCAAATGTTCTTATTTTATATGTTCCAAATGTTCCAAATTATATGTTCCAGTATTTTTAATATTTCAATCACATTTTCAATAATTCAGAAAGCTTTATCAGATACAAATGTTGACATGATTTCGTTGCAAAACCTTCACTTAATAACTTACCCAATGCATGGTATTCACTTTCATGAATGCGATGTTGCAGTTGCACCAGATAACGGTGGTCATTTATTCCCAGTATGATTCTTTTTAAGCGATTTTTGCAATCTAAACTCAGAAAATGAAACTGGAGTTAACACATTTTGAACAGTGAGTCAAAATACTTTATACATACTCTTCAGATGGAAATGATTTAAGAAGATGCAGTTGGATTCTCACCATGCGTTTCTTCCTCATCAAACTATACTTGGCATGCCATGGCCATGATGTAATGATGTCATTCAATTTCACGTGCAATTTTTCCCTCCTACCTTTCTAACTACTCTGAGGGAGGAAGGGGAATTCCCTTTTCACTAACAAGTTTCCCGCCTTTTTAAGCACGTGACGTGTATAAACCAATCGTGGGAGCTGTATAGTACAATAGAAATCCCGCCTCTGATTGTTCGCACAATTAGATTTTGCCTAATTTAATTTAGTTGTCCAAGTTATCGATAGGATATAATTATATGGAATTATTTATCGCTGAGTAAGTATTACGAATGTTGTTTTTTCTAACAACCTATCATTATAACCTAAAAAGCTTTTTCATCGCTATTTCCCTTAATAATGTCAATAATTTTTGCTCTTCTTTCTATGCATTTCATGGCAAGAACAGGTTACGTGTTGTTCAGGCATCATATATTTATCAAATATTTATTTCAAGTTTATTAATAACTATTATCTTTCTTTTCTTACCATAGTTTTGAAAGACACAAGGCTCCGTAAGAAATGAATTTATTCATTGCAGTTTTTCCTTCTCAGTATACCTCTTTAATTATTTGTTTACTTTATAAAAAGAGGCCCACTTTGGTCGATTTTCAAATAACGGACACCTCTCTTTTACAAACTTCTTTCAATAATTATGAAATGATATCTTTGTTACCTATGATTTTTAAATGTAGCCTATGTGCAGCGAGCTACTCTTTACCACGGATAAAAACATCATTTTTGTTTTATGCATCTGGAATATTATGAAGAAACATTTATGGCGCCGTTTTTAACAAATTTACCCTGTAACCAAATTTGTTGAATTCTTGATAACTGCCCTGGATTCAACAAGTTAACTTTCATTACGTACAGGTTTTCGGAGCCTCTTTTTATGATTCGTTTATTCATGTCAACAATAATTTTGATTTCAATTTACTTTCTTCCATTTTAGTAGCTGTTTACAGTACAGAAACGAGCGCAGTTTAACGTGAGGGTTTTCATCAAATTTACATTATATTACATAGCATTACTTTTTTAATAATGATTTATTTACAACACTATACTTAACACTACCATACCCTTGAAATATATAATATTTACTTCTTTGTGTTGCAGCTTTACACAAGGCTATAATTATTTTCATTGTTGTTGCTATCGAGGCCATTGTCTACAAGCAATAACATTTACAATAGTATTGCGTAATTGTACTTTATACTTCTTTTTCATATCACAACTTGCACTATGCCGCGCAAGACCAGGAGAAGTATAACCGGTGACAGACGCAGAAATCAAGTGCGGGATAATATGCAGCATTGCAGAGAGATCAATCAACAGCTTCAACCTCAACAGGCAGGAAATGCGGATAACCCACTTGCAGCAGTCAACGATCTTCAACAAATGCAGCTCGAAAACCGTCAGCTAGAAGCCCCTGAATATCAGCCATTTCCGGCACAGTATCCTCTTCCAGAGATACAGCCAATGGAGATGGACATGGAACTAGAGCTTCCCATTCAGAACCAAGGGCTTCCAGCAGCAGGACAACCTATAGACATTGAAATGCAAGATGTAGTTCCAGTACCCGATGAAAATCAGATACCAGAACCAGTTGAAGATCAGCAAATGCAAGTTGAAAACCCTGTCCCCGAGAACAATGAAGCTGAAAACCTCATCCCCTTCTCCCCATTACCACACCACTTGAATAAAATGAACAGAACATGTATTCATTGTGGTGCAAAGTACTTCAAAGAAGAACTTAACTCCTGAAAACAATACAACAAGTGTTGCATGGGAGGTTTAATCACTCTGGATCCAGTTCAACCACCTCCAAACAGTGTCATGCATTTATACACGGGTGATACTGCCGAGTCAAAGTATTTCTTAAAGTGCTTCCGCCAATACAACTCACTAATGGTCATGGCATCATGGAAGGCTAATATTGCACGTCATGCCAGAGCTGGACCACCAGTGATCACAATTCACGGAAAGGCATATCACATGACTGGTAACTGATACAATATGATTCCAGTCATTATCAATAAAACGTATTATTTGTTTATGCTGGCTACAATTGAATTTTTATTTCCCTAACCTATGCTTCGAATCAATAACAGGTGTAACAGAAACAGACAGATCCAGAAAATATGCAGAACTATACATCATGGATACGCAACAAGCATTGCAGGAACGGCAAAACACTGCAGGAGAACAGCGTCTTGATTTGGACATTGTTGCACTTCTCCAGAATGAATTAATGGCAGTCAATCGATTTGCACAACATTTTCGAAGCATGGGTGAAATATTGGAGGAACAGCGGCAGCAAGCTATTGCAAACGATCAGCCTGTTCCGACATTCAAAATGATCATCACAGGTCGCCCACAACAAGATCGCAGATACGATAATCCCACTGCCAGAGAAATTGCAGCTTTATATACTGTACAAAATGGAGGTGCACCAAATCCTGACGACAGAGAACTGCAAGTTCAAACAAGACACGGAGATCTCATGACGATTTACGCCACCAGTCCAAGTGCCGATCCTCTCAGGTATCCATTGATGTTCTTTCACGGTGACAGAGGATACAGTTTGGACCTTCAACGATTGCCTACTGCAAATGTAAGAGATTGACAACACATCAATCGTGATCGCCGTACCAGACTCACCCTCACCGAATACTATTTATACAGAATCCAGGTCAGGGATGCATTCTCAGCCATCCACTCAGCCATCCACATTGACACATACCGAGGCCTGATGGATCATCTCCACAGAAGAGCTGAAATCGAAAACCAGATGGCCAGGGCTAACAATCCGAATCAGCCCATACATATCGATGTTGGCCGTGTTATCATTCTACCCTCAACATTTCCAGGCAGCCAAAGAAACATGTATCAACACTTTCAAGATGCAATGACAATCGTAAGGAAGTATGGCAAGCCAGACATCTTCCTCACAATGACTGCCAATCCCAAATGGAAGGAGATAGAAGAAAACATTTATCCGTATCAGACGGCCAGTGATCGACCAGACATTGTCACAAGAGTATTTCAACTCAAGCTCAAAGAACTACTCGAAGACATTCTGCACAAGCACATTCTTGGACATGTCACAGCACATGTGTATGTTATAGAATTCCAGAAGAGAGGACTACCACACGCACATATGATCCTGTTTCTTTCACAAGCTGATAAACCGAGAACACCACAACAGGTATTTTTGACATGTACTACTAATTCTATCTCTCAATGTTAAATTTATATCCAATGCACAGTACAACTATTCTGTACGTCATTTCTATTATAAAATTGTTATTTATCATATTCATTATCAGGTGGATCAACTGATATCAGCAGAGATTCCAGACCCACAGGATGCAAAATACCACAAGTTGGTCCTAAAGCACATGACACATGGACCCTGTGGAAATTTAAATCCTCAGTGCGTGTGCATGGAAAACAACAAATGCAAAAAACACTTTCCAAAAGAACAAGTTGCTGACACTCAAATCAATGTCAACGGCTATCCTCTCTACAGACGACACTGTCTTCATCCAGTCAATGTGAATGATCGCATTCAGGATGATACTTGGGTAGTGCCACACAACAGACACCTACTAATCAAATATCAGTGTCATATCAATGTGGAAATATGCAGTACAGTTAAAAGTGTCAAGTACATTTTCAAATATATCCACAAAGGACAGGATATGGCACATGTTGAAATTCTTCAAGAAAATCAACAGCAAGTACCTCAAGACATTGAACACGACGAGGTGCGCCAATACATCAACGCAAGATATATTGGACCACATGAAGCTGTTTATCGGCTTATGCAGTTCCCCATGCACGACAAAAGCCACACAGTCAAACGGCTCTCTGTTCATCTACCATTTGAGCAACAAGTCATCTTTCATGACAATGATGACGAACAAAGGCTCAACAACATTGGTGATAGAACAACACTCACAGCATGGTTTGAACTCAACCAGCAAGATCCAGCTGCACGTCAGTACCTCTATCATGAGATACCAGAGCACTATGTCTTCCAGGAACGTTCCAAAACATGGACAGCCAGACAACGAAGAACAATGCCAATCATTGGTAGAGTAAATCAAGTGCAGCCCAGACCTTGCGAGCAAAAATTTGCACTCAGACTTTTGCTATTGCATCAACGAGGAGCTACTTCATTTGAAGACCTTCGTACAGTAGAAGGTAATCTATGTGACTCCTTCAAAGATGCAGCATTAGCTCTAGGGCTATTAGAAGATGATCATGAAGTCACACGTTGCCTTGATGAAGCTGTGATCTTCAATATGCCTTCGCAACTCAGACAGTTGTTTGCATCATTGCTACTCTTTCAAACGCCATCAGACATCAGAACTCTCTTCAATGCCTTCAAAGAAGCAATGAGTGAAGACTTTGTCAGACGTGATCAACTTAACAATCCAGACATAACCTTCCAAGACAGACACATGTATCAATGTCTACATGATATTGACAACAATTTGAAGGTTCATGGTTTGTCCATCACGAATTACGATCACCTTCCTCAGCTACTGGCCGACTTTGTCATTCAAGAACAAGGTGATTTACAACTTAACATGATGATATTCACTGTAATAATTTAGCCAACATGTACTTCTATTTATCCCAAATGAAACTGTTGTTTATGTTTTCAGAGGAAGATCACATGGATGTTGAAAACGAAAGAGAGCAAGGAGAAGAAATGCGCACTGCATTGAATCCAGAACAACGAGTTGTTTACACAGCCATTATTCAAGCAATTGAAGCGCAATCAGAACAAAACTGTCACTTTCTCGACGGACCAGCTGGCACAGGGAAAACATTTCTCTACAACACGTTGGTTAGTAACCTTCATGCATCTGGGCACAAAGTTCAGTGTATGGCTTGGTCAGGAATTGCAGCTACACTGCTTATTGACGGCAGAACATCGCATTCGCAATTCCAAATTCCAATACCATTGAAGCTGGAATCAACATGCAATGTCAAGAGACAGAGCCGAAGAGCACAAGTGTTGCGTGAAACAACCCTGTTTATATGGGATGAAGCTTCAATGATACCAGCATTGGCATTACAAGCAGTTGACAGACTGCTTCGGGATATCACAAGAGTTGACAAGCCATTTGGTGGCAAATTCATGTTACTTGGTGGCGACTTCAGACAGGTCCTACCTGTTGTTCCCAAAGCAGGAAGGGAGAAAATCGTATCAGAGAGTCTTAAATCATATCAAATCAGTGATTTGTGGGCACAGTTTCAACAACATCGCCTGCACACAAACATGAGAGCTGTTCAAGATGAATCTTACAGAGAATTCTCAGAATGGCTCCTAAGACTCGGCAATAAACAAGAACCACATGATGCACTTGACACTATCACTTTGCCACATCAAATATGCACATCTTCGCAAGAGGAAATGCTCAACTTTATATATCCCCAGCCTAATACACCACAGTCGCACCTCATGCTGGATCCGGTAACCATGTCAGAACGTTGTTGTCTTACCCCAAAGAATGACTTTTCACATCAAATCAATGACATCATTCTGGAAAGGCTATAAACTCCTGAAAGAACATACTACAGCACAGACAGTGTGACAACAGAGGATCCAGATGAGGAGGCTGCATATCCAATTGAGTTTCTCAACAATCTAACTCCTAATGGAATGCCATTACATCGACTTAGACTCAAGGTATAATTTACCTATATGTACTAATTATACATTAGTTCTACACTTATTTTAAATATTAATAATGGTCCTTCGATGATACACATCGTTATCTCGAACATTCCTTATTATAGGTTGGTGCAACAATTATTCTTCTGAGGAATCTAAATCCAAAGAAAGGTCTTTGCAATGGCACAAGACTCATTGTACGCCATCTCCGACGTAACGTGATCACAGCAGAGATCATCACGAAGGAACACAGAGGCCAGCAGGTCATGATTCCCAGAACAACATTGTCAACACAGGACAGTGAGATGCCGTTCAACATCAAGCGACGGCAATTTCCTGTCAGGCTCGCATACTGCCTTACTATCAACAAGGCACAGGGACAATCTCTGAGGTATGTTGGT
This sequence comes from Sanderia malayensis, assembly GCA_013076295.1. NCBI lineage: Eukaryota > Metazoa > Cnidaria > Scyphozoa > Semaeostomeae > Pelagiidae > Sanderia > Sanderia malayensis. Next base: position 102,503 of record RQOL01000634.1, on the reverse strand, counting down.
TTGTATTTACCTGAGCCCGTGTTCACACATGGTCAGTTATATGTGGCCATGTCCAGAGCAACATCATTTGAGGGGCTCAAAGTATTCCTCCCAGAGGAAACACACAGGAAGACAAAAAACATTGTCTTCCAAGAAGTCCTGTAAATGTCTTCACAAACTTTTGAGCATAAATTGCGTTGCTCACAGAGGGTGTCAGTCTACCAAAATGCACATACACAAATTACGGGGCTCAGATTGTGGTTCTAGCGGATCGGCATTGCACTACAGTGTGATGTTCCCTGTTGTGCTATCAGCACAACACTCAGAAAGCAAAGCCGTAAAAAGCTTTGAACATTGCTGGTTTGCCACGCCACTCCAGTCAATAAGATCCGCCAAGAACGATCCGCACACTTTCACAGCACTCCAGTGTCCGGGGGTGTTCGCCAACAGCAACAACACGATCTGGGTCCTCGGTAGCACCCGTATCAGAAGAGATATGCTTTGCCATGCTCTCCGATATTGCCTATGGGAGTATGGCTTTCCTTTTCTCTGTGAAAACTGCAATCTCTCCATTAACCATAACTGTTTTAACAATAATTAGCATTGGATTACCCTCCTCTCAACCAATTAACTCATTTACTTATTCATTATAACAATATAGATGACCCGATATTATTTAGTATTCCAACTTTGAATTGCAGTTTTCATGAAAAAGGAAACCTCGAACAAAGGTTACCCCTTGAAGTTGGTGTTCGAGCTTTAAACTAATGTAACCGGCAATCTTCTTTTTTTACTACTACCAAACTTAATCGTGAAAACGCATTAATGTGTGCCACGTGAGTATGAATTCCTATTGAACAATGCTGTCAACATCGCTGAACACTCCACATGATGAAGAAATCAATACTATTTACAGACGGGACAAATTATCTCTCATTCATGTTCACTATTCCATTTATAAAACATGAACATTAAATGGACATCAGAAGTATGTGTACATATTTATTCATGCATGTTAAAGCTCATGTTTACCTTTATGAAATTGTATGCCAAAAGTTTTTTATAGTTGTGTGTAGCACATAGTTTAAGCTATCATGAATGATACTTACTTTTTACCGTTTATGTACTAATACATTATATGCAAAAACGATGCAGTATTAATCTACTCTCTTCTAATTTACCGAGCTTCGTCAATGTGCGTTCTTAATGAGATGCATTTCTGCTCTTCTTTTTCGCCAATAATAGCCCTTTATCGGCCATTGAAACGAGGTCGTTGAGAAACTTTGGCCTCTTTTCCATCAATGCTCAACGATAACTTTTGAAATATGAATTTGAAACAGCTTGGCTTTGCATCACAAAAAGATCATCAAACAGGACAACTTATAATTGGGAAACTATTTCCAAATTTACAGGGGACATTTTCAATGTATGTTACAGGTAATACACTTATACTTGATTTTTAACTTATTCCCAATTCAATTTCATTAAATTGTTAAACCATCTTAATTTTGGTTAGGACATTAAAACGTTACTGATTATTGCAACGAAATCGAAAATTTTGATTAGTTATTTAATACCTTTATAGTTTATTTGCTTCCAAAATAGATGTTTCATGCCCTGACTACATGTGCCTGCCAGTCTTAGCTTGGATTTAAACTATTTCTTGAAGTATTTACCAATTTATTGATCCCTTTTGTTCATTGCCTCCATGTATGTGTCACAAGAAAGATATATTGACATCCCCATCAAACTATTGTTATTTTCAATACTGATGATGGATGAAGCATTCGTAGACCAGTGGAAAAATGATTTTCACTCAGTTTGCATTTCAAACATCTTTTTTCATCTAATCCACAAGGGCTATTGATGAATATGGCTGCACAACTATCATGTTGTTCTATTATTCTATAACTATCATATCGTCATTTCATTGATTATTAATTCTTCCTTTTTCCTATATGATTCTTAGTGAAACAAATACTGAAGTGATTAACCGAAGCTGTCAATGTCACTAATACTTGCTATTCACACCATGCAAATGTCAAATGACTGAAACAAACATTAACCACACTATGCATGAAAAGTCAATGGAATCCTTGAAAAACTCATGAAAGGAGAATTCTGTTTATGTAAGTTTCTATCACATTCTAATTTAATTAGCTTTTGTGTCATGTTATTGCCTCATAGATTGATCTGGGACACAATAACCATGTATTACTTTTATCCTTGGGAGACAACTACCGTTGCTCAAATGGTAGAGTAAAATTTAAGTTCATTGTTCTGCTAACCTACCCAAAGTTCCAATTTACATTCATTCAAATTTTTACCATCCCTTCACCAAAGGTTTTGTGCTTTCAAAGGTCAATTGCCATCTTATGATCCAATGTTGCATGTCAATACAAAAATAGACAGACAGATAGACAGGCGAGCGCAGCGAGCTAACCCATTGTACGTGGGGTTGAAAGGGGCATGAGCGTAAGCGAATGCAGCGCACGAAGTGCGCCCTATCAGTCAATGTTTCTTGATAATAGATAGACAGGCGAGCGCAGGGAGCTAACCTATTGTACGTGGGGTTGAAAGAGGCATGAGCATTAGCGAATGCAGCGCACGAAGTGCGCCAAGGTATGTATGTATGTATGTATGTAGGTATGTATGTATGTATGTATGTATGTAGGTATGTAGGTATGTAGGTATAGTATGTAGGTATAGTATGTTTTTTTCGTAGGTATAGTATGTTGGTATAGTATGTAGGTATAGTATATAGGTATAGTATGTTTGTATGGTAGGTATAGTATGTTTGCATGGTAGGTATAGTATGTTTTATAGTAGGTATAGTATGTAGGTATAGTATGATTTTATAGTTTATAGTAGGTATAGTAGGTATAGTATGTCTGTATAGTAGGTATAGTATGTTGCTATAGTATATAGGTATAGTATGTTTTTATAGTAGGTATAGTACGATTTTATAGTAGGTATAGTAGTTATAGTATGTTTGTATAGTAGGTATAGTATGTTGGTATAATATTTAGGTATAGTATGTGGGTATGTATGTATGTATGGGCATGAGCGAGAGCGAATGCAGCGCGCGAAGCGCGCCAACCAGATTAAGCCTTTTTTACTTGACGGGCTGGGGCGAACGAGCGAAGCGAGTGATGACCCCTAGTTACTTGTGACCCTGTGACATTTGGGCACACTTAGACTACAGTCCCAAGATACGTAACAGCTACATTACATCACAAATTTGTTTTATCTTCTTATGCGACAATGGATAACAAAGATATTCATTGTTGCAAACAAAACTCTTTTGTCTCATGTAATGTGACTCAATTGTTGAGTTTGAGCTTGCAGATATAGAAAAGCGTGAAAATGGTGCGGGCCTATATCTGAATTTAAATGAAGTTTTCAAGTTCCTGCCTTTGGCAAGCATAAACTGTCTGCTGAACGTTCATTCCTTTTCAGTGCCTGGTACAAAATATCTCTTTCCTCAGTATTCATCATGGAATTCAATTGAAAGAACTCGTAATTGATTCAACTCTTATCACTCAATGTCGATTTTCAAAATACGAAATTTCAATTGGTTTAAAAGTGTTACCTTTCTCTGAAAGTAATTTTCTATTGGTTGAGATGAATTTCGCATGGGAAACAAATAAGCCCCACATGGCAAACAATAAAGCAGGGTCAAACAACACATGCTTCTCAGTTTGCACGCGAATGACCATGCTCACTGTCAAGTTCTGCCAAGTTCTGTTGAGTTCCATTAATGCCCGTGCCAGTTAGTTCAAGAAGAAAGCTATAATGTCAGTGCTAAAGTGTCCTTGTAATTTGTCTTGTGGGCAAAAATATATGTTGTGCAAGACCGCTAACAAACTTCTAAAGTTGCATGGTCACATGGAAGAGCCTTCATTTTTGCTAGAAAGTAAATTTCAAAATATCTCGGATTGAAAAAAAAGAAATGATTCTATCACCTGTTTATGTTTTGCTCATGTCATCATCGGAAGGTTTCAAAATTCTTGTTAGGGGTTTACTCGTGAATCATAGTAAATAACAACAATACAGGGTCATGTTTTCTCTCACATTGTCTGCACACTTTCCCTTGTTTTCCTTCTCTTTCTTGAAAATTAATTCTTAACATTCTCAGGGTCACTAACTCACTTAACAATTTCTATCGTTAATGGATTAGCCAATCACAATCAATAATTGCAAGGTAGGTACGAGGGCTATGTCAGCAAAGCTACAACGGCCCTGGGTTCGAGGTTGGGGATTTTTCACATGTTGGATTGCAGTGTTGCTGTTGTTGCTTGGAAGCATTATTAAATGGAAGTATTAAAGAATGAATGGAAGTATTAAATAGAAATATTGAATATTAAATGACAAGATTGAATTATTCAATGGAAATAATAAATATTCAATGAAAGTATTAAACAGAAGTATTAAATATTAAATGCATAAGCATTAAATATTGAATAAATCAGTATTAAATATAAAACAAAATAAATTATTAAAGTGCCCCTAGGGCTATTTTTACGGGCTAAAAGTGTAGAATCAAATGCACTGATTCTGATACAGTTGATATTTTGTTGAACTGATGAAAAGTTGTTGAGTTACGAGAGATTGCGTTAACACTTTTGTGTCTCACTTTTAGGACTGGGTCGAGTCCACTATGACATCATAGTGGGAACCCAGTTTTTTCCTGCACTGAAGCAACAAACTTGACATCAATTTTCTCACACACGATGAGCTTGATATTTGATTTTTTAACTTTGATTATGAGAAACAGGTCGGTGCATAATGGGATTGAAATTTAAAAGGTTTTTGACGATATTGCAGCCGTGGGGAGGAAATACAAAATTCCAATGTAGTGGCTGCTCAATGTGTTCAGTGGCGGCGGGCGTAGGCCTACATTCAGTATAATACATAGTGTTTGCACTTTGTTGTGCCTCGTTATGCGTATTTGTGGGTATTTGGGCAAATTTAGTGATCAGAATTGAATAGAAAGTTCAATAAATTAAATATTCTTGGTCAGATAGTAGTTCATGACAGTAGGGATTGCAGTGCTGAAGAATGCGAAGATGGCAAGGGGATAGGATTGATCATGCAGACCGATGATAGTGACACCGATGAAGGAGAACCTGATGCATTTGATCCTATAGCTGAGAAGTCTTTCACTGAAAGCTATGATAGAGATGTGAGCGAGAAAAGACATGTTGAAAGATAAATTTCTGGGCAATTAACAGGATCTGCATTATTTCCTTTCTGTTGTGTATCTGATGTAGTAAAAGTGTATCAAAATTCTATACGTAATATGATTTAGGCCATATCCATCCGTGTCGGTGCAACAATTCGAACTTGAAACAATTAGATTTTCATTAGGTACAGCAAGTGTGGAAAATTTGCAACACAATTCCCTATTACTACACATCGGTTTCGTGGTTGCATGTTGGCATTTCCTAACTGGCAAGTTATTTTGTTATTGAGGAAGTTGTACAAATTTATTGTGTTGCAGAACATCCTGTCCTGTTTTAATAATTTTGCAGTCAGATTGTCAGCTATAAAATATATGAATAGAGAGGGGAGAAGGATTTAAAAAATCACTTAGAGGAAAAATCTTTTGAACTCTGTTGTTTAATATGTTTCATTCAGGATGATGCGTCCATAGAATTTCTTCCGTTCTTGCGAATAGATGAAATCTATCCATTTCCTTCTCTCTACAGCTTCAGAGCAATCGTCCTAATAAAACTGAATTCTGTGAAGCTCTACAAATCTTGATTTATCGGGTGTATTTCCACGGGCTAGCAAAACACATCGATATGGGATATTTTCCCAGTTTCACATATAAATCTAACAATTTTCAAGTCCTGTCAAGAAGCGGTGATCATGTTTTTGACCCAATTGCAATCCCACACTGTTTTAACATTGCACAGCCTATGCCTGTTGCCAGTGAGCACTTTGAGCACAAGTTTGACACCTTTTTTTTCTCGCATGACACTCTGGCATGCGGACGTGGTTTCGATCGCTCTGACCAGGAAGCTAGAAACCTCAAATGAATTGAGTAATTTTCAATTCTTTTTCTTATTTTTTTTCTTATTTTTGGAATGTATAGGCTTTTTATTTAAATATTTTATTTCCAAGTTTATAACAACCAATTTTTCACTAAAATGGCTTCAAACACGGCGAGTTCTGAGGACAACACGATCATAAACATGCTGAAAAAACAGGAAGAGAACTGGAATAAGAGAATCGATTCGTTGGAAAACAAAATGGATAAGTTAAATATGGATATTCTCTATAAACTTTCTGATCTAGATCGCAGAGTTAAAAGTGTGGAGACTTCGGCAGAGTTTATCTCAAAGCAATACGATTCGCAGAGAAAGACAACAGATTATGTCCTGAAATCTCAAGCAAATCTTGAAAAAGAAAATGAAGATCTAAAGAAACAAATAAAGGTCCTAGAAAATAACCATGAAAAACAAAAGATGGCTCTCAACGATCTCGAGCAATATGGGAGAAGAGATTGTATCGAAATTAGCGGTGTTCCTCCCAGTGAAAATGAAAATTGCGAAGAACTTACAATTCAAGTCGCAAGAGAAATGGGTGTCGAAATCGGAGCGGCCGAATTAGTGGCCTGTCACAGAGTTCGAAAATCTAAAGGAGAGCCGATCATCATTGCTAAATTCTTAAATCGGAAAAACAAAGAGAAAATGATGTCGAAAAGGAAAAGTTTGAAAGGAAAAACGGCTGGCTCGATGAAGCTAACAACGAATGATAACAAAGCTGGAAGCAAAATCTTTGTCAACGAGTCATTGACAGCGGCGAATAAGAATCTTTATCGATTGGCCCGGATGAAAACTCAAGACAGTGGATGGAAATTTTCCTGGACAAGGAATGGCGTAGTATTCGCGAGAAAAGACGAAAACGCAGCTATCACCAAGATTAACAATCTCTCGGATATTGAAGACAAAATCGTTTAAAATCGCTCAAATTGGAACTATGACCTCGAACCACAAAACGACTCACGGTATTTACTCACTTATTATTTTAGATTTAGGCCTGACTGTCATTATCTTACAATTTTTTTATAATAGGCCTGTTTTAATTTCAATTTTTGGGTAAAACTCCCCCTCAAGTACTACTATGAATGACGAAGTAATTTGCCCGTCGTGCACTGAGATAATTTATGAAAATCAAGATTGTATTCACTGTGACATTTGTTGCAGATGGATTCATTTTGTTAAATGTAGTGGTTTAACCCGGAAAAGATTTTTAGAGTTAGGTAATGATTTATCATCAAGTTGGTTCTGTAAAAACTGTTTAGCTAAAACCCTACCCTTTCAAAACGTTTCATCAACATATCAGTTTTTAGTCAATAATGTTACCGGATATGACCCACCCTTAAATTTTAGAAAAAGATGTTCTGTTTGCGACAAACGCGTGATTGATATTGAAAAGGCCCTTCCCTGTCATAGTTGTCAAAAGTTGATTCATAGAAATTGCACTCATTTAACAGATCAACAATTGATTGATTTCGGTGCCAATATTCAACAATGGTTTTGCAAAAGCTGTCGTGATGACGTTTTTCCTTTCAATGATATTAACAATCACGAGATCTTATCCGACAATTTCAACTCCAATGAATATTGCGCTTGTAATGACACAACAGACTTGACAGATTTTGACTGTCTCGATATTATAAACGAGCTTAACTTAAATAAACTGAATTTGAATAATTTTCACCCTAACATTGATAATGACATAGATTACAACTTGAACTTTAACTCAAATTTTAAATATTATACCATACATGAATTTCATAAGTTATACAGGAAAATAAATCAAGATAAATCACCATTATTTAGTCTTATGCATACTAATATTTGTTCGTTGAATAAAAATTTTGAAAATCTAGAATTATTAACTACGTCATTAGGACATAAATTTGACGTCATAGCCTTATCAGAAACATGGTTAACTGAAAAAAACGATTCAGCTATTAATAATCTATCTTTTCCAGGATACCAAAAGTATCATGGAACACTGGGCAAAAGTTTAAAAGGAGGGTGTGGTTTCTTTGTTTCTGATGAACTCTGCTTCACTCCCAGAACTGATTTAGATTTTTCCCATACTGATAATGAATGCGAATTTGAGGCGAATTGGATAGAAATACAATCCAAGCACAACAAAAATTCCTTAGTCGCGGTTGTTTATCGTCACCCAAGAATAAGAAATGATAACAAATTCATAGAATATCTAACAAATACAATAACAAAGCAAATACGGAAAGAAAAGAAAACCGTTTTTATTACAGGAGACTTCAATATAAATCTTTTAAATATAGACTCGGATTAATATGCAGAGAGTTTCTTAAATTTACTCTTATCTAACTTTTTTCAACCCCATATTCTAAAGCCTAGCAAAATACTAAACAATTGCGAACCGTCACTAATAGATAATATATTTTTGAATTCAATTGATCATGAAACATTTAGTGGAAATTTAATCTCTAAAATATCTGATCACATGCCCAATTTTATCTTCTGTAAAAACCTGCGCTTAAAATCTACGAAAGTCAATAGAGGATTCTTTCGTGACTATAAGAATTTCGACCCCGATGTGTATATACGTGATTTAAAAAATCATAATCTGGCTACATCAATTAATTCAACTCAGGGGGCTAATGAACAATATGACTTATTTCATAAAAACTTGCTAGATTCAATTAATAAACATGTTCCTTAAAACCGATAACTAAGAAGATGTATAAGCAAAAATTAAAACCCTGGATTACTAAAGGAATTCTCAAATCTATTTCAATTAAAAATAAATATTATAAAAAATTTCTTAAAACAAAAAATTCAAATCTTTATAAAAAATATAAATACTATAGAGACCTTATCAATCATCTTATAAGAAAAAGTAAAAAAAGCTATTATGCTTCATATTTTGAAAAGTTCCAGAAAAATAGTAAAAAACTTTGGGCTGGGGTCAAAGAGATAATTAATATTAATACTAATAATAATAATCAGAAACTTAGTCTGCTGCTAAATGGGAAATTTTCATCTAATGGTAAAATTGTTGCTAATTCATTCAATGATTACTTTACTTCAGTTGCTCAAAAGTTGGTAGAAAAGATGAAACCAGCTACTTCAGATTTTAGAAATTATTTGACAAATTCAAATTTAAATAGCATTTTTCTAGAACCAGTTACCCCGGTAGAAGTCAATGATATTATAGCGAATCTTGATGAAAATAAATCAAACGACTCTTATAATGTTCCTATACGGCTAATTAAGCTAGTTCGTTATACCATATCTGAGCCGTTTTCTATAATAGCCAATTCCTCATTTATGGAGGGTATCTTTCCAGAGAAATTGAAATTCGCAAAAGTTACACCTATTCATAAAAGCAAATCAAAATTGGAATGTGGAAATTATCGTCCTATTTCGATTCTACCAATATTCAGTAAAATTCTTGAAAAATTGATGAACTCTCGTTTGGTAAAGTTTTTAGGAATAAATGATATAATATACAAGCATCAATATGGTTTTCAAGAGAATAAGTCAACTTCCCTCGCAGTACTAGAGCTTCAGTCTCAGCTAATTAACAATATCGAAAATGGTCTTTTCTCTTGTTGCATATTTCTTGACTTCAGTAAAGCATTTGACACTGTCAATCATGATATTTTATTAAAGAAATTAAAGCATTATGGCATTAGAGGAATAGCTCTTTCCTGGTTTAAGTCGTACTTAAACAAACGAAAGCAAGTTGTAATTGCAAATGGTGAAACCTCCACTGAACAAGAAATAAAATGTGGTGTTCCACAAGGAAGTGTGCTTGGACCCTTGTTATTTCTACTTTACATTAATGATATATACAATTCTTCTAAAAAGTTAGATTTTCGTCTCTTTGCAGATGACACCAGTATCCTATTTTCCAATAAAAATCTTGATTTGATTGAAGAAACTGTCAATTCCCAACTAGCAAAAGTATCTGAATGGTTGTTAGCTAACAAATTATCATTAAATGTTTCCAAATCTAATTTTCTTATTGTCAGTCCAAGAAAAGTAGCCAAAACAATAAATTTAAACATAAATAATGAACGACTCAAACAAGAAAATTATACAAAATATCTTGGAATAATAATCGACGAGAAGTTAAATTGGAAACAACACATAAAACAAGTGAACATCAAAATATCTAAAGGTATCGGAGTTCTTTATAAACTAAGACATTTTGTTCCAAAAAGTACATTAAGAACACTATATCACTCATTTATACAATGCCATGCACTTTATGGTATGCTGAATTGGGGATGTGCCAACAAAACTATCTTAGAACCGTTAAAACGAAACTTACGTAAAGCTATAAGAGTAGCTGATTTTGCTCCCTACACTGCTCATAGTGACCCCATATTTAAACAATTAAAAATCTTAAACTTTGACAAGCTATACAAACTTGAAACAGCAAAATTTATGTTTCAAGTAAATAAAGATAATGACTACGGGAACCTAGGTCAAGAATTTGTGAAAACAAAAAAACTTCATTCATACAATACTAGACAGTCCTCCAACCTTGGTTTCTCCCTACAAAAAATATCTACCAATTTTAAGAGGAATTTTCTTACATTTGATGGGATTAAACTTTGGAATTCACTGCCATTTGATTTAAAAAATGCCAAAAATAGAATATTATTCAAAAAGCACATGAAAAAGTACCTATTGGAAGACATAGCCTAATAAACGAGCTTCATGCTAAAAGCCTTTACTTCACTTTCATTTTATTTTTTATTATTCTTTCATGATTGATTTTTTTTATTTTTTAATATTCAATATAATTTATTTTCATTTTCATTTTGCTTTTATTTTTACACATGCTTGCTGTTTTGTTACTGTTAATTTTTCTTGTCAACGTAAATATAACATCGTCAAATCACGTTAACTGGGCACGTGGCTTTGATAGCTCTTTTTGAGTCCTTTTCACGTGTCCATCAGCTGCTTTTAACTATTATTGTAATATTTAGTTTAATTTTTATCAACTATTTTGTAACTTGTAATTAATAGTTAACAATTATTTTTCTGACGTATATTGTAATTAACTAATTTGCTGAAAAAAAACTTTTGACTTTGATTTTGACTTTGAGACTACATGGGAATTTTGTAATTCCTCCCCACAGCTGCAAACTCATCACAAACCTTTCGAGCTACAATGCCATAATGCGCCGACCTGTTTCTTATCAAATCGAGAAAATTATAGAATCCACAGCATGAGAGAAAAAGGACGTCAGATTTGTTGCTTCATTACGGGACAAAAGCGGGGTTTCCACTATGATGTCATAGTGGACTCGACCCAGTCCTAAAAGTGAGACCAGGAAAATGGCGAAAATTACGAAACATCGACACTTCCACACGTTATAACTCGTGAACTACACCTCTGATTTAAATATAATTTTCAGATCTGAAGTCAGCGTACCAAGTTTTATTGAATTCACAAATAAAAAAGCCGCAGCGGCACTTTAAATATTGCTACATATGGCCTGGCATAGTCAATGCTGTTGTCAATGCTCTGATGGAGCTGCTAATATATCAGGATGCCTGAGCGCCCTTAGTACAGGAAGTGTGCAAGAAGTAGAAAAACGAGATGTATACGTGCATTGTGGAGGACATAAACTTAACTTGGCAGTTCAGAATGCAATGAGCAGCAGCAAAGAAATTAGAAATGATATAGCATTACTACAGGATTTGATAGCATTCATCACTGGGTCCCCCAAACGCCTGTCCTCATTTGCTCATTTTCAAAATGATGATACGAGAACGGAAAAGAAATACCTGCGCCCCTTTCGCATCACTAAATGGACTATGTGATTAGTTTCATTGCATGTAATTACAAGTAATTTCAATGTGGTTCTCCATTGGCTTCAGGAAGAGGACCAAAAAGAAAAAATACAGCTGCAGTTAAGGCTGGAGGGGATCTCAGATCACTGACGAAATTTGGCACGTTTTTCTTGCTAGAAGCTCTAAGAATGATGTTCAGCAATAATGGCCACACACACTTAAATTTCAACAAAGCTGAAAAAGTAATTTCGGGTATTTGTCAATCTATTTCAGATGCAAGAACAGACACCAGGTTTTCAATTCTATGGCAAGCAATTGTAGCTGATCTAAATGAAAATATTGATGAGCCACAACTTCCATGACAGCAAAAAGTGTCACAAAGATTAGATGCTAATGCTCACTCTGCCTTTGTCCCCAAACAACAAAAGATGCACATGGACAGTTGTATTTCTCCTTGCTGGACAGTGTTTTGGTTGGACTCACAGATCGATTTGAACCCAATGAAACTGCTATTCGCTGCAGAAAGATTGAAAGCTTTATCCTGGAAAGGGAAATAAGTCCATACTACACTTCTCGGCATTACGTTGATTATCTGGATTGTGTCAGACTACAACTGCATGGAGATATGCTCCTGGAAAGATCAGTATCCCAAGAGCCTGAATTAGATGACTTCCAATCCCTGGTGGAATATCTGTATAATCCATTAAGTATAATTCCAGAAATACAGAAACTGCTTAGGATCATATTGACTTCACTAGAGTCCAGTTGCACTGCCGAGAGATGATTCTGTGGCCTCAGGACTTTAAAAATATACTTCAGATCGCGAATGTCCCAAGAACTACTAAAGGCAGTTGCATTGATGAATGTCCATAAAGATATTGTAGAAAAAATTCCAGTTGATGGGTTCCTAGATGATTTTATATCGATGTCATCTGTCAGAAAAACATTGTATGATCCATGATACTGTAGACCATGATGCTATATCAGTTTTATTGCCAGGTTTTCTTTTCTTATTACATAACGTATACATAATACATAACGTATTCCTGTAACTAGCGACCACTCTCTTTTAACCGCCCCCTCCAATAAGCACTCACCCTAAAATCAAAAGGTGTGAAATAAGCGCCCCCTCTATTAACCGCCCATGGTTGTTAACAGAATCCTCACAATTTTAGTCAAGATCAGCAGTTGACTGCTTGATATTAAATAACATTCAGAACTGTAAAAGACTATTCTTTTTCTTGAGGCTGTTTGACTTTAAAATTTCAGGAATGTGAAATAAGCGCCCCCTTATTTAAGCTCCCCCTCTAATAAGCGCCCAAGATGTTTAATAAGCATCCAGGCGCTTAATAGAGCAAATACGGTATTTGTATTGTACCTTATTAAAGTGACGGGAATTTTTCTACCTTTTTCCTTTTCCATTTTTTTTAATTCTCAGCCCCCCCCCTGGGAAAAGATGGTGCATGTGTATTCAAATACACCAAGATTGGTTGCATTCAAATGCAAATATAGCAAGATGTGTCTGCAGTCAATTGAAACTTGTCAGTAATGCTAACATGAGAAATGCGCTCCAGCATATGCTTTTTTTATAACAAACATGGATCAGCACTTGCTTAACGTGTTTAAGGTGCTTAAAGTTTTGCAAACTTTCCGTTACACTCCATTGCTCTAATAAACAAAATAACGTAAAAATTTATTGTACTTCTACTTTCAAAGACATTGTATCACTAGTTTCTTATAAAAAAATGGATATGGTTTGAAACAAGGTGACACACCTATATGTACAAGAACTGCTGGCATTGGCGTATGGCAGAGTTATATTTTCTCCAAGGGAACATTTATTTTCTCCATCTTCAGTTATGACATGACCCAGAGGGAACTTTCTACTTCTCTATACGGGGTTGCTGTCAAAACCTGGGTCTGAGGTTTTACAAAATATCGAGAACGTAGGAAGTTCTGGATTTGGTCTTGGAAACATAATCAATGTTTTAGAGAGTTCAAGTCTTTCAGCTCTCAGTCTTCCACTTAATGGAAAAAAATTTCTCTTCTGCTTGCCTTTAGGGGCGCACATTGAAATATTGTTTTGGGCTATGTAAATATGCTATGTACCACCTTCAAGTTAAAATTTTGTTGGACAGCCTAAGCATATATGGAACATTTTGCCAAAACAAGAAGGGTAGACGATCTTTTTCAAGAATACATCTTGTATACAACAAAGACTTTCTTCACTTTATAATTTCATCTATTTCTATCAAAGAATGCCAGTTTTTACAGACTCTAAAAGTTTTGGGGGCTCTCCTCTCCCCACCCTCTTTTTAGTTCCCTTGCTTGTGTCATATCTCTTGACCTTATTTTCATTTTCATTATAATTACAACGTTAAGTTGCGCAGGCTTCAAGCTTCAAGCGACTATTTCCACAATTTGGATGATTTTATTTCTGAAAAAATGCAGTTTTATTATTCTCACTATCAATAGGACTCATGGTTGGGAGTAAATGAGATTAGTACAGTACATCCTTGATTATACAAACCTCGATTATCCAAACCTCGATTATCCGAACGCCAAAAGTTTTTACTACATCAGTTTTTTCCAAACCAATTCTTGATCACCACATAAAATATCTGTTGTCTTTTTAAATTTTCGCCCTTTCTTAATAAAACTGATTATTTGGACAAAATTAATTGTATTCTCTCGGATTCCACCAAATTTAAAGGTGTCGCTATGGGCTTCCCCTTAGGGCCCACATTAGCTACTATATTTATGTGTTTTATGGAATCGTCCTTTCTCAACAATTGTCCGTCTGAGTTCAAACCTCTTTTTTATCATCGCTATGTAGATGACACTTTTTGTTTATTTAAGTCTCACGAGCAAATTCATCAGTTCCATAATTATCTTAACAATATCCACCCCAATCTTAAGTTTACAGTTGAAGTTGAAAATTCTGGATCCCTCTCCTTTTTAGATGTTTTTGTTTCCCTCCTAGACCTTCGTTTTGAGACTAGTTTGTTTAAAGGAGACCGGCAAAGGTTTGGCAAGTTGAGCTTTATTAACTAAGTTTGACCCGCTGAATTTAGTGGTGGTATTCATTTCTGCAGATTCGACGTATTTTTCTAGATATCGGCTCCCAAACTTTCGGGCGGCAGCCATTTTGTTTCAAGGACAAAAACGAGTTAGTTCATCTCTGACGTAACAACGTCTGAGATGAACTAGCATCTCAGGTGTGGCGAATGGAATGAGTCAGTTCAGTATCAGTTATACTGTACCAAACGAATAACAACATTTTGTGAATTTACTTTTGGGAAGTTCTGTGTTGTAATATGGCAACAAACCAAAACATCATGATGGTTGGCTGTGCTGCTTATAATTCCAATTCTGTCAATGTTGATGTCTGGTAAAATCGCCTTGGTTTGTTGCCATATTACAAGACAGAACTTCCCAAAAGTAAATTTACAAAATGTTGTTATTCGTTTGGTACAGCATAACACATACTGAACTGACTCATTCCATTCGCCACACCTGAGATGATAGTTCAGCTCAGATGTTGTTACGTCAGAGATGAACTAACTCGTTTTCTTCCTTGAAACAAAATGGCTGCCGCCCGAAAGTTTGGGAGCCGGTATCTAAAAAAATATGTCGAATCTGCAGAAATGAATACCACCACTGAATTCAGCGGGTCAAACTTAGTTAATAAAGCTCAACTTGCCAAACCTTTGCAGGTCTCCTTTAAAAAAAAGACTTTTACTGGCTTATATTCTCATTTTGACTCTCTCACTCCCCTTAAATTTAAGCGTAATCTTATCTCCGTTTTGTTGATGCGAGCCTACAGGATCTGTTCATCTTATGCTACAATTCATATTGAAGTTACCTATATTAAACGTTTTCTTAGTCTTAATGGTTACCGTCTGCAACTTATTGACTATGCTATTCTATGGGGGTCCGTTGTGGTCAAAATACAACACCCCCTCTTGAATTTTTATTTTCTCTAAAGACAATAATTTTTACTTCATCGTAAATAATTGTTTCATAAACGTAATTAATTTTATCTGTTTGTCCTGCAGTTATAAACTTTAAACTCCCCCGGACTTATTGTTATCTGTTTCCTTAAAATTATTAAACTCATATGTTCAGAATTATTGTTTCTGTTCACATGATAAATATTGTGTTTTTAAAATTATTTTTTTCTTTTTTTCATAATTAATTTTAACTGTTTGTTCTTTAATTTTTCGTATCCAAGGCTGAGTTTCCCGTATCTAAGGCTGAGTTTCCCGTATCTAAGGCTGAGTTTGTTGCGGAAGTCTCTGAAAGGCAACATTGAGACGCTAGTCTTTGGGCGTATACGTTGCTTACGCATTAATTTTATATTTAGTTAAATAGATATTGTTTGTCAATTGATTGTAATGTCGTTCGTTAATTCATGAATTACCGCAAGTTGTTTTAAGTTTTGAGTATACATGATTCACAATGTTAGCCGCGGGAAGTTAGCCCAGAATGAGTAATTTCTACGCGTGAGAACTGTTCTTCTGAAATTTGATTGGCTTAAATTTGTTAATTGTTTTTGATGATAAATATCGTAGTTTTTCGTTTTAAAATTCAGTATTGGTCGGAGTAACATCGATCAATGTTCATGGAAAGTTATATGTTATTTGTGTATATATTTGATGTCTAACGCTCTAAGAACGTGTGTTTGATCGTCTCCAAATCACTCTAAAAAAGAACGCCCAGAAAAGGAGGTTTTCTGACAGAGTTTCCCGGATCTAAGGCTGAGTTTCCCGTATCCAAGATTGCACCAAATCAAGGCTAGCCTCGATTTCAGATTATTTCTCGCGCTTTTTTGCTTTCATGTTTCCTGAACAACCAAAGCAAACAACCAAAACAAACGCTGTTTCTCCAAAATGCCTCTCAGAAGACGAAGAACAAGAACTGTTATCAGGGAAGGAAATCAGCGCGGCTTCCTTCTGTTTCTGCAAAATCTCAAAGGAATTTTAGCCATTTTTATATCAGATGATTTATTATCTTTATCTTCAGAGCCTCTTATAGATATAAAGAATCGTCTGTTGGAAGCGTCGGCAACGTTGACATTCCTCTGCAATGACCAGGCCTTAAATAGTGGATCCACCAGCTTAAGCACCAACGCCGAAGATATTATCTTGCCTCTGCAGCAGCTCAGGCAATCGTTGCATGCAATTATAGATTTTGTTTTTGTGTTGATTGAGAAGAATACAGATGCTCCTAATTACAGTGACCCTTTTGATTTGGCATATTCTACCAAAAGTAGTGCACAAGAAGGACCTGGTCGCAGGAGACTTGAAATCACAAAAGATCAACTTGAGTACTTGCGTTCTTTCTACTTTTCTTGGTCAAAGATTGCAAATTTATTGGGGGTGAGTGTCTCTACACTGCAGCGACGTCGAAGGGAATTCGGTTTGGACGAAAGATTTGAAAGATATTCTGCTATATCTGACGATGAACTTGACACCATATATACTGAGTTAACAAACTCTATTGGCAGTGGAATTATCACACCAAACATTGGAAGGAGACGCTTTATTGGAGCTTTGCGTAGTAGAGGCTTGAATGTGCACCATTGGAGAGTAAATGAATGTATCAGAAGAGTGGATCCAGTTGGCAGTACACTACGATGGAGATTGGTAATCCAACGGAGAAAATATTATATGCCTACCCCGAATAGTTTGTGGCACATTGACTCAGCTCATAAGCTTATCAAGTACAAAATGATTGTACATATGTGCATTGATGGCAAAACAAGGGTGATCATGTATGCTCATTGCTGCAATAACAATAAAGCAGAGACTGTTTTATCATTGTTTGAAGATGCTGTACAGCACTGGGGACTTCCATCACGTGTTAGATGTGACTATGGAATGGAGAACTATCATGTTGGGGAGTACATGATAAAAAATAGTGGTGAAAATAGAGGAAGTATCATAACAGGGTCTTCTGTTCACAATTGTAGAGTAGAAAGAACACACAGGGATGTGTATGCTGGAGTTTTGTTTTTCTATTCACGAATTTTTCAACAACTGGAGGACTCTTCTGACTTGGATGTCTTAAATGACATCGACATTTACTGCCTACATCATATCTACATCCCCAGGATCCAAAATTCACTGAATGAGTTTTTAATGCAAATGAATAGTTGCCCTGTATCTTCAGAGAGAAACTTGTCACCCCTTCAAATGTGGCAACAAGGGATGCTTGAGAACATGAACTCTGACCATACGGCCTTGGCAGGAAGTGAACTTGAGGATTTTGGAATAGAACCAAATGGTGTCATTTCAATAGAAGATGACGATTACCAAGTAAATGTGGCAACTCCAAACATTACTCTTACAGAAGAGCAAAAAAGAGCTTTGCCAGACCCACATTTTGATGACCAAAATCAAGGAAAAACATCTTTTGCACAATGCAAATATGCAGTTGAAACCTTCCTCAGTACCTAACCTCAACATTGAATAAAACACAGTTCTCCTTTAAAATTGTTTAATTATTTGTAGGTGCTTTCAACAAAGAAACACAGAAAGCTTCTCTCAAGCAATTATTTAACTAAAAATAACATAAATTTAGAATATATGAAGACATTAAAATGATATGTTCGTTCAAAACGAAAATGGAAAATGCAAAAAATTAATAAAAAACAGTTTAAAAGTTGCAAATGAAAGAAAACAGTTTGCTTTGTTTGTGGAAAAAACTTACAAATCTCTAGGCTTACCTAAATCGTCATTTAAAGTCAATGTTACCAGGTGCAGGTCTCTATTTCAATCAAGGGGAATTTAGGTAATTTGATCATGTGTCTACCTTATTACTGGAAATTAAAGAATCATGAAATTAATGCGGTTTCCCCTCAGCCCCATGCAAATGATATGCAAATTTTTGACAGACCAGATTAATATTATGATGCATTAAATTCATGACGCATTCATTTCCTGTAATAAGGTATCTCTTTAGAATTTTCCTTCAGCATTGTATAAGCAACAGCAATGTATAGCAGAGTAATAAAACTTTAACAAAACAACTTCATTCAAACTACAATTTGCCTCAAATGTCTTTGTCAATTTTTTGGCTCAAATTTACATTTTTCTTCAATCATTCAGAAAAAGAACCTCAATAGGGCAGCGAAACACTGAGTATGTTACTGAGATCAGGAAAAGTTCAGTAAAAATGTGCCTGATTTGTGATTTAAAGAGAAAGTGAGAACTTGGAAACCAATGTTTTGCAGACAAATCATTCTCAGGATCACAAAATTCAGCTGAGTTTTAAAGAACATGACAAAATGTGAGCCAAGATATTCAAAAGGAAGACAAAACTTTGAAACAAATGATGACAATATGATAAACAAGAATAAAACAACTGTATTTATGTTTGCATGGGCTGCCGTTACAAGCCAGCATTGGTGAATATATATATCATTGCACACCAAAGAACTTCTGACTGAACACTTCATCATATAGAGCAAATAGCTTTTCCATTGAGGGCAATGAGAATTGAAGGGTACCTCTTGGCAGGCACAAAACATTGACACATGTTCTTGCTGTTGGAGCAAAGCAAGCAGCAAAACTTGCTTCTCCTTCTTGGCTACTTCTCTGCAACTCTGTTGGACAAATAAACTGAATTGCTGGCTGCATCTGGAACCCAAGTGGAGGTTCCTCAGTGGCACCAGTAACAAAACTAAGAATGTCACCAAGAGTCAAATTTGAGCTATTGCTTGATCTTCTGCCACTAGCTACCTCTCTGATATACTTGATAAACATTTGATAACACTCTTTCTCATGTTTACGTGAATTTGATCCCTCCTCTGAAAAACGGGCCTGCAGCAATTGTAGTAATTTCTGGACATTCAGTGCCATTGGAGCACCTGGCCTTAATAAATTGCATAACATTGGCAGCTGTTGGAAAGCAGAATACATACCTAACATCTCTAACCC
This sequence comes from Sanderia malayensis, assembly GCA_013076295.1. Lineage (NCBI taxonomy): Eukaryota > Metazoa > Cnidaria > Scyphozoa > Semaeostomeae > Pelagiidae > Sanderia > Sanderia malayensis. The sequence goes on along the minus strand of RQOL01000634.1, from coordinate 82,756 downwards.
ACGCTGTAATTGAATAATACATTGGTCAAGGCTAGTAGAAATGATGTGCTGTGTGATATTTTCCTCCATGAAAACGGGCAACTGCCCATTCTGCAGAAGAGCCACTGCAATCATGATGCCAACATAGTAGTAATCCTCAGCTAGCATTTCTCTTAAACCATGGTCGAAATACTTTTCTTTTATGGCATGATTCATCATCCTGATCCATTCTTTTCTTGGGCCACCCAGATCCACACACTGCTCACCCATAAAATCAACATGGAGTGTGTACCTCAAGTTTTCCACATACTGCAATTCACTGAAAGTAGATGTCAGAATGTTTTCTCTGTCCACTGTGATGTAGCTGCATTCTCCATCAATAGTATCTTCCATCATAGCTAAATCCAAAGGTCTACCCTGTAGAATATCTTTCTGAAGAATCTTCAGAGTTTCAATTGGGTCAATAATTCCAGCTTCTTTAATCTTATTTATTATTGGTTGTATAGCAAATGAACACTTGAACTTGCTTTGGGTTTCTTGTGTACCTTCTGTGGATTCAAAAATAGGAAAAATAATGAATAAAAAATTTGATGATAGCTATAAATCTTGAAGCTGGAAGACATGTAACCAGCCACGAAAAAGAATATAAGATAAAAGAGATATTAGACCTTAGAGATATTAGATATTAGATATTAGAATATTAGACCACATAGTTGTGGTCTAAAATTGAAGGCCAGTCAATATATTTGGGATCTGAGATTTTGAGGGTTAAAAAAGAATTATATAATATATATTGGCCAGCATATTTGGGGCACTTGAAAAATTTGGTCACCATATTTGGGATTCTGAGAAAATGGCCTGACACCATGTTTGTTGATGGCCCCTTATGCAAGCTGTTTTCTTCTCACCTTCATTGCTTTTACTATTGAGAACTTCAGTATTTCCTTGATTGCTTCTAGAAACAAAGTCTTCATCATTGCTATTTTCATTACCATTCAAAATGCCATCACTCTCATTCATTGAAATTGTTTCAATTTCAAAATCAATGTTGTTATCTTGATTATCATCAAATGGCTTTCCAGCAAGAAGTCTCATATAAATTGCTCCAGAAGGGGCAATAGATCTGAACAGCAGGTTTGAGTCAATGGATTTATTTCTGGGGATATTTGGTTTAACCAAACTTCCACAACTATTCTTGACAATTTCAAACCCAACATCCACCATCCACTGTTCTGGTAGCAATGTCCCCAATTCTTCATGCAATCTTATGGCATTCCATCGCCTGTCCACATCAGATCCAGAAATCACACGCCGTTCCTGCTCCAGTTTTGGCTTCTGGGATTTGGAAGGCAACCTTTCAGAATCAAAATTCATGATTATCACATCTCTGGTTACCAGATAAACTGCTGGGCGGCCAGGAGGATGAGGCCTGGAATGCAAGCCACTTGAATTTGATGAAGCTTGAGATCCACTTCTTGATGAACTTGGATTAGAGTATGGTCTTGTTGTTGGGAATCGTCTTTGTAATTCCGTCAGTGCATTTGACACTCTTGTCATTGTCCTGGCGCCAGCAGAAGTTGTTGTTGCTGAAGGCCCAGCAGCAGGGGCAGGCCTAATTGGGCTTGAAATTGCTGCTATTGGTGGTGTTGATTCAGCAGCAGGCGCAGGCCTAACTCTTCTTTGTCCCTGCTGCGATGATTGGCGAACCAGTTCAGCAAGTTGGTTTATGCTTTCTATTGCATTTCTTGTAATAGAATGTATCTGATTCTCGTCCATTTTTCGTTTGGTTGAACAACAGGCCACGAACAAGCGAACAGCAGCAGCAGCGAAGAAGTGAGAACTTCGGCTGGAAAAAAGCGCGGGAAATAATCTGAAATCGAGGCTAGCCTTGATTTGGTGCATTCTTGGATATGGGAAACTCGGGAAACTCAGCCTTAGATACGGGAAACTCAGCCTTAGATATGGGAAACTCAGCCTTGGATACGAAAAATTAAAGAACAAACAGTTAAAATTAATTATGGAAAAAAGAAAAAAATAATTTTAAAAACACAATATTTATCATGTGAACAGAAACAATAATTCTGAACATATGAGTTTAATAATTTTAAGGAAACAGATAAAAATAAGTCCGGGGGAGTTTAAAGTTTATAACTGCAGGACAAACAGATAAAATTAATTACGTTTATGAAACAATTATTTACGATGAAGTAAAAATTATTGTCTTTAAAGAAAATAATAATTCAAGGGGTGTGTTGTATTTTGACCACAACGGACCCCCATACTATTCATATGTTTCTTAATAAATTATATCAGCCATCTATTTGTAAAGATACTGTTCCACACAAGAAAATTTTGGTTTGTTTCCCGTTTTTAGGATTTCATTCTCCTCAAATACGTAAAAACTTAATATAGCTTTTTTGGTGAACCAAAGATGCGGTGCCCAGTCTGCAACAGAAAATTTACTATTTCTATGATTGAAGAGCATGTTGATGCTTGTCTACAAAGTAAGGAAACGTCATTCATTGCACTGCAGAGCTCTGAAGACGAAGCAGATAATTTTAGTGCTAAAGAACCAGAAATTTGTCAAGATCTTTGTGGGGGGCCCATGAGCTCTGAATGTAAAGAACTGCTGGTGCAAGCAGTAAAAGTATGTCATTATAAAATGGCCATAGATGTAACACTGAATATTGGAAGAGGCCATGAATTTTCTGACTTCACCAAATTCTTCAAGAAGCCTTGGAATGCTAAGAAACAAGGGGGGGCATACAGAATTTGTTATATTGCTGAAGCAGGCATTGACTCTGGTGGTGTGTCAAGAGAGTTTTATTCTAGTAAGTTTACAGAAACATATTTTATTTACAAAGTGATGAAATGTCAACTTCAGAAATGTAAAAGTTTGGAACACAAACCAGTCGTAAAATTTATTGGCTTTCTAAGATCACTTTCCTAAATTAAATTGAAAGAAAAATTTTTAAAATATACAAATGTACAATTTAAGTTGGTAGTTTTTCACAATTTGATGGAATTTTTTTCGCATTTCGACAGTGGCCTGCAAATCTCTAAACGGATTGGCACTGCAATACTTGTGTGACTCTTCACAAAATACCCAAAGCGCTCCTATGCATTTCAGGTAAAATTGTGATTTTGAATTATTAATTTCATCTTATTTTAGGGGCCATAATGGAAGTAAAGTCTAATCATTTTATTGGGACTGATGACAATGGATACGAACCATACAACAAACATTGGAGATGGAGCAGTGATGAGCATTGGACATTTATTTGCAGGTGGCATATGCAATGGTGGTGCAGCACCCTGTTTTCTTTCACAATGGCTCTTCACATACATATCTTATGGTTTACAGAAAGTCGTTGCCTGTCTCCCTAGTTCATTGCCTCCTGGTTCATGTTACAGGGAGATTTATGAAGAGGTAATACAGTCAAACTTACATAATAACTTGTACTCAGGTCAGTCAGATTTGTCATTAAGTTTAGCAGTTTTAACACAAATATCACAAGTCTTTGATGCAAAACATTGTTTTTACAGGCCCTATTGTATATGTTATTGATAATTTAGATCAGTAAGTTTGTGGAGGATGCTTTCTGTAGTTGATGGTGTCTCAATGATGCTAATATGTTGCCTTTTATGATCTTTAGAGCTTATTCAAGCCTCTGACGATAATAGGGTTAAAGAATTTGTAACAAGTGATGCTGGATTGGAGTTGCTGGAGATATTTGGTTACAGGGGTAACCCTTGAAAGCTAACTTGGATAAGAAGTCCAGCATTCTTCAGTAAGAATTTTATGAATGTAAGGAGTCATTATTCAAATAAAAGCAAAAGTTCTTGGTAAACATTCTGCGATGCTTTGAAACCTATGTAGTCACTTGACTTTTCTTGATGTTGGTGGTAACTGTTCAAAAATTATTTCTTTAGTATGAAAATTAAAAATTAAGCTTTAGTATGAGTATAGTTCCAGATAGTTTTGGTTAGGAAATTACTGCTGAATAGAAATAGCAAGTGTCAACTCAACTTGACCATTTTATTTTTTCATTTGTTGCAAGCTTGAAGAAAGAAAATTAGAAATATAAACTTAGTTTTTTTTATTTCATTGCAGTTTGTATGGCCATATGTTGTACAAAATGATTGTTTTTTTACTTCTCTTTAGGTCTGTCTTCGTCAAGGCAAAAATTGAACAACAATTATCAGTTCTAAATGAACTCCTCTCCGGTTGGAACACATATGGTTTGTTAGATGTGATCAAGGAAAAACAACACCTCTTCCAGAATGTGTTTTGCAATAATGACATGTTTGAATGGGATTTTGAATAATTTCAAAAGTTGCTAAAACCTGATTTCTCTCCTGAAGGCAGCAATAGGCAGTCTACTAAAATTTCCACTCTCAAGCATTTCTTGGACTTTGTGGAGCAATGTTTCAATGACCTTAAGTGTTGTCTGTTTCCTTTGAAAGCAACAATACACTTTTTTTATTGTAAACTGGGTTTTCAAGAAATTAGTACTAGAATGTCCAAAAATTTAAGAAACTCAAAACAAATTTAGAAACTGTAAAATTATAATTTTGAAAAGAAATGTCCATTGCCTTCTTGTCAACAGTTGGGATAAGTACAGTTGTTGAATAGAGCAGATGGCTTTGAAGCAAACGAAGTAATTGAAAAAGATGAGGGAGAGCCAGAATGCAAAAGGAAAACAACAAAAAACATTCTTAAGCACTGCCAAAAGAGAGAGAGCGAGATGCAGTATAAAGATTTTACTGATGAAGTGCACTTACAACAAGATTCAAGCACGTATGAAAGTGATTTTTTGTCCAGAAAAGACAAATTCGTCTGACGGCAATTTTTTCCTGAATGTTTTAGTATCTTAACGTAGCCTATTGTAAACCGGGCGCCAAAACAGCTCTGCATTTTGTAGCTTGCAGTTCAAAACATGTAAAGCCGAAAATGATAAGTTATATTTAACTACTTCCAAAGAGCGAGCTTTGAAAGTGATAAATCAACAACATGGGTGAGACCAGGTTTTGGCATCAAAAAGTTAAAATAAAGTGCCCCAAACTGGCGAATTTTTTGAAACACTCATTATAGCGTTCGTTTTTCAAACTGGAGTGAATGGGGAGACGTCTTAATGAGATAATTTGCATTTATGAGGAATTGAAACAAACTAACTATCCAAAAATAAGAGAGAACAAATTGATGACATCATTAACCAAAATGCTCATCTAATCAAACATATATCATTCGATAAGACTATTTCAGCTGTTTCCAAAAATGCCATTTTCATTTTGTTATCTTGTTCGTCTTAAAAGTAAACACACTTTAACTGATAAAATTTGTCTTAATGTCACGTCATCGATTACGTGAAAACAAAACGTTTTTCGCAAAGGTATGCGGTGAATTCTGAAAGTTCGTGGTCTAATCTATCTATTCCAGCCATAAAATGATCTTCCCCAGTTGCAGCAAGAATACCCTCAGCAACCAGCCCCAGAATATCAACCCCTCCCAGTTCATTATCCACAGATGCAAGCATTGAATGTGCCATGGGAGCTACCTGTGATGCTTCCCCACTGTGGACTTATAGCAGTACCACAACCAGGATATTGCTTGCAATATCCTGCAGCACTGGCCCCTCAACTTCAGGTACACAACCCAATAATTTGTGCTGAACTTTCAAAATAGATAACTCTATATTATACAACCATTTGAAATTAACAACTATCAAAATAAAACCAGTTATTACCTTAGGTGTATTAAATTTCGTTGTGTATTATAATTTGCGCGTACTTGAATTCGCGCATTTTAAATTCGCGCACAAATCTCTCATATTTTCGCGCAGTCTTGAATTTGCGCACACGGGCAAGTAGACAGAATGGTACAACAACCCAGTTCAAACGAAAATATATTTCTGAAAGTTACTCTTGACTAAAAGTAACATTTTTATAAGAATGGGTCTTCATACTGGCGCTCTTTTGCTAAGAAATCTATAATCCCAGCCCTCTTAAACCCTTTGACAGCTGATCTGGTCGGTTTTGCATGCGGTCATAAAAAGATGTCAACTACTTTGCCTGTATCTGCTTCAAAATGCTGATTTTCAAGTCTACTTTAACTTGTTCTGCTTCACAACCATTTTGAATTTGTTGATGGACTTGTTCTGCAAGCCAGTTTTGCCACTCTTTATGGAGAAATTCCTTGTAACTTTTAGTTACTGTGAGATCAAGGGGCTGGTAAATATGGGTCATGTTGTTTGGCAGTGGAACCCCTTTCCTGTTATTTTTAAGCACCAACTGTTTCACATTCTGTCCATTGGCCCTTAAAAACATCGGCCAGCAAAAGCCACTCTTGATATCTTCTAAGTTGCAGCTCTTCTCTCTTCTCTTCTACATATGGCATTAAAATTTTCAGCACGAATTCCTTGGATTTCTTTTCATCGGACCAATGGCTTTCAGTGTGTGTGATGTGAAATTACTTTGGAAATATCTAGTGGGGATGACGGATCAAATTAAATTCAACGACCAAAATTTTAATGATATCGACATTTAAAGTAATAAAGTTCGTTATTTGTCAGAAAACATAGCATAAAATATGTTGATTCGGCCATAGCCTCTGATGATGATCGCTGGAATTTGCGATTGAATATATAGTTTTTAATTTTGATTTAATATTGAATCAAACATGTGGAAGCTTCTCGTATTACTTTTTGCAATAGCATAAAATACTTTCTCGTTGAATTTATGACGATATTCTGCCTTTGCGTTATCCGCATGCGTGGCCTTTTTCGCGCCGCTCAATTTTTGCGCAGTACTTAATTTCGCGCCATCGGGGGTGCGCGAAAAATAGTACAGCGCGAATTTAAATACACCTAAGGTATATCAAGCAAATTGTCAATACTTTTTCATCTCTGCAGGTACCGCCGATCATTATGCAATTGCAACCACCCCCTTCTGAATTGTAATCATGGAGGTCAAGCGGCAATACAAACGGCAGATGTGGAGATGCTTAATGTAAATCAAGCTCAAAATGATAATGAGGTAAAATAAAATTCTTAACACAAGCTAACTACAGTTAAGCAACTCCATTTTCCATAACCCAAATGCCTCATGCAATTTCCCTATTTGAGACATTTATTATAAGTTTCCATGTATATTTATATCAATTTACATAATCACACAGTAATGACATTAAAATTTCCAATAACTAATAACTTAATGTAACTAATTTCATTTAATTTTCATTATCAACAGATACAGCCAATGCAGATGCAACCCGAAACACAAATTGAAAATGAAAATAATGAAATTGAAAGGCCCGCACAACTTGATGAAATCAACGTGGAACAAAACATTCCGATTGCACATGATAATCAGGTAAAACAGACTACCATCACAATTGGTTTAAAATACACCAGTCATTCTCCATAGGACCATGTCATGAAACTATTTTGCTCTCTAAATAGACATATCTTCACAAGTTTCAGTTTTATGCATTTCAAAACACATGATTGCATTATATTAACTTAGATTGCATTGCATTTCAGGATTGACAAATATTGCCTGCTGATGTGCAATTGCAACTCAACGTTCAAAATGAGAATGAAGAGAATGAAATAGCGGTACCACCCGAAGAAGTTGAAATGCAAGACGAAATCCCACCACAACACCAAGATGATGTACCCCAGCCCATCGAACATCAACAAAGGGAAGTAAATCAACCTATTCTTGAAATTCCTCAAGTTCACCCACGACCATGTGAGCAAAGATTCGCACTGAGACTATTGCTTCTCCATAAACGAGGTGCCACGTCGTTTGAAGATTTTCGCACGATAAAAAGAAACCTATGCAATTCCTTCAAAGACGCAGCTTTAGCTCTAGGTCTCTTAGAAGTTGATGCTGAAATCATTTGCTGTTTGGAGGAGGCAGTCATTTTTAACATGCCAATACAACTGAGACAGTCGTTTGCAACATTACTCCTTTCTCAAACACCTTCAGATATTGCAGCACTCTTCAACATGTTCAAAGAAGCATTGAGTGAAGATTTTGTACGATGTGATCAACTCAATCATCCAGATATGGCCATAGCTTTTGAAGACCGACACATGTATCAATGTCTACATGACATTGACGAAAATTTGAAAGTACATGGCCAATTGATCACTAATTATGCTCACCTTCTTCAACTGCCAGCCGACTATGTTATTCCTGAACGAGGTACTATATGTGTTATTTTCAAATATGTACTGTATTAGTAAGAATATAATAATGTATCCTAAGATCGTGCAGACAAGGGCATTTATGTATTTTTGCACATTGATTCTGCTGGCTTTCTTTCCAATTTTATTGCAATATATTTCACTTATTATTATAGAGGAAGATGACATTGATGTTGCCAACGCCAGAGAGGAAGGAGAACGAATGCTGGCCACATTGAACCCTGAACAGCAAGCCATATACACGGGAATCATTGATGCTATGAACGCGCATTCCGAACAGAACTGTCACTTTGTTGACGGGCCGGCTGGAACTGGGAAAACTTTCCTTTACAACACGTTGGTTCACAATCTCCAAGCCAATGGACATAAAGTTCAGTGAATGGTGTGGTCAGGAATTGCTGCAACACTGCTCATGAATGGTAGAACTTCACGTTCTACCTTTCAAATTCCTATGCCACTTCAAGCTGAATCGAAGTGTAATGATGTAATTGCTTGTCATTCTTAAGTCTTGCTCCCTGTTGTCTGACTCCAAAGAATGACTTATCACATCAAGTAAAGGACGTAATTCTGGACAGACTTCAAACAGCCGAAAGAGCTTATTACAGCACAGACAGTGTTGTCACAGACGATCCAGATGAGGAAGAGGCCTACCCCATTGAATTTCTCAACCAACTCACTCCCAATGGAATGCCGTTGCACAGACTTAAACTCAAGGTAGGAACAGTACAATCTTTCATCCTATTAACATTACATTATTATGTTCAAAGGTAGTGTAGCAAGAAAAGGCGTTATTAATCACAATAATATTCATTGCATTAGGTTGGTGCAACATTCTTCTGCGGAATCTCAATCCAAAGAAAGGTCTTTGCAACGGAACAAGACTCATAGTTCGGCATCTCCGACGTCAGGTGATTACAGCAGAGATCATTACGAAGGAGCACAGAGGACAACAGGTCATGATTCCCAAGATCACAGTCTCCACTCAGGACACCGAAATGCTGTTTAAAGTGAAACGCCGACCGTTTCCAGTCAGACTTGCATACTGCTTGACAATCAACAAGGCACACGGGCAATCCCTGAGGTATGTTGGTTTGTACTTACCTGAGCCCGTGTTCACACATGGTCAGTTATATGTGTACCCCAGCCCATCGAACATCAACAAAGGGAAGTAAATCAACCTATTCTTGAAATTCCTCAACTTCACCCACGACCATGTGAGCAAAGATTCGCACTGAGACTATTGCTTCTCCATAAACGAGGTGCCACGTCGTTTGAAGATTTTCGCACGATAAAAAGAAACCTATGCAATTCCTTCAAAGACGCAGCTTTAGCTCTAGGTCTCTTAGAAGTTGATGCTGAAATCATTTGCTGTTTGGAGGAGGCAGTCATTTTTAACATGCCAATACAACTGAGACAGTCGTTTGCAACATTACTCCTTTCTCAAACACCTTCAGATATTGCAGCACTCTTCAACATGTTCAAAGAAGCATTGAGTGAAGATTTTGTACGATGTGATCAACTCAATCATCCAGATATGGCCATAGCTTTTGAAGACCGACACATGTATCAATGTCTACATGACATTGACGAAAATTTGAAAGTACATGGCCAATTGATCACTAATTATGCTCACCTTCTTCAACTGCCAGCCGACTATGTTATTCCTGAACGAGGTACTATATGTGTTATTTTCAAATATGTACTGTATTAGTAAGAATATAATAATGTATCCTAAGATCGTGCAGACAAGGGCATTTATGTATTTTTGCACATTGATTCTGCTGGCTTTCTTTCCAATTTTATTGCAATATATTTCACTTATTATTATAGAGGAAGATGACATTGATGTTGCCAACGCCAGAGAGGAAGGAGAACGAATGCTGGCCACATTGAACCCTGAACAGCAAGCCATATACACGGGAATCATTGATGCTATGAACGCGCATTCCGAACAGAACTGTCACTTTGTTGACGGGCCGGCTGGAACTGGGAAAACTTTCCTTTACAACACGTTGGTTCACAATCTCCAAGCCAATGGACATAAAGTTCAGTGAATGGTGTGGTCAGGAATTGCTGCAACACTGCTCATGAATGGTAGAACTTCACGTTCTACCTTTCAAATTCCTATGCCACTTCAAGCTGAATCGAAGTGTAATGATGTAATTGCTTGTCATTCTTAAGTCTTGCTCCCTGTTGTCTGACTCCAAAGAATGACTTATCACATCAAGTAAAGGACGTAATTCTGGACAGACTTCAAACAGCCGAAAGAGCTTATTACAGCACAGACAGTGTTGTCACAGACGATCCAGATGAGGAAGAGGCCTACCCCATTGAATTTCTCAACCAACTCACTCCCAATGGAATGCCGTTGCACAGACTTAAACTCAAGGTAGGAACAGTACAATCTTTCATCCTATTAACATTACATTATTATGTTCAAAGGTAGTGTAGCAAGAAAAGGCGTTATTAATCACAATAATATTCATTGCATTAGGTTGGTGCAACATTCTTCTGCGGAATCTCAATCCAAAGAAAGGTCTTTGCAACGGAACAAGACTCATAGTTCGGCATCTCCGACGTCAGGTGATTACAGCAGAGATCATTACGAAGGAGCACAGAGGACAACAGGTCATGATTCCCAAGATCACAGTCTCCACTCAGGACACCGAAATGCTGTTTAAAGTGAAACGCCGACCGTTTCCAGTCAGACTTGCATACTGCTTGACAATCAACAAGGCACACGGGCAATCCCTGAGGTATGTTGGTTTGTACTTACCTGAGCCCGTGTTCACACATGGTCAGTTATATGTGGCCATGTCAAGAGCAACATCATTTGACGGGCTCAAAGTATTCCTCCCAGAGGAAGCACACAGGAAAACAAAGAACATTGTTTTCCAGGGAGTCCTGTAAAGGCTTCATCCTAGAGCGACCATCTGCACAGTTGCTCTACAGAGGGCTGCCTACCAAAACGCACATACACACATTCAAGGTTACGGGTATTGTGTGTCAACGCAGATCACGTCGCACAGAAGTGTGATGTACAGCTGTTACTGGCACCCTTCTAGAATGCATTCATTCTAGATAACACTGATCTGCGGAGACCAACTGGACATTACACGATCCATATATCCAGGGGTGACTGCACCACACACAGCAGTCGGCAGAGTCCTGAATCCTGCGTAGCTGAATCCCGATTATTAAGAGTTATGTGTTGCCATTTTCTCCGGTATTGCCTATGGGAAAGTGGATTTCCTTACTCTGTGAAAACTGCAAGTTGTCCCTCAACGATAGTTGCGAGTTGCGCCAACCACATTAAACTTTTTGTACTTGACGGGCTCCGGGAAGCGAGGGTACATGAGCGCCCCCGGCTAGTCTCTATTATATGTTCTACGCCAACACGTGACCCGCCGACTGTGAACAATGACCTATTGTCTCTTGAACAATCGACATTCGACTGAACAATGGGATCAAAGGAGCGGGCGTTGCCACTCGAAGGCTCTTTTTCTGGGGGTCAATAAGGGTGCAAATTGGTATGGAAATGATCGCTGCATTGTGCTGATGAAACTAAAGCAATCCGCTAATTTTTAACCCCAGCGGTTCGGGAGTTATGGCCCATTTTGTGTTCAGACTTTCTAGAAAGTTTCGCCGACCGAGTTAATGAGATGCAAAGGAGCAGGGGGAAGCACGTGGTTTTTTAGTTGAACGGGCGGCAAGTTGCTCGGATTTAAGCAGGAATACGTGCCGGAAATCAATTGTAAAGACATGTCAATTGTTGTCAGGACCTGTGGAGACAATTGGTGGAGAATTATTTCAAGGTATTTCTTTTACTTAATTGTTTTTGGCTGAAAATAGCTCGAGTTTTGTTTTGTTTCACCTCACGTTTTTTGTGTTGAGCCGAGGGCCTAACAAAAACACGAGGACAAGTTTGATTTTCTTGGGTCGTTCTGGGCCGATTTTGTCCATTTGAACTTTCGATAACTGTTTTTCTACATGAGAACTAAAGTTATCTAGGGTTGTTTTTTTTGTTTTGTCGATTTTCCTCTGTTTTTGGACTGTTTTAGCCGAGTTTGGGTTTTGCTGGAAAACACGAAATTTTCACGCAACACGCTTTGCATTCGCGAAAATTAAATTTTAACCTGCCAAAACTTTGTTTTTTTCACGCAAATACTTTCGATAAATGTTCTACAGGCTATTGGCTTCATTTTGATATTTTCGTGGGTTCTGTAGGACAAAAATTGGCCACGTTAATTTAATTTGAAATTTGGTGAATCATGTTTTAAATGCTATTTTTCAAGAAAATCATGTCTTGCACTTCAAAAATACCCAACTAAATTTGGGAAAAGCATTTCAGATGCACCCAAGTACTTTCGATACTTATTCGCCAAGGTATTAGCTTCATGTTTGTGTAGTTGGACTTAAAATGGACCAATTTTGACCAAGTTAGGGGAATTTTTGTGTCTGTAAAGTTGGCTGAGGAATAATTTTTTTCACGGCTTTTGTAATTGGCTGCAGCAAATGCTCAATTAAAAATAAAAACAACACTGTTAAGAATTGTGAATATTTTTATCGGCTTCGGTGTTTTCTTAGCTACAGTTTGATACAATTTTTATTACAGATTGAGTTTAAATTTTCCAGGATTGATTAAATTTTTGAAGCCAACTTTTTTTTTCCAACTTCACACTCAAGCTATCAACTTTCAGAAACAGCTTTCAGGGGGGCGGCAGGGCAGGCGCTGGGTGGTCGCTTGCCAGGGGAGAGGATTCGAACTCCCACCTTTACTTTTTTTAGAAATGTTGCGTCGTAGTATGTATTGTAGCGTATGTATTGTAGGGTATGTATTGTAGGGTATGTATTGTAGGGCATGTATTGTAGGATATGTATTGTAGGGTATGTATTGTAGGGTATGTATTGTAGGGTATATATTGTAGGGTATGAATTGTAGGGTATGTATTGTAGGGTATGTATGTAGGGTATGTATTGTAGGGTATGTATTGTAGGGTATGTATTGTAGGGTATGTATTGTAGGGTATGTATTGTAGGGTATGTATTGTAGGGTATGTAGTGTAGGGCATGTATTGTAGGATATGTATTGTAGGGTATGTATGTAGGGTATGTATTGTAGGGTATCTATTGTAGGGTATGTATTGTAGGGTATGTATTGAAGGGCATGTATTGTAGGGTATGTATTGTAGGGTATGTATTTTAGGGTATGTATTGTAGGGTATGTATTGTAGGGTATGTATGTAGAGTATGTATTGTAGGGTATGTATAATAGGTATAGTATGTTGGTATGTTATGTAGGTATAGTATGTTGGTATAGTATGTTGGTATAGTATGTAGGTATAGTATGTAGGTATGTATGTATGTATGTATGTATGTATGGGCATGAGCGGGAGCGAATGCAGCGTGCGAAGCGCGCCAACCACATTAAACTTTTGTTGCTTGAGGGGCTCCGGGGAGGGAACGTAGCGACCGGGCCCCGGCTAGTCTATATATACTATTCTACGATCACACGTGACCCGGAAAAGCCAAACAATGCCCTATTATCTCTTGAACAATCGACGTTCGACCAAACAATGGGATCAAAGGAATTTCCTTGATATCATAAAGGCTTTTTTTTGGGGGCTGAATAAGGGTGCAAATTGGTATAGAAATGATCCCTGCATTGTGCTGACGAAAGTAATGTATGTGGCTAATTTCTAACCCCAGCGGTTCGGGAGTTATGGCCAATTTTGTGTTGCGACTTACTAGAAAGTTCCGAGGACAGAGTTAATGAGATGCAAAACGAGCAGGGCGAAGCACGTGTTTTTTTAGTTGAACGGGCGGCAAGTTGCTCAGGTTTAAACGTGAATACGTGCCGGAAATCAATTGGAAAGACATGTCAATTGTTCTCAGGACCTGTGGAGACAATATGTGGACAACTATTTCTAGGTATTTCCTTTATTCAATTGTTTTTGGGTGGAAATAGCTCCTAAAATTTTGTTTTGTTTCACCTCACGTTTTTGTGTTGAGGCAAGGGCCTAACGAAAACACGAAGACAATTTTGATTTTCTTGGGTCGTTCTGGACCGATTTTGTCCATTTAAAGTTTTCGATAACTGTTTATTTATACGAGAACTAAGGTTATGTGGGGTTGTTTTTTTTGTTTTGTCGATTTTCCTCTGTTTTTGGACACTTTTAGCTGAGTTAGGGTTTTGCTGGAAAACACGAAATTTTCACGCAACACGCGTGTGCTTTGCATTTGCGAAAATTAAATTCTAGACTGCCAAAACTTTGTTTTTTTCACCCAAATACTTTCGATAAATGTTCTACAAGCTATTAGCTTCACGTTGATATTTTTGTAGGGTGTGTAGGACGAAAATTGGCCACGCTAATATAATTTGAAAGTTGGTGAATCGTGTTTTAAATGCTATTTTTCGCACGGGTTTGATTTCACAGCTATTTTTGATGAAGAAAATCATGTCTTGAACTTCCAAAATATCATATGCTATGTATTGTAGGGTACGTATTGTAGGGTATGTATAGTAGGTATAGTATGTTGGTATGTTATGTAGGTATAGTTTGTAGGTATTGTAGGTATAGTATGTTGGTATTGTATGTAGTATAGTATGTAGGTATAGTAGGTATAGTATGTTGGTATGGTATGCAGTATAGTATGTAGGTATAGTAGGTATAGTATGTTGGTATGGTATGTAGTATAGTAGGTATAGTATGTTGGTATAGTATGTAGGTATGTATGTATGTATGTATGTATGTATGGGCATGAGCGGTAGCGAATGCAGTGTGCGAAGCGCCCCAACCAAATTAAGCTTTTTGTACTTGACGGGCTCCGGGGAGGGAGCGTAGCGACCAGGCCCCCGGCTAGTCTAATATTACTATTCTGTGATGTCACGTGACGGTGGTAAAACTCTCGCAAAAACAATAGATTCGAGCCAAAACAATAGGTCGAACGCCCAAAAACAATTGGACGAAACAGCGAATCGATGATCAATAAGGCTTTTTTGAATGAGGGTGCACAAGGTTGGCATTTGCATGGAAAGGCTGCGTTTCTGGAGTAGGCAAAAATTATCTATTTTGGAAGCCTATTTTAAAATGATTTTTGAGTTATTCCATTCATTATTCCACTAATTGTGCTATCACGAAAAACGATGGTTTACGCTGGCAAAACTTACACATCCGCGTCCTGAACTCCATTATCGAAAGAGTATTGGCTCTTCATGTGACCCGTTTCCCCTTTTCCTGCAATTTGATTGGCTCTTTCGTAACTTTACGTGGACAGTGACGCGTTTTCGTTATCATGCAAATTTGCCCTCGGCTGGCAGCAGGTACTTTTGGAGAAGACACGTTGTTTTGTTTTGTGCACAAAAAGATGAGGTGGAAGCCTTTCAGAGTGTTTTACCAGCTGAATTATCTTTCTAAAGAGCTCTTAATTGTTTGAAAGACCCCTTGAGAGTTGCAGGAAACAATAGAGAACATTGGTGATAGCCTTGTTTTGTTTTTTTAATGAAATAGTTGTAGATTTTGTAGTAGGCGACCGCCATTGTTGCTTTGGCATGCTAACAATGCTTAGGCCATGTTCAAAGTTTTGAATTTTTCCGGGCCTATTTGCATGATTTTCCCATTTAGATTTTTGACAAGTGTTGTCTGATAACACAACTAAAATAATGTGTTGTTTGTTTGTGTTGTTTTTGCTGTTATTTTTTGTTTTTTTTTGTTGGCCTTTTACGATTTCCAACAAAGTTGCTTTTCATTCGAGAAGGAGCAATTTTGCACGTAACACGCGTGGTTTTTGTATTTACGAAAATTCAATTTCAGCCTGCCACAATTGATTATTTTTTACCCAAACACTTTTGATAATTGTTCACCAACATATTAGCTTCATGTTCGTGTTTTTTGAGTTAAACTGGATCACTATTTGCCACGTTTAAATACTACTTTTACTTACTAAAGTGTGTTCAAAGGTTTTGCTTTTTGCACGGGTCTGAAATTTCATTAAAACAACTTCCACTAAATTGTCTCTAAGAATTCAGTATTACTTATTTAAGAAATGAAACTATATGCAACGTATTTGCTGTATCCCGAGCTACGTGTTGATATAATTTTTAATGGGGATGGAGTTGGAATTTCTGAGGATGGATTAATTTTCCTGTGGCAACTTTTTTTCTGCCAACTTTACTCTGAAATTATTAATGTTCAGAAAGGGCTTTCAGGGGCACAGGGTGGGCGCGGGGCGGTCGCTTGCAAGGGGGTGATTCGACCTCCCACCTTTACGTGTTTTAGAAATGTTACTTCATAGTTTGTATTGTAGGGTACGTATGTATATATGTATTTATGTAGGGTATGTATATGTATGTATGTAGGTATGTAGGTATGGTATTTTTTATAGTAGGTATAGTATGTTTGTATTGTAGGTATATTATGTGTTGGAAATATGATAGCCTATGCTGAAACAATATTTACATAATTATGTTAATTAGAATATAAAATGCTTTGCTATGATTGGTTTAGTTGCTTATAAATAGATCATGTGACTTGCATAATAAGCTCCTCGTGGGCAAGCTAATTTCCGTCCTGTTGATTGTGAAGTTCAGTTGAATAAGCGTGTGTTTATAAAAAGCTCTGTGAAACTACAAGGTTGCTGTCGTTTGTCTAGTATAATTTTAACAGGTTATGGGCCCAGGAAGCTCTGAATAAGTATAGATAAAGTAATTTTTGAAATTTACAGGAAGTTTACGAGAAGATAACCCGAAGAAATGGCGGAGATTACAAAGATCGAGAAGCTGAACGGAAGCAATTATCAATCGTGGAAATATAACGTGAAACTGTTGCTTATGGAACGTGGTTTATGGGGCTTTACCCAGCCTGATCAAGAGAGAGCACCAGCAGAAGACGCTCCAGCAAATGTAAGGAATGCGTTTCGCCTAAGATCGGACAAAGCCTACTCATTAATCGCTCTAAACGTCGAGAAAGATCTGCAGATTCACATCTCCTCCGTTACCAACCCACTAGTTGCGTGGCAGACGCTGCAAGGGCAGTTTGAGTTTGTTTCTGTGACGCAAATTGTAAGACTCTCACGCAAATTTTACACCGCAAGTATGGAAGAAGGCGAGAACTTAATGAAGCATCTAACAACTATGACATCTTTGGCAGAGCAGCTTAGAGAATTGGGTGAAGAAATCTCATCGAGAAAGTTCGCGACGGTTGTACTCGGATCGCTGCCGGAGTCGTATGACAATTTCTTGACTAGTTTGAATGCGCGAGCGGCTGATGGCTTGGACTGGGAAAACGTAAAAGGATTGTTGATCGAGGAAGATATGAAGCGAAAAGAAAAGAAGGAAAAAATGCAAGAGCCCGACAATGCTTTATTTATGAAAAAAGGTCGCGGCGGTTCGAAGTATCATGGTGAAGCAAGACGAGGATTTCAAAGCGGGGCACGTGGCGGCCGAGGAGGTTATCACTCGAACAATCATCGGGGAAATCGTAATGATGGCTGGAACGAAAGACACAAGGATACCAAATGCTGGAATTGTGATCGCCTTGGTCATTTCTCAAGAGGCTGTCCCAACGCGAGCGGCAATAGAAGAAACGAGCGTGCCAATATGGCGGACGATACCTTCAGCGATGCCGAAAGGGAAGGAATTGCGCTCATTTCAAGCACTAGCGATAAGCAAGATTTTTGGTTCATCGATTCGGGCGCAACAGCGCACATGACAAATAACAAGAGCATTTTGGAACATGTTAAGAAGTACGAAGAACCGAAAAAAATCTTTTTGGGGGACAATACGGTAATCTTTGCCTTGGGCGAAGGAACTGCTCGTTTGAAAACCAGTGATACCGACAAATTTGTGCTGAATCTACAACGAGTGTTATACGTCCCTAAGCTTACCAAAAACCTACTATCTGTCCCTGCAATGGCTTCGATGGGAGCAGAGGTGAGATTCGATAGTGGAAGATGCATCGTGTTAAAGGACGGAAAGGAGTTTATCATTGGAACTTTGTATGACAAGAAATTATATGAGGCCAACGTCGAGCATGCTGCGGTTGCGCATGCGCAATTACCGAATTCGGAGACATGGCACTGCAGATTTGGGCACTTAAATCATGACTACTTAAACAGGATAAAAAAGAATGAAATGGTTCATGGGATGGATTACACAGCTGCAGGAAATGATAAAGATTGTGAAGCTTGTATACTAGGAAAGATGCAGAAGAAACGTTTCCAAAGTATGAGAATAAAGGAAAAGATACAAAGCATTTTGAAGATAAGAGAGGGCTACAAGGCCATTTGAAATTGTGCACACAGATGTTTGCGGGCCGATGCAAGTAGAATCAAAAGGAGGAAGTCGTTACATGCTGACATTCACTGATGATTATTCACGATATGCAATGGTTTATTTCATGCGGTACAAAAGTGAAGTACTTTCCAAATTCAAAGAATATGCAAGCTATGTGGAAAAGCAATTTGGACATGCAGTGAAAGTTTTGAGTTATGAGAAGCATTTCGGATATGAAGTTAAGATTCTTCGAAGTGAGAACGGAGAAAAATATACTTCTTCTGAATTTATTAAGTTTTGTAATGAGAAAGGAATTGGACGAGAGTACACTGCACCACACACACCGCAACAGAATGGAGTTGCAGAGCGGCTGAACAGGACTATTATTGAATCTGCAAGATCTATGCTGCAACATGCAAAACTGTCAATTGATTTCTGGGCAGAAGCTTGTAATACTGCTATATATTTACACAACCGGAGTCCCACTGCTGCACTGGACAACGAAACACCATTTGAACGGCTCTTCAGAAGGAAACCTAATGTCACTCATTTAAGAGTATTTGGATGCGTATGCTATGTTTATATCCCAACTGGACAAAGGAAGAAGCTTGATGCGAAAGCACGCAGAGGTATTTTTGTTGGATACCCACCTGGTGTAAAGGGATATAAGATATATGATGTGGAGAAGAAATATTTTGTTGTGAGCAGGAACGTCCATTTTATCAAGAATAATTTCGAACACTTCAAGAAATCAGAATCTGATAGCATGGAATATGCTATTTTGGATAAGTATTTATCAAGCAATTTTGAGGAGAATGAAGATGTTCCCGAGCTGCCAGTATATGCAGAAAATGTTGAGCCAGTGGGAGAGAATAACGAGGAACCAATGGGAGCACAGGCTCCAAGACAGAGAACCTTCGAAGACAACTTTATGGAACAGGTCAGAAACCTGGGTGCAACAAGAGAGCGCAGACCACCTGAAAGATTTCGAGAGGAATTGTGCAATATCACTGGGTCTTTAACTTCTGAAGTTGAAGAGCCCAAAATGGTCGAAGATGCACTAAGTAGTGAACAATGTCAGCACTGGCAGGATGCTATGAATTCAGAATTTTCATCTCTAATGAAAAATGATACCTGGGAACTTGTGCCTCCCCCTGTAGACAAGAACATTGTCGGTTCAAAATGGGTCTTTAAAGTAAAGCGAGATGCAAATGGACGTGTTGATCAGTACAAGGCGAGATTAGTCGCACAAGGATATTCGCAGATGAAAGGTGTAGACTATGAGGAAGTCTTCTCACCAGTTACCCGTAATAGCTCACTCAGATCGCTACTTGCCCTAGCTAATGCTTATAACTTGGATGTTCACCAAATGGATGTGAAAACTGCATTCCTAAATGGAACTTTAGATTGTGACATTTATATGGAGCAGCCTTATGGATTTGTTGATAAGAAGAGACCCGATTATGTCTGCAAATTAAAGAAGAGCTTATATGGACTTAGACAATCAGCTCGGTGTTGGAATACTACCTTGGATGATTATTTAACGTCAGTGAATTATTGTAAAGGAAATGCTGATGGCTGTATTTATGTGAAAACAGAGAAAGAACATGATGGACAAATCAATTTCATAATACTTGGAGTGTACGTAGATGACATTGTTGTGGTATCAAATAACACTGCTATGCTTGAGACAGAAAAGAAGAAATTACGTGCCAGGTTTGAAATGGCAGACCAAGGTGAGATACATTATTTGCTTGGTATGTTGATTGAGAGAGACAGAGACACCAAGCCACTTACGATGAGTCAACAAACATACTTGGAGGGTGTACTGAAGAGATTTGGATTAGAGAACTCTAAACCCATTGCAACATCCTTGGAACCTGGGAGTAAGTTTAGACAATCAACCGATGATGAGGAACTTTTTGATAGCCAGAGATATCAACAAGCTATAGGATGTCTGACATATGCATCAACATCAACCAGACCAGATATTTCTGCTGCTGTTAATGTGTTATCACAATTTTCGTCTAAACCAAGTAAGCAGCACTGGATCTGTGTTAAGAGAATCATGAGATATCTTAAAGGGACAATTGACTATGGACTTCAGTACACTGTTGGAGAAGAGGATCCTGAGTTGGTCGGCTATAGTGATGCTGACTGGGCTGGAGACCCAGATACGCGTAGATCAACATCAGGATATTTATTTCAATTCGGAGGAGGATCAATCAGTTGGTCTAGCAAGAAACAGTGTACAGTTGCTAAATCATCAACAGAAGCTGAATATATTGCACTTAGTCATGCAACACAAGAAGTTATTTGGCTGCGACGACTCATGAAGGATCTTGGAGAAAACATGAATAATGCAACTATCATATACGAGGACAATCAAGGTTCTATTGAATTGGCGAAGAATCCCAAGTACCACAGCAGAACAAAACACATTGATGTTTGTCACCACTTTGTACGAGAGAGAGTTGCTTCGAAAGACATTGTGATTAAATATTGCCCCAGTCAGGAAATGGTGGCTGATATTATGACTAAAGGACTTGTTAAGTGTACTTTTGAGAAGCTAAGAGACATGCTTGGTGTTCAAAGAATTCTTTAAATGAACTACTAGTTTGGATATTACATTTTCTTATTGTTAGGATACTCTATATTTTCTTCTATGATCTTTTTGAGATATCAGCATAACTATCAAGTGGGAGTGTTGGAAATATGATAGCCTATGCTGAAACAATATTTAAATAATTATGTTAATTAGAATATAAAATGCTCTGCTATGATTGGTTTAGTTGCTTATAAATAGATCATGTGACTTGCATAATAAGCTCCTCGTGGGCAAGCTAATTTCCGTCCTGTTGATTGTGAAGTTCAGTTGAATAAGCGTGTGTTTATAAAAAGCTCTGTGAAACTACAAGGTTTCTGTCGT
The DNA here is from genome assembly GCA_013076295.1 of Sanderia malayensis. Lineage (NCBI taxonomy): Eukaryota > Metazoa > Cnidaria > Scyphozoa > Semaeostomeae > Pelagiidae > Sanderia > Sanderia malayensis. The sequence goes on along the minus strand of RQOL01000634.1, from coordinate 61,362 downwards.
TTGTCTAGTATAATTTTAACATTATGTTTCTATAGTATGTAGGTATAGTATGATTTTATGGTAGGTATAGTATATTGGTATAGTATGTAGGCATAGTATGTACAATAGGGGACAAAAGTCCCTGGGACACCTGAAAATTGCATCCCATAATGCTGTGCTTCTGCACAAACAACATTGTTATGGGGGGGAGGGGGATGAAGTATGCGTGTAAAACTTGCTAAAATCCTGGGTGTCCAGGACTTTTGTCCCCTATTGTCTGGTATCAAATTCTTCAAACACATCACTTATAAAGCTGGTTTTTGTGTTTTCAGGGGTTTTCAAGGACGCTGATTTCGATGAGCATGTCAAAAATTTTCTATATCGTACGTATGACGTCATACCACGTGATTGTCTCATTTTTGGCCCATTTGGAGCTCTAAAGTGGTTGTGTTGTCCGAAACGAATTGTTTTTTTTTGTGGAAACCATTTTGGGAAAGAGAACAAGGTATTGTGAATATATTGTGAAAAAAACGAGTCTGAAAATGTTATAAAAGTGTATGAAAAACGCATGTTCGTGAACTTGAAGTGTGCGTGTAAAACCTGTCAAAATCCTGGGTTTCCCAGGACTTTTGTCCCCTATCAAATTCTTGAAATACAGCACTTATAAAGCTGGTTTTCGTGTTTTCTGGGGTTTTCAAGGGCGCTGATCTCGATGAGCATGTCAAAAAATTTTTATATATTACGCAGGGCGTCATACCAAGTGATTGTCCCATTTCTGGCCCAAAAGGCGCTCGAAAGTAGTCGTGTTGTCCGATACGAATTGTTTTTTGTGTTGGAACAATTTTGGCAAAAAGAACAAGGGTGTATGAACATATTGTAAAAAAAAGGAGTCTGGAAATGTTTTAAAAGTGTCTTAAAAACGCATGCTCGTTAACTTGGAACAAAAAATTAAAACGATGCTACACGTGCACCGGAGAAAAACGTAGAGAATAGTCACCTGGAATTTGAGTAAATTTTGCAAGCAAAAAATTATTTATTACCTGCATGATATAGTAATACTTGAACTATGTAATCTGATTAATTGTGGCATATCTGTCAACAGTGATTGTCCTTGAAACATGCCAGTCCTTTAAATGTGTCTCTCAGCAAGGGGTGAAATCCTGGCAATGTCACTACCATAAGAAAACAATAGTAAAGCAGCAGGCAATTTCAAATTCAAATTTATTGCAAATAACATGACGGTTACAATCACTTACTGTTATCATTTTCACAACTGCATGTTCACTGGCCTTTCTACATTGTGTATACATTATTATCATAATGGCATCATCATTAAATGTCGACAATGTTAGAAGGGCTTACCTAATAACTTATAGCCAGGCAGTTAGTGAAAAATATGATAGGAGGTCATTCTCCGAAACAGTTGTTGCAGCATTCCATGCAGTCACGACAGCCATCATACTACAGTGGGCTTGCTGCATGGAAAGTCATGAGGATGGTGGTGTCCATTTCCACATGTGTGTCCTGCTGGACAAACTTCAGCGCTGGTCGAAAGTAAAGAAGCACCCACAGGAAACAAAGGACATTGTCGTACACTTCTCAGGACATCCTGGTTATCGCACAGCATATGAATATGTCACAAAGCTAGATAGCCAAGTTCTGAGAAGTGAAGGTCATCCTACCTTGAAAGGTGCTCCAAAGACCCTGCCAGCAATGAAGAAGCGAAGCAGGACATCTGCTTCTGGTATGGATACCACACAGAAGAGCAGCAGGTTGGGTAATTCGGAAGTCTCTGACATGATTATCTCCAACAGCATTGACTCCAAGTTGCACTTCCTGGCACTGGCCAAGAAGAAGAAAACAGAGGGTGACAGCAGGCTGCATGAATTTGTCTTGAACAAAAGCGAGAAATGGATCAGTGAACTTGTGCCACTTGATCAGTGAAAGTCTGTCTGGGCAATGGAAACAGCACAGCAAACGTTGGAGAGACGTTCAATGTCAAGAATTGACCTCTTGAAGATTGCCTACAACGACAAGTGTGTCTGTCAAGGTGAGTGGTTGGTTTGTGCAAAGGAAATCCTTAAAAACAACGGTATCCAGCAAAGCACATTTGCTGATGTTGTTGTTAAATTACTTGCCATGGGTAGAGGAAAGGGTCGTAATATATATATTACTGGTCCAGCGAACTGCGGCAAAACATTTATTCTTGACCCCCTAAGAGTGATTACAACACTTTTGTCTCACCTGCGACATGTTCGTATGCGTGGCTGGGGGTTGAAGAGAAAGAGGTCATTTTTCTGAATGATTTTCGTTATACGCCAGCCATTTTGCCTTGGAGTGACATGCTGTTGTTGTTAGAAGGCCATCTTGTTCATTTTGCTGCACCAAAAACCAGTTATGCTAAGGATATCGAGTTCTCCAACGACACTCCAGTGTTTGCAACATCAAAGTCTCCCATTATCTTCATCAAAGGCTCAATTATTGATGATAAGGAGACAGAGATGATGGATGTTCGTTGGAAATACTTCACCTTTCGCCATCAGTTCAAGGCCAGTGAGCAGAAGATGGTCATTCCTTGTGGTTGTTGTTTCGCAAGACTGTTGTTGGACATCTACTGAAATAAATGAACAATAGACGGCCTCGCGAACACAATTTATGTACATCTTTTGAAATAATAAGTGAACATACGACCTTTTGAATTGCTGAGAAATATTCAAATAACCTCCACGGTTTACACTTCCAAGAGATTAAAAAACAAGTCATGTGACTTTCTATTCAACGATTTTGTAAACTGTCCAATCCTTCCTTCATATCTCTGTGAAAGTGTTAAAAAGAAATAAATAAAAATGTGTAGATTATGTACATTAGTGATGTACATCTTTTAAGAACATCTTCATTCCTCTCTGTGAAGGAGAACACCCTGTTTTTAATTATTATATATTGTAAATTGTAGTGTAAATCGTAGGGATGCATACTATTTGCCATGAGCCTGACTTCCTGGTATGACCCCTTGCACCACGTGTATTTGATTCTGGATGTCTCATTTGCAGAATACAAGTGCATTGTATTCAAAATATTAGTAGAAGCTGGAGAGTGAAAACAAACAATATTTTTGACATTCAGTTCATTTCATTTGAACATACATCACGGGTTGAAACAATTTTACCGTTTCAAATAATGTGACATATCACGTATTGACAATAGTCAATTTGTACTTACAATAATACGAGAACTTCTACGTTTATTTCAATAACTTTATCCCCTGCTGCTGCAATCTACAAACAAGAATATTCCGTGGATAAATTTTACCCAATTCTGCAACTGTATATACAAAAATTTCATTAATACTTAGTTCTACAACCTTTATTCTTAGAAATTATAGTTAAACGATTGTACATGCTTTGAATTGTCTTGTCTATTATATCTGTATCATAATTAGTAATAGTATCTATAATTCTGAGTTTGAAATCATTAAAAGTCTCTCTTGTTATCCTTCTTTCCAATGCATCCTTCTTCAATTGTCTTTTAACGTTGTGAAAAAAGTTCTCTATCGGGTTGATGTCCGGGGACCTTGGTGGAATTTTGACGACTTCTGCTCCAATGTTCTTCATTGCATCTCTTGCCATGGCACTGTTCTGGCTTGGGTCATTGTCCTGCAAAAATAAAAGCTTCTCTTTCCTGTTAATCTCGCTCTATCTAAAAGTACTTGGTGCAATGTCGATTCAATAAAATTAGAAAAATACCTGCCATTCATGGTGGAATACTCCTCCACCAATACAGCCCCAGCACCATGGCAAATACCTACCACATAGTGACATACCCTTCCACCTGGCAGATCCTTGCTCCCCTTCGCAGTAATTTCCAGGCCTTCACCCGGCTTCCTCCATACTCTGCCTGCTGGGGACAAAGCATCCTCGTATGGATTGGACTTATGGACGAAGGATACTGCATCCAGGTACAGCAACACATCCTCTGTCCAAAAAGCAGGGCTGGTGTCTTTCAACGCCTTCAGGGCATATGCCACCTCTTTTTTGTCTTTCAGAGTCAGCAGGCCCTTCCTTCGAGGGCGAATATACTGATAGCCGGAGTTAGTAAAGACTCGGCACAAGGTCTTTTACTTACCTCCGTGATTTCGCACTCCTTCGCCACATCCATCACATGGACATTAGGATTGCTTTCCCTCATAGTTTTGAACTTTCGAAGGAAGCGATCTTTGTCCCTGCAGCTTAGAATTTCCGGCCTGCCACTCCTTTTCTTATGGACTTTCTCTTCCAGTCCCTCTTTGCAGATCCTCTCCACGCTAGACTTGGAGATCTTACACCATCTGGCGATCTCACGATAGGAGAGCTTCAACTCCTGCCGAAGTAAATACACGTACACCTTCTTTCTCTCGCTGATAACAACTTGTTTCGACATTATAAAGCCTCTTCAAGCAATGAAAATCACAGAAAATAAATCATAAATTCTCAGTATCTTCTGTGATCGGAAAATTTTCGAAGAAATTCATCGAACGTCTCCCGGGGCAACAATTTGGAACCCATCGTTCTCTAATTACGTAAATAGATCAAAACGAGGCTAATACAAAAGTTTCAACTTTAGCAATACACTACACACTAACGAAAAATGATAGGAGCGTGGTTTTTTTTAACTCTACCGTACAACCATTACCTTTCAATTCATGAATTTAAATTCCATCACCTATTAACATAACAAACCATTTTAATCACAATAAAGTCAAAATGGGGCCGTTCTGTACCTATGACTCACTGGTACAGTTTAGGAAAAACATTTTTGCATCATCGTGATCAGCACCCCGGAAAACCCCCTAATACCCCTTAAAAGCACCTGAATATCTATTGTACTTCGATTTTCCTACCAGACAATAGGGGACAAAATTCCCTGGGACACCTTAAAATTGCATCCCATAATGCTGTGCTTCTGCACACTTTGTTCTCTGTGAGCAGAATGCGGCCCTCCACTCCCCCCAAAACAATGTTGTCTTGTGCACCAGTCCTTTCTCGTCGTCGGGCCAAAACAATTTCGGCGATATTGAAAAACACCGCCTCTACAAACAACATTGTTATGGGGGGGAGGGGGATGAAGTATGTGTGTAAAACTTGCTAAAATCCTGGCTAAATTACTGTTACACAAACACTCGACTTTAACAGTCACATATACTTATACATACACATATGCGTATTTCAGTCTCTGACATCTGTGATACTGAGCGTTCATCTCAGGATGATATTTTCGCCTCACAAACTCGATTTCGTACTCCTGACGAACAAGAGCATGAAATACATGACGATATTGATGCTCTACTGCAAGGCGAGCAATTAGAATCAACTACACCGACGGAAAGAAACCTCACACCTGCCCAGAAAAATCTCATCAAAGACCTTGCCAAACACAAAGTCACAATTCTCAAGCACCAAGGCATGGCCAATCACTTCAGACACCTCTCACAATCTGGCACCATTTTTCCAGATTATACTCAGCCTGCTCTTCACTTGCGTGACTATAAAACTTTCTCCTCAGACCCTAAATCAAGACTCAACACTATTACAAAAACATTTCAACGATCTGTATTGGAGCTCCTTTCTGCTCACCACGATGAAGTGGCCGCTAACACAAAATTATTAGTGGACTCTCGCAATGATTCTATAACTAGCATGTATGATAAACATACTTGTGATTTTTTGAACAACTTAGCCCGTGATTATTCACATGATCTTTACTCTACTAATCTAGCATATCGAAAACCTACCGGACGAGGTGATAAACGTCCTCGTCAATAATCATTACATTATCTTGAAAATCCGTTGACTTTACAACATTTTATCGTTTTTTTACCTTAATTAATATCGATTACATGTATCTTTAGACTATACCCTACGGCAAATCTTTAGTTACTAATTTTATACTCCTTCATCATACCCTTATACCTATGGAGCTTTGCCGTTTACGATATTCAGTCTTTTTTAATAATGTTTCACCTAACGTTCGCAGTATTGCGATATCTGCGACGTTACATTATCCTTGAAATTTTACAATGAGAACATTCCAATCCAAAACGAGTGCCATACTCCTCATTATATTCTAAAATAAAGCATATACTTTTAGAATGAGCCAAATTTTTACTAATTCTATATAAATACTGGAAACAACAACATTCTAATTTTTATTGAGTGAAACTTTCTGCCAATATGCTTCTATTCATTTTTTTCAAAATAGAAACTACTGATGACGTACTCCAAGTACACACATCGAAACTCCGAATTCTGAAACGCATGGCTGGCATCAAAAGGAAACGTAGTTAACGCCATTTACGTAAAAATGCTGCGAAAAAATCCCTACACCGTACTATCCAAAACGATTTTGACAATTCCCTGCTAATTCACAATTTGAGTAATCATAATCTCAAACAAACACAAATTGATGAACTTTCAAAGGGATTATCGTTCATCCCTACACCCAAACCAGTTACAATTAGCGAAATTAAATCGTCCTTTCATGCCTTCAGGCGACGTTTGTTTATAAAACATTATTTTCAACACAGACATACAACACCTAAGTTCCCATTACAAACTCGCTCAACATGGCAACCTCCTGAACCTGACAACAATAGCATTCTCAACTATGTAGATAATGTACAAAATGATATTTCCAACTTACAATGTGATATCAGTCCCCCACAAAACCTTTGTGAAGCTGAACGCAATGCTCTTCGTGAACTTGCATCAATGCGTGACATCATTATCAAACCTGCTGACAAAGGAGGCAAAATAGTAATATGGTCAACTGATGATTACCTAAGAGAAGCATACCGCCAACTCAACAATAGCCAATACTATATATCAATACCCCACAACCCTATGCATGATCTAATTCTGGACATCTCGTCCTTCATTACTCATTTATATATGAAAAAGGTCATTGATGAACCAACATTTACATTCCTTAACCCTAGTAATAATGCTAGGACCCCTATATTTTACATGTTACCGAAAATACACAAACCTAATACACCGGGCAGACCGATTATCTCTGGTTGCAATTCACCCACATCAAACCTCTCAGTGTACATTGATTATTATATCAAACCAATTGTACGACAGATTCCGTCCTACATCAAGGATACTACACATTTTCTACAAAAACTGAAGTTGTTGGAAGGTACAATACCACCCAACTCGATCTTGGTCACATTTGATGTAAAATCACTTTACACAAACATTCCCCAGGATGAGGGTATCAATTGCTGTTTACAATCTATACAAACCTTCTATGGCACTGAGATACCAATACCATTACCATCTATCAAACAAATCATGGAGTTCATTCTGAAAAGAATTATTTCCAATTTCTTAACCAATTCTATTTACAAACACATGGCACTGCTATGGGCTCACCATTTGCTCCTAACTATGCAAACATTTTTATGGATCACATAGATACTCATATATTAACTACAGCCTCCGCTGACCAAAAGCCAATGATCTGGCTACGATTTATAGATGACATCTTTGCCATTTGGACCCACGGCTTAAAAAACCTACACACATTTTACCATCATATGAACAGTCTACATGATACTATCCAATTTAAAATGTCCTTTTCGTTCACCAAAATAGCATTTCTTGATACCATGGTCATTTTAACCCCTAATGGGATACTACAAACTTCACTTTACAAAAAACCTACTGATGTTTGCTCATTATTACATGCACTATCCTTCCATCCGACCCATTGCAAAGAAGGCATTATCTATAGCCAGGCTCTACGCTATCGTTGCATCATCTCCGATGATGATGATTTCGAACAACATTTAAAACAACTGCAAACTACACTTGTTAAACGAGGTTATAACATTGGCCTCATAAGCGACATCTTCAACAAGGTACATCCATTATCACAGGACGATTTACTAAAACCTACCGAGTCTCAACATGGTACCAAATTACCCTTCGTGGTAAGATACGATTCTAATACCATGGGCCTCGGAGCAGTGTTACGAAGACACTGGCACCATATTCAAGAGGATACCGATCTACATAACATTTCGGATACAACACCCATCCTAGCATTCAAACGAAGCAAAAACATAAAAGACATTTTGGTCAGGACTAACCTCAAACTATAAACAGTCAAAATCGTGGGCATCTTCGTGTGATAATTTCATATTTAATATTTCATACTTTCTATTTGGCTTAACAGCCGACATTGTTGTTGCTGTTGTAATTACGTTTTCTATTGTTATTGTTGTTGCTGTTATGCAGCATACATCATAATCATAATTAATTTTTTTTCCAATTACAACTTGAACATGTATCCAAAGACACTAAATATTCTTCACTTCGAAATCTTTTCACTATGAATTCATATTATTTTTGCGGTTCTACTTTACATTGATCGCTATTCCCCACATATTCATAGCGCTTCTGAATTCTGATACTTGTCTTCTTTAGCTGATCAGCTGTACGCGCCTTGTTTTTCCCATTGTCTCTAATTTCTGCATTCATTATCTTGTGCGATGGTGCCCTTCGGGGTGCTGGGGGGCCTGTGATCATAAAAGCTTACTGTCATCAAACCCCCGAAACGCTGATCCAGGTTGATAGCTGACGATTCGCACACACAACTATTTTCTTTACCATACTGATCTTCAAATCAACCCAATCTCTCTTGGACCTTACTCGGTTTTCTTCTACACCCCATTTGTATTCAATAATTTCTGATGGTTATCATAACTGAAATATTTATCTTTGCCGTATTCTACCACTACTTGCGTCCCTTACATTTACTATCTCCATCACGGGACTGATGATGATTATGATGATAATGACACTTACTGGACATCGCCACCACCTCTATATCGCTGATGTGTATTGTTGCCTATTGTCCTGCATTGCTGCGACTACCCTGTACATTTTTTCTTATTTACAAATGTTATCATTTTTACCTTTTATTTACCTTATATCATTTAAAAACACACAAGTTCGAGAGTACATTTACTCAGAGATAATAAACTCTACCAGCACAATATTTATAAAAAGTATCGCACTTAAGTGGAATAACTTGAAGTGTGAATTTCATAAAAGTGCTACTTCAGAAATATTTTTTACGAATTATTTTGTTAAGGGGGTTACTTTTTTCTGGGCCACCCTGTATAAAAATATACTATACATACTATACCTACTATACAAACAAACAAACACTTGTCGAAAGTTGAAATGAGAAAAATCGTGCAAATAGCGCCCGAAAAATTCATAATTTTGAGTTTGTTTTCATTAGGCCTAAGCGTTGCAAACATGCTGAAGCAACGCATACTACAAAAACTACACCTATTTCAACTCAGCATACAAACAACGCTATCACCTGTGTTTTCTATTGTCTCCTACAATTCTCCAGAAGTCTTTGAAATAAATAGCAGCTCTATACAAAGATAATTCAGCTTGTAAACACCTTGAAAGGTTTCTTTTGTGTGAAAAACCAAAACACATGTTTTCTCCAAAAGTACCTGCTGCAAGCCGAGGGCGAAAAACGACAGACAACCCACGTGGGTCGCGCAAAACAAGCCAATGAAATTGCAGCAAAAGGCGAAACACGGGTCACATGAGCAGTGAATGTTTTGTTTGAAAATGGATTTTGCAACACCAATTTGGAAGTATCGCCAGCGTAAACCGCCGTTTTTTGTGATAGACAATTAGGCGAACTTTAGCAAAGAATTTCCTAACCTTTTAGTCGAAACTGTAAGCTCTCATATAGATAACTTTCTGGTTCAGCCATCAAGGAACAGCTCACTTAAAAATAGGGCAGATTGAGGGCCTCAGAGAAAGCCTTTATGGATACCTCATTCGCCGATTTGGCCCATTGTTTTGGGGCGTTCGAACTATTGTTTCGGGTCAAATCTATTGTTTTTGGCAAGGAAAGTGCGTCATCACGTGACTCCGCAGAAGAATAATATTAGATTCGCCAAGGTATTAGCTTAATGTTGGTGTAATTTGAGTTAAAATGGACAAATTTTGACCAAGTTAGGGGAATTTTAATGTTTGTAAAGTAGGCTGATGAATTTATTTTTCCACGGCTTTTGTGTTTGGCTGGAGTAAACAGTCCCTGAAAATTGGAAGCAAGACTATTAAGGGACCTGTCATAAAGTATCTACTACAGGGGGCGGAGGATATATGGCTTTATCAGGAAAAAATTTCATAGCCCCTACGAAAAGGGACAGAAAAATTTCATGGCCCATAGTGAAAAGGCAAATAATTTTCGTGGCCCATGTCAACAATTCATGGTTTTCTTTTCAGCGTGCTAACAGTATAAAGTATCAAGACGCTTTATTTTTTGTATGTTTTCATAGTGACATTAAATTGTTGCAATAAAATCTACAATATAAAATTCACTTCGCTCTTTACTAACTATATAAGTGTTTACATGAAGCGAACTCTGTTTTAGTTTGTGGCAACACGGCCACTTTTTTTGTGTGAAGATACTCTCAGGAGCAAAATCATTATCATTATTTTCATTGTCACCATCACTGTCACCATCTCCCTCTTCACTGTCACCATCGTTACAGACTGTTGCACGAATCACATCATCCTCTGTGCTTGTGTTGCTGCTATCGTCCCAAAAATTGCTATCATCATCATCTTCATTTTCTGAAATGTCATCTTCTTCCATTGCTGTTGTTCGTTTGTCTCTAGCATCATCTCTTATTTCATCCACTGGAACAAGCATTGTTGCAGTATGTTCTTGAATGAAATTTACCTTTGCGGGCTTTTTAAGCTTTACAGCATGTTTCAGTTGGTAATGATGAAGTTATTTGTCCAGGACATTTACTGTCTGTTTCTTCAGCAAGCCACTGTGAAACAAATCAACCCAATCAAACTCATCAAATTCCTTTTCCTTATTTGCTTCCCGATTTTGCTTTCTCACATCTTGGGGCTTTTCATTTCGTATTCTTATATTATCCAAGTGATTGCGATAGTCAGAAACTAACTTGACAGGGCAAATGAAGGTTTTGCTGTTTTGCCGAGTTTGGGGGGGCGCCGAATTTACCATTATCCACAAGTTAAAGTTTAAAGGCCTCATTTATAAAGGTTCTGATGTCAGTTGCATGCCAGGTGTTAATTCTCGTGTCCCCAGTGTCTCATCCAGTTGTTTCTATTCTTTTAAAGGCTTGTAAACCATTGTTTGGTCTTACACTTTAACGCCTTGACTTTTATGATCGGAAACGATCATAAAAAACTGTAGATATTTATCAATATTTCCATTGATTCGTTTAACCATACCACACTCAAGCTGCAAAACGTTTGTTCAAATGTCTCCGGTTTTTAATCTCAACATTTTATTGACATTATTTTACTTGACAGAAAGTTATTCTCCAAGTGAATTTTCGAACGTGTTCATAGCTCTTGGACGAAATAACGGATATCTAGCATAGTTTTATTAAGACAGTACGACCATTTTCATGAATTAAATCAAAGCACACAATTCAATATATTGTTATGTTAAGAGCACGAAACAGCACACCTTGATCACAATGGAAAAACAGCCGGCCAATAAGAAGGCAAGGCTCACTATAAAAGATTTTTTTGCAAAAGAAGCCTGCCCTGTTGGTGAAGGACGTGAACAATCTGCATCGGTGGATTTTTGGTCTTCAGAAGAGCAACATGAAGACAAAAGACAGGACTCAGAGTCAGAGAAAATAAATGAAGCATCATTCTCAAGAACTGCAGATGAACACGAGCACGATTACCCTTATTGCTGGAATGCTGAACAAAGCAGCTATTTTTCTAAAACATACAGTTGGCTGTTATTCAACAAGGGAAAGCTCGGCTGTTCTTCCTGTAAAAGCATGAAAAATCTTGGTGTCTATTCTGACAAGAGTATTCACATTGCCAGCGAGTGGACAGAATGTAAAGTTGGAGTAGTAGGAGAGAAACGTGTGGCACAGAAGTCACTACGAAAGAAAATAGCAAAACATGAGCAGTCTAAGGCTCATAATGAATTGGTTAAAGTTTTGAAGGCAAGAGAGGAAAACTCAATCAAAACATCAACAGTTAAAGGTCAAGACAAACACAAAGAAGTTACAGAAAAGTGTCTTCGAACAGCGTTTTTATTGCTTATCAAAATCGTCCACTCTCTGATTACCCAGACCTGATTGATCTCCAAGAAAAAAATGGTGTTAATTTGGGAAGTACACTGCAGTCAAGATTTTCTTGCAAGGAAATGGTCAATTGCATTGCAGAGAGCATGCGTGCAAAGATATGTGAACGAATCAAAGCAGAAGAGAGAAAGATAGCCATAATTACGGATGAATCGACCACAATTTCAAAAAAGTCATGCGTAATTATTTACATTCGTTCGGTTGTGTGTGATGATAAACCTGTTAATGTCTTTCTTGACATCTGCGAACTTCCTGGTCAAGACGCACAATCTATTTGTGATTGTATAGTGAATACTTTAGCTAAGTATTCGTTTGACAAAGAATACCTTGTCAAAAATCTTGTCGCCTTCACTTGTGATGGTGCCTCGGTAATGCTTGGTGTGAAAAGTGGTGTTGGAAAGAGGCTAAAAGATCAGTTCCCTGCAATAGTAATTTGGCACTGCATGAACCATCGACTAGAGCTTGCCGTTTCGGATGCTGTCAAATCAATCAACGGTTTCTATACCCTAGAAAGTTTCTTTAACAAAATATACAGTACTTATTCATTTTCTGCAAAAATGCAAAGAGAACTAAAAGAAATTGCATCGAAACTTGATGTTGAATTGAGAAAAATTGGAAAGGTATTCACGATCCGCTGGGCAGCCTCTACTTACAGAGCCGTTTATGCTTTATGGTGTTCATTCCCAGCATTGCATGAGCATTTCAGCACTTTGGCGAAGGACGACTCTATTGATTCCGTTAAACGGGCAACATACAGCGGAATTGCAAAAAAGCTAGCAACTAAGGAGTTCGTAGAGGACGTGGCTGTAATTAAGGATTGTCTTGGACAAATCTCCATTTTGTCTGAATCTTTGCAGAAATCAAATATAAGTGTTGTCGAGGCAAATCGTTATCTGAAGTACACAATTATCAGTTTGGAGAAGATTAAGGTTTCCATCAGTGAAGGGAAATATTCATTTGATCAAACCGTTGGAAGTGATGTTGTTTTCAAGGGAGTCCCTTTGGGAAACTATCAAAGTAGAGGTTCTTACTGTTCATTCAACAAGCCCCAACTCTTGGAAGCTTTAATTGACAACATCAAAGCCAGAATGCTGGATGTTAACAATGAAGAAGCTTTAAAGCAGCTGGAAATTTTCATTCCAGAAAGATGGCCATCGGATGTGGATGCTCCTTGGCTACAAGGAGAACAGCAATTGATAGAGCTTTGCCGGAGATTCCATGTTTCAAATGATGGCCAAGGGTTGATCATGGCATTCAGAGAGTATGTATCCGATCCCCGAAAAACGCCCAGGTGTATTGGAAATGTGATTCAGGAAATCCTTTACATAATTCCAATAAGCTCCTCAGAGGCGGAAAGAGGGTTTTCACAAATGAATTTGGTGTGCACACCAGCTCGATCAGCTCTGGCAGTAAAAACATTGTCGTCACTAATTTTTATAAGCATCAATGGACCACCACCAAACTTATGGAATGCTCAAGATGCTGTTGCTAGGTGGCTTTTGAGTCACCGATCAGCGCTGGCACCCGAAAGAAAGAAACGGGTTGTTAAGAAAATAGAAGATTTAAATTCTCTTGAACTTATATTCACTTAATTGAACTTACATAAACTATAAATCGAGTTGCTTTCTTCTGTTTGAATTGTTCTTTATTATCGTACAGTTTTGTAGTTCTGTTCTGGTGGTTTATGCCAATTTTTATGATGATAAAAGCGTTTCTAATTTTTGCCTACATACATTGTTTGGTTTGTGTGAGCACTGGTTTTCAAATTTGCGCCAATGAAAATATGGGCGTGGTCACAAGAAACCACACCCCTTATGGTGGTGAGCCCCCCTTGTTAATTTTTTTAGAAATCACCACTGATTCTGTTGCATGGTGGCCCAACCCAGTGGTTGTCTGCACAAAAGCTGCAAAGTCCTTCTCCCAGATCATTACAAGCACCTTTCACATACTCAGCATATTTCTCACCGATTTCGAAGTGGGAATCTTTAAACTGTTCAAGCATTTTGTAGTAACTACCACTAGGTAGTGCGGCTTTCTTGTTATCCGGATAGAGGAGATAGTTCTTCAAAAACACTTCATCTGTAAAAAACATGTCTTCTTTATCATGGGAGACAAATGCTTTCAAGAACCCACCAGGAGCTGTTGCTCCATCCATTCTCAGTGTAATCTCTTTGCAAACTCCAAAAGCATTTTTCCGCATTCTGCTGTGTTCATGCTCTTCAAGGTCTGCCATAGACATGTTAGCTATCATGTCTTCGTCCAGTCCTTCAAATTCTTTAAGCTCTTCCCATTCAATACTACCACCATCACAAATGGCATCACCAACATAACTTTGGCACCGTTCAACCTTGTTATGGCTACTATCATCATTAGCCAGATGATAACGAATGTAAAAATCCAAAGTTCCAAATCATCACTGTTTCAACCATTCTTATTTTGACATCGTTATTTGATATGCCAACACCAGGGCCAGCATCAGTAAACTCGTGGAGCCATGACTTAATCTGTGGTTTGAACTGGAGCAGACTGTTTATTGTTTTGCTGCAGTTTTGCTTCAATTCCTTTACATCATCCCACACTGCATGTGTATCCTCCTCTTTCTCCACCGTGCTGCAAACTTTCCCACACTGGGGAATTAACGATTCAATTTCGTCCTTTATGACCTTCGTTGACCCCAATAACAAGGATGGCAATGCAGTCAATGTCACCAAGTATTTATCTGCACTCACAAGCACCAGTGTACGTGATGTTTATTGTGTTGAAAATACAAAAATCAAGGAAAAGGAATTCCTGCAAGAACTTTCAGATGTCAAGGAAACCATCGAAGCCTCACAACGTGGCCTATCCAATGAGAAAATGATTGTCAAGCCCTGGAAAGCAAATGAGTTAGTTTTTCATGGCAGGAAAATCCAGATAATTGAACAAAATGTTAAGGAACTGAACAATATCCATTCAAAGATCTCAGCCAATGCCCTTACCTTGAAAAGAAAATTCCCTGAATCAATTACAAAGAGCTCCGAAACAAAGCGCAGGAAGACCAGACAAGCAGAAAACAAGAAGAAGAGTAAAGCAAGGAAAAAGAAAAGACTTGGCATAAAATGCCAGGAAGTTTGCAAGATTGTTGCACCAAACATCAACTTTGATGAAGTAGCAGCAAAAAATGTACAAGTGACAGAAGAGAGCCTCAATAACGAATGTGCTCCAGAGCTGTCAGTACGTTTTCGCGTTGATGAACTTAGGCATTCACTGGAAAGTGATTATTTTGACAAGGGAGCAGAAGTGTTTGTGAAAAGGCTATTGGAAAACCTAGAAAGTCTTAAAGAAAGTAGGTGAGTTACGCATATGGAGAACAAGAAGGCAAAAGAGGAAAAGGACAAAAGGAAACAGAGAACATTACTTTCATGTTTTCAGAAGAAAGTTGAGAAAACCAAGAAGGATTCAAACAGTGAAAGTTCATCTTCAGATTCTGACTGTTTATATTGACTTGATTTTTTTTTGCAGACAGTGACAGCATAAAATATAATTTTAAAACTTTTGGTTGGATCTGCTAAAAAAAATTTCGTGGCCCATTCAAAATCTGCAAATATTTCTCGTGGCCCATTATGAAACACTGAACATTTTTGGTGGCCCTGGCCTATATCCTCTGTCCCCCTGTAGTAGATACTTTATGACGCGTCCCTAAGAAATCATAATATTTTAATCGAATTCGCTTTTTCCTTAGCTACAGTTTGATGCATTATTTATTAGAGATTGAGTTTCCATTTTCCACGATGGATTAGGTTTTTGATAGGAACTAATTTTGTCAAACTTTACACTGAAACTATGGTTTTCAGGGGCGCAGGGTGGGCGCGGGGCTGTCTCTTGCCGGGGGGGGGGATTTGTCCTCCCACTTTTATGTGTTTCAGAAATGTTAAATCATAGTGTGTATTGTAGTGTATGTATGTATTTATGTAGGGTATGTTTGTATATGTATTTATAGGAACTATCTTTGAATAGTAGGTATTCTAGGTATAGTAGGTATAGTATGTAAGCATGTATGTATGTATGTATCTATGTATGTATGTGGGTATGTATGTGGGAATGCATGTAGCTATGTTTGTAAGTATGTATGTGGGTATGTATGTTGGTATGTATGTATGTATGTATGTATTTAGGTATGTATGTGGGTATGTGGGTATGTATATAGGTATTTATGTAGGTATGTATGTATGCAGGTATATATGTGTGTATGTAGGTATGTTTATACTTGACGAGCTCGGGGAGGGATCGAAGCGACCACGCCCGGCTAGTCTAATTTATATATTCTATGACGTCACTTGACAGTGGCAAAACTCTGGCTAAAAAAATAGATTCGAACCAACACAATAGGTCGAACGCCTCAAAACAATGGGTCGAAAAGACGATCCCGAACTTAATACGCTGGTTCAGCATGTACACCCCGAAATCTGAAGTTTTTTGAAAATTGGATCTATATTTAGCAAGATACGGGGGCAAATGTGACGAAATTTATTCTGCCAAAAAGTGCCACCCGGAAGGCTTATTTAATTCGCCTGGTTCTGGATTTTGTGACATCAAATTATGTACGGAAGAGAAAAAATCCACTGAAACTCTCCAAATGTGCGGGGCTTCAAATCAGCTAAACATGAATGGGTAAACTGATTATATGCAAATTTGTAGTTCTGTCGGCTGCAATAGTTGCTGAGACGCATTCCTACGGCAATTATGTTGTTTGATACAATATTTTAATCGCATAGAATGGAATTAACTTTGAAGTGTTTCACACAAATCTCAGCATGCAATGGCGCATAAATGACACCTGATAATGGCCAGATGAGGTTACTCATCCGTTATTCGCAAAATTTTATCACAGTTTCTTATTGCTGAAAAATATTTCTAAATTTGTTACCACCGCACCCTTCCGAAACGACTTGAACCAAAGTCTTTCACAACCTTTGCATTTCCTGGTAAAATTCTATTTATACGTGGAGTAGAATACGTTGGGTAGTTTGAGTTTAGTGTTTAGTGCAGAAAGGTACATTATTGGAAGGTTGAAAATCATGGATAAGGCTAATATTTGTGGTGGTTTACGCTGTGTGGCTGGGACACTGGATAATGAGAGTTGTAGCAATAATAGCCATACAGAAGGAATTAGCATGCACTGATTTCCAAAAGAGCCAAAGATAAGACAAAAGTGGACTGCATTCATCAAAAAGAAAAGAGTAGATTTTAACTGTGAAAATTATGTGAACCCAGTGCTCTGCTCTGATCATGTTCAAGCTGATTGCTACACAAGAAGGTTCGTGGGTCCGCTTGGGGCATTTGAAGGAACTTGTGGGAAAAAATTTCTTCAAAAAGGTGCCATTCCGACAGTCTATTTGCCATTGAAGACTTTCCCGACAAAATCACCTTCAAAACGTGCAAAGAGATTGGTAAGTTTACAAGGCGCCAGATCAATACTTCTTGTTGCATTGTTCTAACTTCTGTAGGTAGTTTTCTGCACTATATATAATGCACAGGAAGGAAGCGAAGAATCAGTTACCGATCTAGAGCCAACTTCAACAGAGGCGATGGTACTTGATGATGAGTACATGGAAGTACTCATCATCAATCTTCTCGAACTATATATGATGATACCAGCACTGAATGTGAAAATTGCAAAAAAATTATGATGACGTTGAAAGCAGTCAGAAAAGCGGTGAACCGCTTTTCTGAAAAGAAGATTTTGCTATATTTTGCTATTTCACAGAATAGCAAAATATAACAACAGAGCAATGTCAGTATATATTCTATCAGTAATTAACCTGTTCTTGCTTAAGCAGGATGCTGCACATGTGAGAAAATCATCTTCAATGAATTTTTCTTGCTCACTCGGAGGATGAATTATTTGAGAAAAAACATACGTAGGGTCAAAAAAGCCAGCCACTCTGGTGAAATTAGCATGTCCTCAGATATCAATTGAGTTTGGTTCAACCTCTGGATCAGAAGAAAATGAGAGTGATCTTGATAAAAACAAACATTTAAACAAACATTTCATGGTGGTACACACTTCCAGTAATAACTCACCATTATAATTTTTTCCTTTCCAGTCTAGATGCAGAATATAGACCAGGTGGTGCGCCAAAGTTTGTAGTTTTCTACTCAATGCTAGTGAACCTTTTCGCAATGTTCTGCTTTCGCTGCAAGACTGAAGGAGTGACAAAAACATGGCACAATGGTGACAGTACGACAAGATTGTTTTAAGTGTGGAGATGATGCATTTGTTTGGAAGTCTGAGCCCATCATGAAAGGTGGCTTTCCGGCTGGCAACATTTTGTTGAGTTTCTCTAGTCTCATGGCTGGTGCATCAATCAACAAATCACTTTTGGTATCATCGGACTGTCAGCAAACACTGCAAGGACATTTTACTACCACCAGTGAAAATTCCTATCTCTTACGCACTTGAAAGCCTATCAGGAGAATCTGATAGCCCAACTGTCTCAAAGAAATGATCTTGTCGGATGCGGGGATGGGCGTTTCAATTCCATGGGCCACAGTGCCAAGTATGGCGCATACACTATGCCATGTTGCTCTGAAATGAAAATCATTCATTTTGAAATTGTACAGGTAAACATTTACACACTTTTTGAGCAACAAACAATGCAGCACAAGGTCGTTACTTGACTCTTATCATGATATAAATTATTCTTTTAGTCAAACGAAACAAAAAGCAGTACACAGATGGAGCTAGAAGGACTAAAAAGATGTTATAGCTACCTGGCAGCATGTAATATCTCGATTCCGACTTGCATAACACACAGGCACTCTGGTATCACAAAATGGATCAGGGAAAAACATCCAGAGACAACTCATTTCTTTGATTTATGGCATGTTTCCAAATCTGTCCAAAAAGGTGACAAAAATTGGAAAGAAAACTGACTGCGAAAAAGTTCTTTTTTGGATGAGGGGCACCAAAAACCATTTGTACTGGAGTGCTCAAACAACAAGAAATGGATTTTGCAAACTCATCTTGGCTAAATGGAAGTCAATCTTGAACCATGTGGCAAATGAGCATTCCCAACATGAATATCCACTTTTTCGTGCATGTGCCCATACACCAATAGCTGAGTGCAAGAAGTGGATAAAGATAGGTAAGTCTTCTGTAGCTTGTGTTGTCCTCATTAAATTTGTGTTGTATCTGCATGGTATAAATGATGGTTATTGACACTACTATCCATTACACTAGGTACACCAGCTCACGATCGACTAAAATCTGTGATTCTGGATAAACGTATTTGCAATGCAGTGACAAAACTTTCAAGCAATGACCAAACTAGATATTTAGAGTCTATGCCACTTTAAATCAGTGGTACCCAAAGATGTTGCACTTTTCGTAAATGGGAACAATTGTTAGGTAGGCAAACTCTGTCATTGGCAGAAGCAGCTGCTTATGGGTTCTTCTAACTTCATTCAATCTAACAATAAAAGAGTCATATTAATAAAACAGTATTAAAATGCTGCATTATTACTACCTTTGTCCTATATGTGACCTTTTCTTACAGACACAGCTTAGCACTTTTGCATTTCAATGAGAATTTGAAAAGGGAAACCAAAAAAACTAAAACTGGTCTTGAATATATGAAAGTTTCATATCCTAAACTTGGAGAGGAAATAGTTAGAAAAATTTCTGTCCCACCTATTTACAGTAAGTGAAATTATAAAGATTTGTTTTGGCCTCTTCATGAAGTTACTTTCTTCTCAAAAATGAGTAACTAAATGGCAAATTTGTATTCTAGACTATGTGAAAGCAATTATGGATGTGCTTGATCTCTGGTCAGGGAGTTTATGGACCGCAGGAAGAAAAAGGTGCATTTGCAGCATATAAAAATCGATATTCAACCCCTTTTCAACTTTATCCAAATAGTATTTTTGGCAAATTTGCTTCACTATAACAATATGTTCTAAAAGGAATTGCTTTTTATTATGTTTAATATCATGCCTTCTTTATTTTTCAGTTAAAGGCGAGGAACAGTTGCAAGCAGCAGAGACAATGCAAACAGCAGCAGTACCTGCACATACCGAAAGAAGGCAGCCAAGATGCCAAAAGTGTGGCAATTTAAGGAAAGGACATCCATGAAATGCATGCCCATAGTGGCATCCACGTGATTTTTTGAATTAGATAATGCTGATGGTAAACCTACCTAACTCAAACCATATTGTCCAAATTGTTTCACAAGTTCATGATTTCTGGCAAAGTCAACGCAGCACTCCGACTTTTATCTGAAACAGAGTCGAAAGGTATACTTCCTCTTACTGATGAGAATCTGGCGCTACTAAATCAGAAACATCCTCCTGCTGAAGAATGCTTCGATGATTACCTTCTGGAAGGACCAGAACTACAGATAATATTGATGGTGCCCCAATACGCAAAATAGCTTGTCAAATCAAGGGAGCTGCTGGACCTTCATCTTTGGATGCTGATGGATGGAGAAGAATTTTAACATCTGCTTCCTTTGGTTCATATAGCCATGATCTATGTGATGCATTGGCGAATTTCACCAAGAAGTTGTGTTTGGACCGATTCGTTTTTGACAATGGTTCTCTTGAAGCTTTCTTAGCGTGCAGACTGATACCATTAGATAAGTGTCCTGGTCTTCGACCTATTGGCATTGGTGAGGTTCGAACGGTCGAAGAAATTGTCCAATTGATTGTCTTTGTCCATTGTTGAAGAAATTGTCCAAGAAATTGTCTCGTAGGAACCGTTCGTCCCAGAGAAGGTCGAACGGTTCCTACGAGAAGGTCATGGGTGTGAATGCTCTTCAAATTTTCATCATGGATGATACTGTAAGCACAAACAACAGTTGAATGTTTGAAAAAACTCACTGTATTGTCAAGTTCTATGTTATTTTTAATAAAATTCAGTTTCATTTCATAAATCCAGTTAACTTTAAAATCGCAAAACCGAAATGTCAAATAAAAACTTCGTCACTCTCGAGGTGGTAAAAGAACTGCTCGCCACTCAACAGCGGGCCTTCCAGCTACTCATGTCAGACCTAAAAGACAGCGTCAAAGATGTAAAGAAGGACGTTGATGAACTGAAAAGAAGTCTAGAATTTTCACAGAAAGGCGTGAAAGACACAGAAAATAAAGTTGCGTCCCTGGAAAGTAAGGTAGACCAAGTGAAAACCAAAGCTGATGACCAAGAAGATTTCCTGGGTTATGTCGAAGACCAAATGGAATACATTGAAAATCAATCCCGAAGAAATAATATTAAGATCGTTGGACTACCGGAAGACAAGGAAAAAGAGACATCATGGGAAGACACCGAGAAAATTGTGAAAAATGTCATTCAAAATCAACTCCAGCTGAAGGAAGATATTCATATCGAGAGAGCTCACAGAGTGGGAAAGCCACGCCCTCTTGGCAGCCGTGATGGCACGGGTGGTGATGATGAAGGGCCAAAGTTCACCAGGCCTATTGTCGCGAAGTTCACTTTTTGGAAACAGAAAGAAAATGTGCTTCGAGCTGCAAGACAGAAGAAACTCAATGGTGTCAAACTTGTTCCAGATTTCGCAAAGAGAACACTAGATCGCCGTGCAGAGAAAATTCCTGAACTCATCAAGCAGAGGAAAATGGGTAAGATCGCTTATCTTGTAATGGACAAAATTGTAGTGAAGGACAAACCCCCAGATAGGCCTAGGAGACAAGATTCTGATAATGAGGTATTTTTAAATGTTAGACATGATGCTCATGCTGCTGCTCAAGATAAATAATAACTGTATTTATTATCGAAACTTTGGGTTTACCCAACAATATTACTATTTTGTGTTCTTCAGTTTCTGGCTTCATTAGTTTATAATAGGCTTTCTTTTGTATGGTACATTTTGTTTAAACACCCTTTTATTTATATTTTAATCTATCCAAACACAAATGACAATGACTAATAATGATCGCATGAATTCCAAAATTTGCAATAGTGAGCATGAACCAAATGAAATAATTTCAGGCAACAAAAATGAAATAACCCTTGCTGATATTATAAAGAATGCAATCACAAAAATCAACTCTGAACAGAAAGCTAGAAAAGCTAACAAAACTATGTCTGATTTTGATGTGGACGAAAACCTTGCCCATAATATCGATTCAAGATATCTTGAAATATCCGATCTATCAAAAATGCAATGCACAGACTCTTTCTCATTATTCCACTTAAATATTAGAAGTTTATCCTCACACCACAATGAGTTGTTGCTTCTCCTTAGTAGCTTTGGCATATCATTAGATGTAATTGGTATATCTGAAAGTAAGGAACAGACGAATCATGGCTTTCTTACAAATGTTGATATTTCTGGCTATACCATGCATTCAACCCCTACTAAAAGTTCGTGTGGTGGGGCTGCACTTTATGTCAAGAGTTTATTAAATCATAAACCTAGAGAGGATCTATCTGTCTGTAAAGATGAATTTGAAATGGTCGGTGTAGAAATTCTCAACTCTAAAAGCAAAAACATTATATGTTGCTGTGTCTATAGACACCCAAATACTGATGCACAAGAGTTTGTTAATTTTTTGGATAACTTGCTCCAGAATCTAGGTAAGGAAAATAAACAGATCTTTCTCATGGGCGACTTTAATCTTAGCTTGCTGAACTACGAAAACCATTCTGACACCAATGATTTTATTAATACTATGGTTTCCCACTATCTACTTCCTTACATTTTGCACCCAACTAGAGTAACAGATCACTCCTCTACTGTTATTGATAATATATTTTCTAATACTACAGAGTTTGATACAAAAAGTGGAAATATTCTCTGTGATATAAGTGACCATTTTCCACAGTTGTTGATTGTTGATAGAGCCTACCCAGATTATAAGTCTTGCTCCCTTTCAAAGCATGATTTTTCAAATTTTGATGAAAATCAGTTTGTAAATGACTACTCAGAACTTGATTTAACAATTTCAAATGATGATGATGTCTCGGTGGATGATAAGTTTGGTGCATATTACGAAAAACTATCCAATTTAGTACAGAAGCATGTTCCATCTAAGAAAATGACACGTAAGGAGATTAAATTACAATCTAAGCCTTGGATAAATTCTGAAATTATCAGACTAATAAAATATCGTAATAAACTTAAAAGAAGAATGATACGAAGACGCACTATAGAAAATGAGTATCTATACAAAAGGTTTAGGAATAGAATAGCCAATGAAATTAAAGCTAGTAAAAAAAGATATTATCATCAATTTTTCTCTGAGCATTCAGGTAATATGAAGATGTTATGGTCTGGTATATGTTCAATCATCAATATAAAAAAACTGCCTTATCTGGGATCTCACAATTAGTTGCTGATGGTAATAAGATAACTGACCCAAAGGAAATAGCATCAAGTTTAAATAAATATTTCGTAAGTGTTCCAGAACAGGTTGATAAAGACATATCCAGAACAAACAAGTCTCCTATGGACTACCTCAATCGTTGTGTACAAAGTTCATTTTTTTCTGAGCCCAGCAGACCCAAAAGAAATTGAGTCTATTATTCTATCATTCAGAAATAAAAAATCTGTTGGACCATATAGTATACCTGTAAGGCTCTTAAAGACATTAGCAAGTGAGATATCAGAATCCTTTTCACTAATAGTAAATGATTCTTTCTCTACCGGTAACTACCCAGAAAAATTAAAAGTTGGCAGAGTAATTGCTCTCCATAAAAAGGGGTCTACTGATAATCCTTCTAATTATAGACCAATATCTTTGCTGTCAATCTTTAGTAAAATTTTTGGTAAACTGATGCACAAAAGATTAAATAACTTTCTAGAAACTAATAATGTACTACATAATTTGCAATTTGGTTTTCGGAAAAAACATTCAACTGCCCATGCTCTAATCAGCCTTACAGAAAAAATCAAACAAACTATTGACAATGGGAACCTTGCATGTGGTGTCTTCATTGATCTCAAGAAAGCTTTCGATACTGTAAATCACACTATACTGTTAAAAAAGTTAGAGCATTATGGAATTAGATGCGTTCCGTTACAATGGTTCAAATCATATCTCACTGATAGAAAACAGTATGTCTCAGTCTGTGGTAATATTTCTGAAACTTTACAGATTAAGTGTGGTGTTCCTCAGGGCTCTGTACTTGGACCTCTCTTATTTTTACTCTACATAAATGATTTAGCAAAGGTGTCAGAAAAACTCACATTCTTTCTATTTGCGGATGATACCAATATTTACTATGAATCATCCAATATTTCTGATATCCAAAAGACTGTTAACAAGGAACTAAACAAGGTTCGTAAGTGGCTTGAAGCTAACCGATTGGCCCTAAATATCGATAAAACAAATTTTGTCATTTTCCATTCTCCCAAAAACTTGTATAACGACCAAATCACTATTAAATTTGGCAGAAAAAAAGTAACTCAGGAAACCTGTGTAAAATTTCTTGGAGTCCTTCTTGACTCGTCTTTAAGTTGGAAACCACACATCACAGAACTCACAAAGAAACTGTCAAGGACTGTTGGACTTTTTTATAAAATAAGACATTATGCTCCTCTGGAAACATTAAAAATGTTGTATTATGGAATCTTTTTCCCATTCATCTTATATGGAATTCAAGTTTGGAGTTTAACCTATCCTACTTATTTGGAAAAAGTATTCATCTTGCAAAAAAGATTATCAAGTGCATGACTTTTAATGATATAAGGACTCCCAGCTCCCCACTTTTTCATCAGCTGGAATTGCTTAAACTTGATGACATAAATAACCTTGAAATTGTTTCTTTTGTTTACGAATGTATCAATGGCCTAGTTCCACAGTATTTTGAAAACTTTTTCACAAGTCTTTCTTCAAAACACTCATTAGGAACACGTCAATCAAAAAAGGGTAATTTGTTTTTGGAAAGGCAGAATACTGTTCAGTATGGTATCAGATCTATTCATTACTCAGGTGCAAAACTTTGGAATTCAGTCCCCCCTGAAATTAGATTGCTTTCAACAACAAAAAAATTCAGATCAGAATTAAAGGTGCATTTTATCAAATTTTATATTTAGTCTGTCACTTGTGATTGGAAGTCGCTGAAGTGCTAAGAATTTCTCTTGTTAATTGAAAATAAAAAAGTTTTAATTACTTCTGCTTCCTACACCCAATGAAATGAACATAGCGCTGGTATCAGAGTAATATTTCGAAAATTGATTATCTGGCAAATTTGAGGGGGGGCCTCCTCTCGATTAGTATTCATACTAAATTGGAGGTTCCTCCTTTAATGTCAAATAAAGATAACAAAACTTGAAAAATATGCAGACGAATTATTTTCTATTTCAATAATGCTTTTTCATCTTTGTCTAGATTTAATATTTATTTGTATATTTTTAAAAAATTTGTAAAATTTGATTAATGTTAAAAATGAAAATGAAACTGATGAAACTGAACTGAGGTTCTTGGCCGCATTATCGGACGTGCAGTGATGGTAACCTTCAAACAGCAAATATTGGAGAGTGCTGGAGATTTGCAACTATGTGCAGGCCAACGTTCCGGCTGTGAAGCTGTTGTTCACGCTCTGAAATTTGTTTTCGAAGAAGATGATTGTGACGGAATATTGCTTGTAGATGCTGATAATGCGTTTAACAGAATAAACTGCCGGGTGATGATACACAACATCAAGATTGTATGTCCAGTAATTTCCACCTTTGTAATCAACTGCTACCATCGGAACTCGCTACTCTTCGTCACTGGTAGTGTTGAAATCAAATCTTCAGAAGGCACAACGCAAGGTGACCCATCGGCGATGTCAATTTATGCCTTGGGCTTGGTCCCTCTCATTCGCGCAAATTCTATTGCAGATGCTAAGCATGCTGCCTATGCTGATGATTTAAGTTGTGGTGGAAAACTAGCGTCTCTTCTTCAATGATGGCAGAAGCTGGTTTCTGCTGGCCCAAGAATTGGCTACTTCCCGAAACCAACCAAGTCTGGGCTGATAGTTAAGCCTGACAAATATGATCTTGCTAAATCGGTATTCAAGGATACTAACAGTAACGTCACAATGGAAGGTAAACGACATCTTGGAGCAGTCATCGGTAGCTTCGAGTTCAAGAATACTTATCTATCCGATTTAGTTGATTCTTGGGTTAAGCAGATTCTCATTCTCTCTGATATCGCAAAGTTCTACCCACAGTCAGCCTACTGTGCGTTTACGGCAGGATTCAGACACAAGTTCAACTCTGTGATTCGTACCATCAACAACATTGAACATCTCCTTGAGCCAGTTGAAAACGCAATCAGAATCAAACTGATTACATCCCTATGTGAAGGTCGATCTGGCAATGACTTGGAACGCGATCTATTATCACTTCCAGTTAAAATGGGTGGCTTGGGAATAATAATTGTTACAAAGATCTCAAGCATTGAATACGAAACATCAAAGCATTATACTGAATCGCTCGTCAACAAAATCGCCAATCAGAATGACACTGAGAAGGTTATGATAAACCACCAACCTTGAAATGCTGTTTGGACCAAATCTTCTTATGAATCTCAACTGCTATCTATGATCAGAACAAAGTTGAATCAACAGGATTTGAAAGCCAACGATATAGGTAATTCCAGTGGCACTTCTACATGGCTATCGTCACTGCCACTAAAGGATGAGGATTTCTCCCTGACGAAGAGGGAATTTTTCGACCCTCTTTACTTGCGATATGGATGGAGCGTTGCTGATGCTGACGTGAAGATGAACAATTCTCTGATTAACTGAATTTTGACTTTTTGAACCGCTTTCACTATTTTAATTTTGTTTTAATTTCTATTCTCCTGTATTATTTATTGATTTGATGATTGAGAGATTATATGTATAGCCTAACTCAAACCATGATTACCTGCATCCCTATACCCAGTTCTTGATATACCGGCATACTTTTCACATATATGGTATACACAAGCTGGGAATGGCAGAGTACTGTTCCATCCCATTTTCCCAAAGAGCCATCTAGCCAACATTCGATATGAAACAGATCATGAATATCTGAAGAAGAGAAAAATTGACGCTATTTCCCACCAGGATTTAGGATTAAATATTAAAATTATTTAAGTGTTAAACTGTCTTTCAATGTCCACTACCCAGTTGCAAAGTGCATTACTCAGTAGCATAATACAAGTTTTTATCTCCCTTGCGTCTGCATTTTCTTCCTCGTTTATCCCTGATCGTTTGACCATACATATCCAGGACACTTTTATTGGTGACAGCGATGAAGTCTTCATGCTCTGTTTCACATGAAGTACGTTCAATGCTTCCATCAAATGTCAGTTTTCCGTGTGCCTCCACGACTTTGGCACAACAGCGAAATTCCAAAGCCCCCTCGAGACTCTCTGAACTGAACTTGCCACATGTACACCTGGCCAAAAAGAAAAAATAACTAAATTTTTAAAGTTTTAGTATGCATATAAAGCAGTATTAGTTTACAAATATGCATTTCATAGGTGAAACTAACAAATATTTAACTTCTACTGTGTGCTTATATCGATCTCACAGGACAACAGGAGTTAGGCCATCATGATCTTTCGCAACAGCTTCTTCTTTGCTGCTAGTATCATCGCTGTCCACCAGGGGCTCAAATTTGTATGGCTTAACGTGTCCACCATCAACACAAACGTCTCCTTCTTCAAACAATAATCCGCCAGATACCGAAGAGCTACTATTATGAGGCATTATTTCAGACAAGCTCAATGCGATATACTTGATATGCTCGAGGCAGAATTCAGGAATTGAGATTGTACATAATTCAACATGACAACCACTTCCCGATCTTAAAACTGGCTAAATAAAATTGCCCAATTTTGGCACTTTGACGCCAATTTCTTCACACTTGCGGGTTTCAAAAAATTGTCAAAAAATAGGATTTAACCTTTATTCAATATGTTCCAATGATAAATAAAAAAATTATTATTTCAGCTCCCCTTTAACTGTTTGTATGCTTGTATAGTAGGTATAGTAGGTATAGTATGTTTTTATAGTAGGTATAGTAGGAATAGTATGTTTGTATAGTAGGTATAGTATGTATAGCATGTCTGTATAGTAGGTATAGTATGTATAGTATGTTTGTGTGTTTGGTCGCCTCCCTTCATTCGCAACGCTGTCTGCAGCGAGGCTCCCTTTCCTTTACAATATAATAATAATTTCCCGAATAAAATTCTGTCACATGAGAGATTGTTACAACATTTACTTTGGTTCCCTTGTCTTTGTTCTTTTACTCTGTCTTTTTTTTGCAGGGACAGAAGAAATGAGCACACGTGCCTACCCCATAACACAACCACTGAGATCGGATTTTACATCATCTATAGTGCGAACGAGGCTCACACTTCAGATGCCATCTCCCCCTCCAATGTCGGCCACTTTTCATCAACTTGGTGCATTGAAACCCTGTGGTCTCGACTATTTGAGTCTATCATTTGGCCCAATTGAACGATAATAAATTGTTGAAAAAGTATTAATATTGTTAAACTAACCGTAAATATTCAGCAAAATGAACAGAACATAATATTTTAAAGATTATAATGTTTCAAACGCAAGATGGGACAACCACAATTAGTCAAAACTCTTGGATTTTGAAATTCCTGTTCAATTTCCATTTAGCGGTTTCAGTAATTGTAAACACAAATATGAAAACTGATGTTTTAATTTGATGTCTTTGTTGGATTTGACTTTGATAAAGGGCGAAAATTTTAAAAGACAACGGATATTTTATTTGGTGATCGAGAATTGGTTTACAAAAAACTGATGCAGTAAAAACTTTTGGCGTTCAGATAATCGAGGTTCGGATAATCGAGGCTTGGAAAATCGAGGATGCACTGTATGGCAAGCCAGACATCTTCCTCACAATGAATGCCAATTCTAAATGGAAGGAGATAGAAGAAAACATTTATCCATATCAGATGATCAATGATCGACCAGACATTGTCACAAGAGTATTTCAACTAAAACTCAAAGAACTATTCGAAGACATACTACAGAACCACATTCTTGGACATATCACAGCACATGTGTATGTCATAGAATACCACGCGCACACACGGTCCTGTTTCTTTCACAAGTTGATAAACCACGAACACCACAAAAAGTAATACTTACATGTACTACTAATTATTCTCTTATTGTCACATTTATATGCAATGCACAGTACAACTATTCTGCACGTCCATTCTATTATAAAATTGTTAATTTTCATATTCATTGTCACATGGATCAACTGTTATCAGCAGAGATTCCAGACCCACAGGATGCAAAATTCAATCGGTTGGTCCTAAAACACATGACACATGGACCCCGTGGGGTTTTAAATTCTGTATGGGTATGCTTGGAAAATAACAAATGCAACAAGCGCTTTCTGAAAGAACAAGTTTCTGATACTCAAATCAATGTCAACGGCTATCCTCCCGACAGATGACACTGTCTTCATCCAGTCAATATACATGATCACATTTTGGATGATACTTGTGTAGTGCCACACAACAGACACCTTTTCATCAAATATCAGTGTCATATCAACCTGTAAATATGCAGTGCTGTAAAAAGCGTCCAGTACATTTTCAAATATATCCACAAATGAAAGGAAAATCAAAAATAAGTACCTCAAGACATTGAGCATAATGAAGATGAAGCTTCTGCAGTTCCTGATGCAGGACAAAAGCTTTCATGACAATGATGACCAACAAAGGCTCAAAAACATTGGTGACAGAACAACACTTACAGCATGGTTTCAACTCAACGAGCAAGATCCAGATGCACGTCAGTACCTCTATCATGAGATACCAGAGTGCTATGTCTTCCAGGAGCGTTGAAAAACATGGACAGCCAGACAAAAAAGAACAATGCCAATCATTGGTAGAGTAACTCAAGTGCAGCCTAGACCTTGCAAGCTAAAATTCACACTCAGACTCTTGCTGTTGCATAAATGAGGAGCTACGTCATTTGAAGACCTTCGAGCGGTAGAAGGTCGTCTATGTGACTCCTTCAAAGATGCAGCATTAGCTCTAGGGCTTTTAGAAGATGATGCCGAAATTACATGCTGTTTACACGATGCAGTTATCTTTAATATGCCATCACAACTCAGACAGTTGTTTGCTACTCTTTCAAATGCCTTCAGATATCAGGACACACTTTGACGCCTTCAAAGAAGAAATGAAGAAAGACTTTCTCAGATGTGATCAACTCAACAATTCAGACATAACCTTCCAAGACAGACACATGTATCAATGTCCTGACAATATGACATTGACAACAGTATGAAGGTCCATTGTTTGTCCATCATGAATTACGATCACCTTCCTCAGCTACCAGCCAACTTTTCCATTCCAGAACAAGGTTATTTACAATTTAACAACAATTTACCTAAATGCACCAAAATTAACTATTGTTCATGTCTTCAGAGGAAGATCACATGGATGTTCAACATGAAAGAGAGCCAGGAGAACAACTACGGGCCCCATTGAATCCAGCACAACAAGTCATTATTCAAGCAATTGAGGCACAATCAGAGCAGAACTGTCACTTTTTTGTCGCACCAGCTGGTACAGGGAAAACATTTCTCTACAACTCATTGGTTCGCAACCTGAATGCTTCTGGACACAAAGTTCAGTGTATGACTTGATCAGGAATTGCAGCAACACTGCTTATCAATGGGAGAACATCACATTCACAATTCCAAATTCCAATACCATTGAACCTAGAATCAACATGCAATGTCAAGATACAGAGCCGAAGAGCATAACTGTTGCGTGAAACAACCCTGTTCATATGGGATGAAGCTTCAATGATACCAGCATTGGTGTTACAAGGTGGTGACAGACTGCTTTGGGATATAACAAGAGTTGACATCATGTTACTTGGTGGCGATTTCAGACAAGTTCTACCTGTTGCTCCAAAGGCAGGAAGACAGCAAATCGAATCAGAGAGTCTTAAATCATATCAAATCGGTGATTTGTGGGTACAGTTTGAACAACATCGCCTGCACACAAGCATGAGAGCTGTTCAAGATGAATCGTACAGAGATTTCTCAGAATGGCTTCTAAGACCTGGCAACAAACAAGAATCGCATGATGCACTTGACAATATCACTTTGCCACATAAATATGCGCATTTTTGCAAGAGGAAATGCTCAACTTTATATATCCCCAGCCAAACACACCAGAGTCATACCTCATGTTGGATCCGCTAACCCTGTCAGAACATTGTTGTCTTACCCTAAAAGGATGACTTCTCACATCAGATCAAACCCCTGAAAGAACTTAGCACAAAAAGCACAAACAGTGTCGTAACAGAGGATCCAGATAAAGAGGCGGCATATCCAATTGACCTTATCAACAGTCTAACTCCTAATGGATTGCCTTTACACCGACTTAGACTCAAGGTACAATCTTTAGGTATAACCTATGTAATTATTAGGTATACATGAAACGAAATCCACAGTAATAACACTTTTTCAAACCTGATTATCCTTCATTAATATAGTACTATAATGCAATACACATTGTAATTTGCAACTCTTTTGGTTTAAGGTTGGTCCAACAATCATTCTTCTGACGAATCTCAATCCAAAGAAAGGTCTTTGCAATGGCACAACACTCATTGTACGCCATTACCGACGTAAAGTGATCATGGCAGAGATCATCATGAAGGAACAAAGAGGCCAGCATGTCATGATTCCCAGAATGTCATTGTCAAAACAAGACACTGAGATACCGTTCAACATCAAGCGACGGCAGTTTCCAGTCAGACTAGCATACTGCCTTACTATCAACAAGGCACGGGGACAATCTCTGAGGTATGTTGGTTTGTATTTACCTGAGCCCGTGTTCACACATGGTCAGTTATATGTGGCCACGTTAAGAGCAACATCATTTGACGGGCTCAAAGTATTCCTCCCAGAGGAAACCCACATGAAGACAAAAAACATTGTCTTACAAGAAGTCTCGTAAAGGTCTTCACAAACTTTTGACCATAAATTGTGTTGCTCTCAAAGGCCTCTACAAAAACACACACACAAAACAGGGGGCTCAGATTGTGGTTCTACCGGATCAGCATTGCACTACAGTCTGATCAACAGTGCTGGTTTGCCACGCCACTCCAGTCAATGAGATCCATCACTAACGATCCAGACACTTTCACAACACTCCAGTGTCCGGGGCTGTTTATCAAAAACAACACGATCTGGGTCCTGAGTAGCACCCATATCAAAAGAGATATGCTTTGCCATGCTCTCCGATATTGCCTATGTTGGACTAATGAGTATGGCTTTCCTTTTTTTGTGAAAACTGCAATCTGTCCGTTGACAATAGTTGTTTTGGACAAGAATTTGCATATAACATTAAGATTAGCCCTCTCTCATCCCAGTAACTAGTGTACTTATTAAATTTAACTCTTGAATATGTATTATTACATATTCGAAATATAAGCTGCAGTTTTCATGAACATGAAGGAAACCTCGATCAAAGGTTACCCCTTAAAGTTAGTGTTCGAGCTTTAAACTAATGTAACCGGCAATTTTCTTTTTTTACTATGGCCAAACGTAATGGTGAAAACGCACGATGAATAACATGACAAACAGACAGGCTTCTCATTGATGTGTGCCACACAGGTGTGAATTCCAATTCAACAATGCTGTCACAATCTACAGACGGGACCCATTATCTCTCATTCATCTTCACTTATTGATTTTTACTGTACAGAATCGTAATTAATTGATTACTATTTTAGTACTAATGTATCATATAGGGGGGGGTCATCACAGCTTGCTGAACCATGGAATTTGAGGAAAATCAAGCACGGATTGCGAAATTTTGGCAATTTCTTGACGGAACGACAGAATCGTCAGTCCTTGGCGGGAGCGGAATTTTTCAAAGAAGAGAGCCGGAATACGGAATTTGAAAATATTTTTACGGAACTATGGAAACGTTGTTTTCCTAAAAGCAGCATTTATCTTCTATTTCATTACCATCAAATTCCTTAGACCTCAAATGCAATCGAAAAAGGTGGTGCCACGCATGACTGCTGACGTCCCACATGGTCAGGGACACAACACAAGACAGCAACAGCAACAACAACTATACCAGTGGAGAAGCACTTGACTTTTCCCGCTAAAAAAGAACCTGGTGCGGTGGTGAAGGCATGGTGACAATGATGGATGAAGCAGGACAAAAAGTAAAAGTGAAGTGTGTGGCTTTCTTTTACGATAAGCCGGGGAAAAAAACTGAAGAATTTTCAAGAAAGGACAAATTTAATTGTATGGTGGACCCAACAATAGTCTTGTGAAATTGCGACAGAATATTTGGTGAGAAATTGTTCTAGCCTCCTCTCACTTGCCCTATCTAGCTAGACTAGGTAGCTAAGTTACCTGTTGGTAGAGCTAGATACATAATTTAATTTGCCATTTGAGATACACTATTTAGCTAGGCCTAGCCTATAACACTAGTTTCTGCTTTCTTGTCAGAAAACTATGTATGATATTGAGGGTGAACATATAAATTCTATGATATACAAGTTTTCTTCAAGGCTAACAGAAGTATTCCATCTCTAGGCCTATGTGTGCTGGATTTTGCTGCAAAGAAAATTTACACAAAGATCAATTTTCTAAAATATTAATTTAAAGGTTGTTTCTTAAATTTTTATCTGCAGTGAATTTGTTGGTATTCGTCAAGCAGCCGTTGAAAATGGCTCGGGGAACAATATATCTGTTAAGATTAGTAGATTGAGCACAGATCTGGAAAAATGGAGAGGTTCAACATCCAAACTGATCAACAGTTAGCAGCAGAGCACCCAGCCACCATACATGGACCAGACAGGTTGCACAGTAAGTAGCAGTTTACATTGTTTGTCAGTGATGTTCTTTTGTTTCAAAAATTATTAGTAGTGCAGACCAGTTTACATTTTCTTTTCTGCCAGTCCAGTGATCTCTGCATTAACTTGTCAGTTTGGTATAAAAATTCCATTGAATCCTGATATTTTCCTTGCTGCATTGACCTCCTTCCTTATGAGGTTGTTTGGTTTTTGGAAATTTCAGGGGTAAACGCATGTGATCTTCTTTTAGAATGCAAGGCCACCATTGCAGAATTTGAAAAGTCAGTTAGATCGAGAGAAGCAATTAGCAAAAAGTCCTTGAATGGGCCTGAGGGATGTGTTGCAGCTGTTACTGTTAAGTCAGTGGACTTGTTGCACTGGGGTATCCAGCAATTGTTACGTAATTTGCAAAATTTTCACTACAACAAAGCAGTTCTATTAAGCTGCTTAACATTAGATGTTGAGCACCTTCATGCAACTTGCCACAGAAAGCATCCTTTGATGTCAAAACAAGAGTACTGCAGGTCCTTTGGAAACACAGTAAAAGAGAGTGTGAAACGGCTATCTGCCTCTTCATTGTTCTATATTACCAGCATAAAAAACCATGGTATCCAAAGCCGGGAACGCATGACAGAGTTTTGTGACCATTCCGTTATTAAGCCACTGCCAGTAGTGAAAATGAGTGCAAGTGACGTGCAAGTGACGTGCAAGAAATGAGAACATTCGCTTCTACCTTTGGTGCTGCTGTTCGTCAGCGCACAAACCACCAGGAAACGACCATGTCTTGACATGGAACGATGCCTGAGAACGTATATCAGCGCAGCCTGCAATGCACGGATGCTGTGGTTCTTGATTTTGTTGGAGATGAAGTAAATGAAGCAGAAGAACAGCATGAAAACAATTAAAGGGAAAAGGAAGGCAACGAGGAGGAAGTAATAGAGTTTGACGACGCTGGCTCTGATGACGATGAATTTTATAAATGAGCAATTACACGGCTCATCTCAAATTGACGAGATTGATGCCAGAGCCGATTTTTTATTAGGGACACAGAGCCACTTCGGTCAGCCAATTCGACCCAGTAATCGACTCATTTCTGGATTTCTTTGAGTTCTGTGGCACACTCGTGTTAGGGTTATAAAATTTGGAAAACACAAGATATTAAAACGGTTTGCTAAAAATAATTCTAAATGTTTGCTATTTTATTTTATGTTTGAAAGGCCAAGAAAACAGGATATTGCTTATGTTCCGATGCGAAAAATTGAAAATTAAAACTACCCTGGTTTTGGGACGTTTAACTCATGTTGTTGATATTCTTATATAATTGTTGCTAATCTGGTTGTTGCATTGATTTTATTTCATGTTATAATTATGCAAGTTTTCGGATTATTCACTGCAACCCGAAAGCTCAAGTTACAGTCTTCAATGGCACGAATTGCAGTTTTCAAAATGTGTATAGTTTTCATTTTATGATTTTGCATCAAAATATCATTTTCGAATTGTTTTTTGGACAGAGTATGCAGTAAAATTGACTGAAGACATAAAAAAAAGCTCAGAACTTTTCACGTAACAGCAAACGTTTGTACTTCATTTATTTCATTTTCTACATAATACGAATCCTTGCATTTGGAAAATAGCGGTGAAGCTTCTCCTCAACATATTTGAATGCTCTCCCACCCTATCCGCCTGTTCACTGTATTGCAATGCTGAGAATGCTTAATAGATAGTACTAATATGTGCCACTATTTGGTGAGCAAAGTGGCGGAACACGGAATTTTGACTGACAATAAACGGAATCGCGGATTTTCAGTGAAAATTGCGCGGAACTGCAGATTTATAACCCCCCTGATAACCCCCCCAATATACAAAAATTGCAGGATTAATCGACTCTCCGTTTGTATCTAATAAGCTTCATCAATGTTCATTTTTAATGACATGCATTTCTGCAGTTCATCTTAACCAATAATAGCAGGTTATTTGACATTGAAACGAGGCTATAATATTACATTGAAAAAGACTGTGGCCTCATTTCCATCAATGGCACCACTAACTTTTGGAATGGCTTATTATAAAATTTGTATTTGATTCATGAAACAGCTTGACTTTGGCATCACAAAAAATTATTAAGAGGACAACTTCAAGTTCGAAAACTATCTCCAGATTTACAGAGAACATTTTCAATGTGTCTAACAGGTAGGTAAATACACTTATATCTTATATTGAGCAATTTGCAATTGAATCAACAGCTTAATTTTGGTTAGGCCAAGCAAACTTCTCTGATTGCCCTGAAACAACAGTTAGTTGGGTAGGCCATGCAAACTTCAATGATTGTTTTACAACTTTACAGTTTGCTTGATTCCAAAATAAGTCAATCAAAGGGCGATCAAAATAATTCTTCAAGTATTTTCCACTTTATGGATTCCTTACTGTTCATTGCCTCTATATGTTACAAGCAAAATACATTGACATCCCCATGAAACTAGAGTTTTTTCCCAATATTAATGATGAATCAGTTATACCTAACAATCATCCACAAAGGCCTTTCCTTTTTAGTTTAATTGTTTTATATCATGAAAACCATTGTAATAATGTTTACAGAAATCATATTAAGCTCCAAGAAAACTAACCTGGATGTTACACACAGTGCCCAGTCATCTAATTAATAATTAATGCATTACATGAACTCTTATATATTACAACAACATGAAAGTTTGCTTCCATCAATTGGTGAACAATCTCTATCTATGTCCTTCCATTATTACATAAATTTGTGAAGCAAAACATAAAGATAATTTTAAAAGATTTTGCATTTCCAACATGCTTTTCAAATAATCCAAAAAGGGAATCGATCAATGTGTCCTGTGTTATGTCAAGTTTACAGTAATGGGTTAATTTTGTCAAAACGAGGCTAATCTCTCAAACTAGATTCATACACCCACCAAAAGTGTGCTGCACTACTGGAAACAGAAGCGAATAGGAGCACGTGTATGTGTACGTGTATGTAGACTAGAAGGCGACCGGAGCAAGCCAATCGACTTGACAGGGCATCAGCACAAGCGAATGCGGCGTCAACCATGCTAAGCCTTTCTTACTTAAAGGGCTGGGCGAGCGAGCGAATGCGAGCAATGACCCCTAATATAGTAGGGATAGTATGTAGAGTATGTTTGCATAGTAGGTATATTATGTATAGCATAATTGTATAGTAGGCATAGTATGTATATTATCTATGTATGGTGGGTAAACTATGTGCCTACTTTCTAATCGAAGCAGTTCGGGAGTTAAAGGAAATGTGCAAAGATAAAAGGCTCTTTTTAAAGATAGATCAATGAGAACCGGAAGAGAATGCAAAATGGCAACAACAACAGGCCTAATCTTCCCTTTGCGCTTCTCTGATTGGTTAATAAACCAAATCTATTTTTAGCAGTTGCAAATGCACGCCTTTTAACCTTGCACATCCCCTTTAAGGCCAATTTTGTGTTCCGACTTTCTGGAAAGTTCCGTGGGCAACTTAATGAGATGCAAAACGAGCTAGGAGAATTATGTGTTTTTATAGTGCAATGGGCGGCAAGTTATTTGAGTTTAAGCATGAATAATTGCCGGAAATCAATTGTAAAGACATGTCAATTGTTGTCAGGACCTGTGGAGAAAATTTATAAAGAATTCACCGATTTCCTTTTTCCGCGCACCAGCAATGCATTGTGGTAGTAGGTGTAAAGGATTGCCAGTCTCCAAGTAAACATTCGCATTCTCCATTCAAACTAATCATTTTCGCCATGGATTTCACTACTGTTTCTGGAGAAATTTTGTCGTCATCGTCAGAAAAATCAACTGCCAGTTTTTTTCAAAACTTTTCCACGGATTCTAGTTTCTCTT
The DNA here is from genome assembly GCA_013076295.1 of Sanderia malayensis. Lineage (NCBI taxonomy): Eukaryota > Metazoa > Cnidaria > Scyphozoa > Semaeostomeae > Pelagiidae > Sanderia > Sanderia malayensis. Next base: position 23,542 of record RQOL01000634.1, on the reverse strand, counting down.
ATAAGCCGCAAGGAAGTGTTATCTGCGTAGAAGCGACCAGGAAAGGGAACGATTTCGCAATCGAAAATCAATTTTGATTTATCTTACCAGAAAGATAAATCAAAAAAGGAAGTGACCTTTATTAATAGATAGCAGAGAGTTTTTGTTGCACAAAAACCCTATCTGCTATCAATTTTCTGACTGACTTTCAGAAAATGTACCACTTGTTGAGGTGCCAACAACAACGGTGGATGTTTTCTTTTTCCTGGGTGTGGGAGTGGTATTCAGAGTTTAGTTTCTTGATTTTACTGTTGTTCTTGGAGTGGAAATCATTGGTTGAGTAGCCTTTAGCACAATGATAGGTAAATTGTTTGTGCAAGTCTTTCTACCCACAGGAAAGTGTGCAGAACAAACACGATGATTGTCATTTTGAACAAAATCTTTTCTGCTTATAAGACTAGTATTACTTTAAATGGAGAATGCGAATGTTTACTTGTAGACTAGCAATCACATACACCTACTACCACAATGCATTGCGGGTGCGCGGAAAAAGGAAATCGGTGAATTGCGACAAGGTATTTTTTTGTTAATTTGTTTTTAGCTACAAATAGCACGAGTTTTGTAGTTTTTTCACATTGCGTTTTGCTTCCAAGCGAAGAACCTAAAATAAACACGGTGACAGTTTTGATTATCCTGGGTCTTTCTGGGCTGATTTTCTAAATTTAAACTTTCGATAACTGTTTATTTATACGAGAGTTAAAGTAATCTGGGGTTGTTTCTTTTATTTTGTCGATTTGCCTTTGTTTTTGGACAGTTTTGGCCAAGTTTCGTTTTCACAGGAAAAAACGAAATTTTCATGCAACATGCCTGTGTTTTGCATTTGCGAAAATTAAATTCTAGCTTGCCACAACTTAGTTCTTTTCATCCAAATACTTTCCATAAATACTCTACAAGCCACTGGCTTCATTTTGATTTTTTGTTCAGGTGTATGGGACAACTATTAGCCACGCTAATTGAATTTCAAAGTTGGTGAAGGATGTTTAAAAGGCCTTTTTTGCAGGGGTTTGAAAACAGAGATCATCTTCCTCAACAAAAGCAGGTATTGAGCTTCAAAAATACCGAACTAAAATTGCGAAAAGGATTTCATATCCAGCTAAGTACTTTTGAAATTTTGACCAAGTTAAATCTATTTTAGTGATGGTAAAGTAAGCTCAAGTAATTATTTTCTCACGGCTTTTGTCTTTGGTTGCAGTAAATACTCCCTTTAAATTCAAAACAACACTCTTAAGAAATGTAAATATTTATTTCAGATTCGCTGTTTTCTCAGCCCCCGTTTGATATATAATTTGTTACAGATTGAGTTCAAACTTTACAGGAGGGACTAGATTTTTGGCAACAAGTGTCTATTCTTAAATAAAAAATGAAGTATATTTTTTCATGAAGAGTAGCAGGTACTTTTACATTTGAGGGATGGGTCTTGGAGTCAGAAAAATGTATTTTTCTGTAACAAGTGCTTCCTAAAAATGCCACACAATATTCATCAATGTCAGGTTTCCGGAGATGAGTGGGATGTGATTTAAACTCATAGAAACTATTTACTATGTATTATGTAGGGTATGTATTTGTGTAGGGAATGTGGGGTATATGGGCCCATATACATGAGCAAAGTAAGGAAATTCTTTTAGGGTTTAAGGTAATTAGCACTGCGGTTGCCCGTGTATATGGTCTCCTTTACAAGGTCTGCCTTATTCGTTTCAGATGTAAGGATGAAAAAGACCGGCCAATAAAATAAGGGATGCTCTCGAGGTTCCTTTATTTTAAGCCAGCATTGTTTTCTTTTTGATCCCTGTCATCTGAGATTAGCATCGTCTCAGTTTCACAACAACCCGAATTATTGTTTATCTGTTAATGAAAATATAATAATGTCACAGAAAGAATTTTTTTCCTGCTATTAATGTCTGTATATCTGCTCCAGCGTACACTGCAAAGACTAATGCATTTTGCTGCAGCTTATTTTCCGAATCTTCAGGCATTGTTGCTTCTTCAGAGGCAGACAATCTTTGATGAACCATACGTCTGAAGTTTGCAAGTGTTCCGGTATTCACTGTCAAACATTATTCAAAGTATCGTTCAATTCAAATAAAGTACACAGAGAGTTTATCAAAGAGTTATGATATCACCAGTCATCACGGGTTAAGAAAACTGACATGTGTTACTTATATTGATGAGCAAAATAAGGACAGACAGTCTGGAATTCAAACCTCCTTATGCTGCACCCTACTGTTTTAGGCAGATTTAAGGTGCTCGTGTATATGGGTCCTATATTCATGCGTATATATAGTATGTATAATATGTTTGTATAGTAGGTATAGTATGTATAGTATGTAAGTTATGTTTGTATAGTATGGTATGTATAGCATGTATAGTAGTATGTATGTATAGTATGTATGTATAGTATCTATGCATGTATGGATGTATGTATGTATGTATGCATGTATGTATGTATGTATGTATGTATGTAGAGAATTGAGTGATGTTCAATAAAAACACATAATTCGCTGCAACTCTGACTTTCGTGCTTATGCACTCATCAGGCAGATTTAATGAAGAAAATAACCTACCAGCTGGAATATATACAAAATAATAAGAACAATAGAAGAAGGGGCGCTCTAATTACAAAAGGTTGTGAAGATGGGTCTATTATAAGTTAAAAACAAAGGACGTGTAAACTATCTAATATATATATTCTGTGATGTCACGTGCCAAGGGCTCGAAACTACGCTGAAACAATAGATTCGACCCGAAACAATAGGTGGAACGCCCCAAAACAATGGGCCGAAACGGCGAACGAGGTATCCATAAAGGCTTTTTTCTGAGGCCCTTAATCTGCCCTATTTTTAAGTGAGTTGTTCTTTGCCGGCTGAACCAAAAAGTTATCTATATGAGAGCTCACAGTTTCGACTAAAAGGTTAGGCAATTCCTTGTTTATATTCGCTTAATTGGCTATCACGAAAAAACCACGGTTTACGCTGGCGAAACTTCCAAATTCGCGTCAGGAACTCCATTTTCGAACAGAGTGTTCGCTCTTCACGTGACCCGTTTCGCCTTTTCCTGCAATTTGATTGGCTCTTTTCGCGCGACCCACGTGGGTTGTCGATCAATTTTCGTTTTTTGCCCTCGGCTTGCAGGCGACCCATGCAAATTTTCGGTCGTTTTTCGTTATTCACCCTCGGTGCAGCAGGTACTTTTGGAGAAGACGCGTGTTTTTGTTGTGGACTTAAAGGGCGCCTTTCAAACTGTTTTACGAGCTGAATTATCTTTGTAATGAGCTGCCAATTGTTTCAAAGACCCCTGGAGAGTTGCAGGAAACAATTGGGAAAATTCAACGAACTGTCAATTCCCCTAAAGAAAGGGAAGATTTTCGCAAATGGCAAAGTATGCATATTGGAAATCACTTGCATTTATCAAAAGTTACTACCACCACCGTTCAATAATCGCATATTTTGCGAAAATTCAACGAACTGTCAATTCCCCGATAGAAAGCAAAGATTTTCACCAATGGCAAAGTATGCATATTGGAAATCACTTGCATTTATCAAAAGTACTATTGCTTGTGAACAGATAACTCATTTTTCAATTATTCAGCAAATAAAATAACATTAAGCCTAAGCCACTTGTGAAATGCCAGCAGATGGTTCACAGAACAGCAACCCAAAAAATGAATCAACTACAATATAAAAATGTTAAAGTTCTTGCCAAAAGACATAAAAGTTGTATATTTATCTGCTTTTGCTGCTCTGCATATTATTTCTGCAGTTCTTCACAAATTTTCTCAACATTTTTGCTGCTGGGTAGCAAGTTAATGTTTCCTCTTCTTTTCTTGGTCCGTCACCTCATTTCATTTTAAAAATCTTTTTTAATTGATGAATCCTGGCAGTCCAATTGTTCCTTCGTTTATCTAAATGGTAAAATTCAATACCCGTCAACATAGAATAAAATAGCAAGGAATTGTTCTATTGTGACAAAAAGGAATTCAAAACCTTACCTTTAATTGTTGACGCTAAATGTTGGGCCTAAACTTGTTCTTCTTGGCTTGGTTTGGTTGTCATCGATCTTCGATTCCCAAAGCCGCTTCAATAAGTTGCTTGTTCTTAATTCCCAGATCTCTCTACTTCTTATTAAGTTTTCGTTTGAATTTTCATCTCATGTGCAAGATTGTGTCTCAGATTTAAGTTTTTGAAACGTGAAAGTGTGCATCCAAGTAAAGGTAGTGTGTACGTCCTTGACACGCACACGACACAAATATGTTGCACGTGGCATTGCACTTCTCATTTCCAACAGTTTTTAGAATGGAGCGATTTGATTGGCTACTGAATGTCACATGTTTAAAACAGGGCATGCAAATTTCGAGATTTTACACATGGTATTTAAAGAAAATACATGTATTTTATGAAACAAACGAATAAATGTCGTAAATTTAATTTAAAAATTTTTTTAAATACTCTTAGCACATTCGAGACCATTTTCAGACTTGTCATACGTTTCACGGAAGGTTTATTTCACAATGTATTTCAAAAATCTTTCATGTATTTACCAAACACCATGCTTTGTTAAATAGTGGAAATACCAAGAGCGAGCTAAAAACCCCAAAAGAACGCAAGAACAACAACCCAAGATTGAATGACACAACACATATATCACAACATATGTTATTATTCAGATTGAACATTGTATTTCACGCAAAGTTTTAGTTCATGGGGTATTTTACATGACCAGTTACTTCACCCAGCAAAGAATTTCTTGTTTTGTTGCATTTTACGTGGTATTCCACAGGATGTCTTATTCTAAGTTGAAGTTGCATTTCACTGTATGTCGTATTTTGTGTAATATTTCACGGAATGTTTCATTTCACCCTCTAGGGAATTTCGTGTTTTGTTGTATTTCACGTGGTATTTCACGAGATGTCTTATTCTAAGTTGAAGTCGCATTTCACAGTGTGTCGCATTTTGTGTAATATTTCACGGAATGTGTCATTTCACCCTTTAAGGAATTTCGTGTTTTGTTGTATTTCACGTGGTATTCCACGAGATGTCTTATTCTAAGTTAAAGTCGCATTTCACTGTGTGTCGTATTTCGTGTAATATTTCACGGAATGTGTCATTTCACCCTTTAGGGAATTTCGTGTTTTGTTGTATTTCACGTGGTATTCCACGAGATGTCTTATTCTAAGTTAAAGTCGCATTTCACAGTGTGTCGTATTTCGTGTAATATTTCACGGAATGTGTCATTTCACCCTTTAGGGAATGTCGTGTTTTGTTGCATTTCACGTGGTATTCCACGAGATGTCTTATTCTAAGTTGAACTCGCATTTCACTGTGTGTCGTATTTCGTGTAATATTTCACGGAATGCGTCATTTCACCTTTTAGAGAATTTTGCCTTTTGTTGCATTTTACGTGGTCTTTCACTATATGTGTTATTCAGACTGAACATCGCATTTCACGTTGTAGCAGTATTTCATGGGGCATTTCACGAAGTGTGGTATTTCACCAGTACGTCAATTTCACCAGCCGGGGCATTTCACCGGGGCATTTCACAATAATAGCATTTTTAAGACCGGAGAATTTCACATAACTGTGATATTTCACGAAGAATTTCACGTTGTTGTGTTATTTTACTAGCGTGAAATTTTACCACGTTTTTACCTGTGCAGGTGATAGCTTTGTTTTGTATTTTGAGTTGTTGAAATAGTTATAGTTTTCGTAGTAGGGGTTGCTTCGGCATGCTTGCCATGCTTAGGCCCAATGAAAACAAAGTCAAAGTTATGAATTTTTCAGGTGCTATTTGCACGATTTTCCCCATTTAAACTTTCCACAAGTGTTTGTATGTTTGTATAGTAGGTATAGTATGTTTTTATAGTAGGTATAGTATGTATAGTATGTTTTTATAGTATGTATAGTAGGTTTTATATGTGAAGTATGTTTTTATAGTAGGTATAGTAATTATTATAGTATGTTTTTATAGTATGTATAGTGTGTATAGTATGTTTTTATAGTAGGTATAGTAGGTATAGTATGTAGGTATAGTAGGCATAGCATGTATAGTATTTTCTTAGGTATAGTAGGTATAGTATGTTTTTATAGTAGGTATAGTATGTATAGTATGTTTTTATAGTAGGTATAGTATCTATAGTATGTTTTTATAGTAGGTATAGTAGGTATAGTATGTTGGTATAGTATGTTGGTATGGTATGTAGTATAGTATGATGTTATAGTAGGTATAGTATGTTGGTATAGTATGTAGGTATAGTATGATTTTATAGTAGGTATAGTAGGTTGGTATAGTATGTATGTATGTAGGGGCATGAGCGGCAGTGAATGCAGCGCACGAAGCGCGCCAACCAGATTAAGCTTTGTTTACTTGACGGGCTCCAGGGAGGGAGCGAAGCGACCGAGCCCGGCTCATGCATGTATGTATGTATGTAGGTATGTAGGTATGTAGGTATGTAGGTATGTAGGTATGTATGTATGTATGTATGTATGTATGTATGTATGTATGTATGGGCATGAGCGTCAGCGAATGCAGCGCACGAAGTGCGCCCTATCAGCCAATGTTTCTTGATAACAGATATAGAGGTGAGCGCAGCGAGCTAACTTATTGTACGTGGGGTTCACAGGGGCATGAGCGTAAGCGAATGCAGCGCACGAAGTGCGCCAACCATAGGCGAGTGCGGCGAGCTAACCCATTGTAAGTGGGGTTGAAAGGGGCATGAGCGTCAGCGAATTCAGCGCACGAAGTGCGCCAACCAGAGGCGGGCGCAGCGACCTAACCCATTATAATGGGGTAGAAACTGGCATGAGCGTTTGTGAATGCAGCGCACAAAGTGCATCAACCATAGGCGACGGCAGCGAGCTAACCCCTTGTAAGTGGGGTAGAAAGGGGCATGAGCGTTAGCGAATTCAGCGCACGAAGTGCGCCAACCATAGGCGAGCGCAGCGAGCTAACTTATTGTACGTGGGGTTCACAGGGGCATGAGCACAAGCGAATGAAGCGCACGAAGTGCGCCAACCATAGGGGAGCGCAGCCAGCTAACCCATTGTAAGTGGGGTTGAAAGGGGCATGAGCGTTAGCGAATGCAGCGCACGAAGTGCGCCAACCATAGGCGAGCGCAGCGAGCTAACTTATTGTACGTGGGGTTCACAGGGGCATGAGCACAAGCGAATGAAGTGCACGAAGTGCGCCAACCATAGGGGAGGGCAGCGAGCTAACCCATTGTAAGTGGGGTTGAAAGGGGCATGAGCGTGAGCGAATGCAGCGCACAAAGTGCGCCAAGTACAGGCGAGCGTATTGAGCTAACCCATTGTAAGTGGGGTAGAAAGGGGCATGAGCGTAAGCGTATGCAGCGCGCACAGCGCGCCAACCAGATTAAGTTTTTTTTACTTGAGGGGCTGGGGCGAACGAGCGAAGCGAGTGATGACCACTAGTTTAACTAAAAGTGTGAAAGCGTGATACAATAGATATGGTTGAATGTCAATAGTTCTTCAGGTAAAACTTGTTTTCATGTCGGCATTCGGAGATAAGTTCTGATCGTTTGTTAAGTATATTGCTATTGCTGTTCTTGATGATGTAGAGCTTTTCTGTTAGGTATAAATCGCACCGTTTACTGGAATTATTATAAGGGCGGTCTCTTGCAATGATGGACCATTTCATTGTGAAGTTGGTGTTGTTGTCTTTTAGCTTCCAGATTTATTTAGATAATTCCGTGCTGTTAGTGAGTTTCCTGTGAGTAAATGTAGACTTGTGTTGGGTGTATCTCTGCTTGAACGTTCCTTCAGTCAGTCCGATGTAGTTCTTAGTTGTCGTTTGGATAGATGTCGTAGAGGTTACTTGTGCATTGTAGATGAGGCTGGTGGTTAGGCATTTATTGTCGAGGGGGCAATTTTCTTGGGATCTGCAGTTGCATAGCTTGATGTTGTTGTTGTTGTTGGTGTCGTTAGTAGATAAGATTTTCTTGTTATGCTTGTTTATGATGTTGCCCATGTTTTCCATACAACTGTAGCTTACTTTGATGTTGTTCTTGTTAAAAAGGGTGTGGTACTTGTGTTGCTGAGGGAAGTGTTTGGATACGAGCTTTAGGAAGGTTTTTCCGATGTTAGTTTTCACGTTATTGCTAAAGGGAGGGTTATACCAGATGATGTTACATTTGCGGTTTCGTCTTGGTTGTGTTGTTTGTTGATGTTTGTTGAAGGAAAGGCTTTCTGTATATCTGCTGGATTTTAAGGTTTCGTTATAAGTAGTTATGGCTTTGTTAAATTCGTCTTCGTTGCAGAAAATGTCAGAGATTCGGCGATTAATAGAGTGGGGTAGCTTCTTGATGATATTGGCAGGGTGATTGGATTTGACGTTAATGTAGAGAGGCTGGTTGTTGGGCTTTCTGTAGGGGTAGTACGTTTCGTTGTTGAGGTTGAATGTGACGTTGAGGTAGTTAACAATCTTGAGGTTAGTTTGAATTGTGATATTCAGTCCGTGGGATTTAAAGTGTCTAATGATGTTCTTTCTTATTCTGTTGGCTTGCGGTCCTGTGGTGTTTCTGAATACGGCTAGTCCGTCGTCTCTGTAAAGTCCGATATTGTCTTTTCCGTAAGTGTTGCATAGGTTGTTGAGGATGAGAAGTCCAACAAGCTCGCAAACTTCCGCACCGTCGTAGCTGCCCATCGTTACCTCGAAGTTGCTGTTGTCCTTTTTCATCCACGCGTTGTTATCGTTGAAGAGAAGCGATTTCCTTGAGTGCATTATGATGTCAATGTCGCGGTCCGGTATGTTGGTATATTGTCTGGCTAGGTTGATGGAGTCTGTTAGGAGTTTTTCTGTGATTGAAGGGTAGAAGCTTTCTATGTCTAAGACGGCAAAGGTGTGTTGATTCTTGTTAGGGATGTTGGAGTACCAGTTGATGACAGAGGCTGAGTTTTTCCATTGGTTAAGTCCGGTTTTGTGTCTGACAGTAGTGTTGATGTTCTCAAGAATCTGCTTGCTGATGCGTCCGATCTCGCTCTTGGCTGGGTTAATAAGTCGGCAAGTGGGCTTGTTATCGAAGTTATCTTTATGATCTTTCAGCGTGATGAAAGCTTGTCTTACCGCCATGTATTCAGCTCTGTCGTCAATGTGTAAGTTAGATGCGATGTTTTTAGCTGCGATGTTAATGCTGCGTATTGTATTTGTGTTGGCCTTTTTGTAGGTGGATGTTAGATTGTCCATCAGTAGTTTATCGTGGGTAGGCTTGTCTATCTCGTAGAAATTAGTTGTGTTGTCAGCAGGGATGAAAGCTTTAGTAGAACTGTTTATTTTTTTGATGTCTTGTTGGAGTTGGTTTTGAAATTCGTTGTGCTGGTTTCTGAATTCAATATTTCTAATCATGTCATGTCACGTTGAAGAAGGATTATCCGTTGGAGGCGAAATGATAAAAGAACTAAGGTATGCCGACGACACGACGCTGGTAGCTAAAAGCATTGAACAAATGCAGGAAATATTCGAAAAGATCCGACAAGAGAGCGAAAGAAAAGGTCTCTACCTTAATGTGGACAAGACAAAGATGATGATGATTGGTGCGAATGGAAGTGTGACAGTAAATGGAAAGACAGTTGAGGTAGTCAACGAGTTCAATTTTCTAGGAAGTGTTATCTCGAAAGATGGAAGATGCAGAAAAGAGATTGACAGGCGGATTGCTCTAGCAAAGGCAGCTGTCGGAAGACTATCAAAAGTATGGAAGGACCACAACATCTACAAGGTCACCAAAATGAAGATTATGCAAACACTGGTCTTTCCCATCCTCCTGTATGCAGCAGAGTCCTGGACTCTTTTGCAACGGGAAAAGAAGCGCATACGGTCCTTCGAATTATGGGCCTGGCGGAGGATGTTAGGAATTCCATGGATGGCGAGACGAACCAACGAAAGTGTGTTGCAATAAGTAAACGGCGGTGTGAATCTGCTAGGTAAAGTCCAGCAAGCCCAACTAAGATACTTTGGGCATATTGCAAGACGGCCACATAGTCTTGAAAACTCAATGATGCTTGGAATGATGGAGGGACATAGAAGCAGAGGACGACCGAGGAAGCAATGGATCGACAACGTGAAAGAAATTATGGAGGACGACATTCATAGGCTGATAGAACTTGCACAAAACAGAGATAAATGGCAAAAGGCTATCATGGTGGCCACAGATGATCGGAATCGATCTAACTGACTCAACAACAATCATGTCATAGAGGTCTGATTCGAAGTTGTAGAGGTCGCTGTACTGACGTGGGCATTTTCTTGATTTAAATCCGTAGTTGGTCTGTTCGTGGTCGTCGTTGTTGTTGCTTTTGTCTTTGTCCATGTTTTTTTCATAGAAGAAGGCTTTCCAACGTATGCGCTTGATCAGGTTTTCGGTTTTCTCAATTAGTTTCTTTAGGTAGGAGTTTCTTGCTGGTATAGGAATGTTCTTCATTGAATAGTTGAATCGTGTTCTTTCCATCGTGATTTGACTTGACTGTGTTATTACAAGCTCCTGCCTATTGTGCAGTCGAGCACTCTTCGCTAAACACAGTCAAATCACGATGGAAAGAACACAATTCAACTATTCAATGAAGAACATTCCTATATCAGCAAGAAACTCCTACCTAAAGAAACTAATTGAGAAAACCGAAAACCTGATTAAGCGCATACGTTGGAAAGCCTTCTTCTATGAAAAAAACATGGACAAAAACAAAAGCAACAACAACGACGACCACGAACAGACCAACTACGGACATAAATCAAGAAAATGCCCACCTCAGAACAGCGACCTCTGCAACTTCGAATCATACCTATATGACATGATTAAAAATATTGAATTCAGAAACCAGCACAACGAATTTCAAAACCAACTCCAACAAGACATCAAAAAAATAAACAGTTCCACTAAAGCTTTCATCCCTGCTGACAAAACAACTAATTTCTACAAGATAGACAAGCCTACCCATGATAAACTACTGATGGACAATCTAACATCCACCTACAAAAAGGCCAACACAAATACAATACGCAGCATTAACATCGCATCTGACTTACACATTGACGACAGAGCTGAATTCATGGCGGAAAGACAAGCTTTCATCACGCTGAAAAATCATAAAGATAACTTCAATAACAAGCCCACTTGCAGACTTATTAACCCAGCCAAGAGCGAGATCGGACGCATCAGCAAGCAGATTCTTGAGAACATCAACACTTCTGTCAGACACAAAACTGGACTTAACCAATGGAAAAACTCAGCCTCTGTCATCAACTAGTACTCCAACATCCCTAACAAGAATCAACACACCTTTGCCGTCTTCGACATAGAAAGCTTCTACCCTTCAATCACAGAAAAACTCCTAACAGACTCCATCAACCTAGCCAGACAATATACCAACATACCGGACCGCGACATTGACATCATAATGCACTCAAGGAAATCGCTTCTCTTCAACGATAACAACGCGTGGATGAAAAAGGACAACAGCAACTTCGACGTCACGATGGGCAGCTACGACGGCGCGGAAGTTTGCGAGCTTGTTGGACTTCTCATCCTCAACAACCTATGCAACACTTACGGAAAAGACAATATCGGACTTTACAGAGACGACGGACTAGCCGTATTCAGAAACACCACAGGACCGCAAGCTGACAGAATCAGAAAGAACATCATTAGACACTTTAAATCCCACGGACTGAACATCACAATTCAAACTAACCTCAAGATTGTTAACTACCTCGACGTCACATTCAACCTCAACAACGAAACGTACTACCCCTACAGAAAGCCCAACAACCAGCCTCTCTACATTAACGTCAAATCCAATCACCCTGCCAATATCATCAAGAAGCTACCCGACTCTATTAATCGCCGAATCTTTGACATTTCCTGCAACGAAGACGAATTTAACAAAGCCAAAACTACTTATAGCGAAACCTTAAAATCCAGCGGATATACAGAAAGCCTTTCCTTCAACAAACATCGACAAACAACACAACCAAGACGAAACCGCAAACGTAACATCATCTGGTATAACCCTCCCTTTAGCAGTAACGTGAAAACTAACATCGGAAAAACCTTCCTAAAGCTCGTATCCAAACACTTCCCTCAGCAACACAAGTGCCACACCCTTTTTAACAAGAACAACGTCAAAGTAAGCTACAGTTGTATGGAAAACATGGGCAACATCATAAACAAGCATAACAAGAAAATCTTATCTACTAACGACACCAACAACAACATCAAGCTATGCAACTGCAGATCCCAAGAAAATTGCCCCCTCGACAATAAATGCCTAACCACCAGCCTCATCTACAATGCACAAGTAACCTCTACGACATCTAACCAAACGACAACTAAGAACTACATCGGACTGACTGAAGGAACGTTCAAGCAGAGATACACCCAACACAAGTCTACACTTACTCACAGGAAACTCACTAACAGCACGGAATTATCTAAATACATCTGGAAGCTAAAAGACAACAACACCAACTTCACAACGAAATGGTCCATCATTGCAAGAGCCCGCCCTTATAATAATTCCAGTAAACGGTGCGATTTATGCCTAACAGAAAAGCTCTACATCATCAAGAACAGCAATAACAATATACTTAACAAACGATCAGAACTTATCTCCAAATGCCGACATGAAAACAAGTTTTACCTAAAGAACTATTGATATTCAACCATATCTATTGTATCACCCTTTCACACTTTTAGTTAAATAGTTTACACGTCCTTTGTTTTTAACTTATAATAGACCCATCTTCACAACCTTTTGTAATTAGAGCGCCCCTTCTTCTATTGTTCTTATTATTTTGTATATATTCCAGCTGGTAGATTATTTTCTTCATTAAATCTGCCTGATGAGTGCATAAGCACGAAACTCAGAGTTGCAGCGAATTATGTGTTTTTATTGAACATCACTCAATTCTCTATATATCGCTCTACACATATGTGTATTGAACACTGTCAAACGGTGTTTTTCAAAATTATTATTATTATTGTTATGTATGTATGTATGTATGTATGTATAGGTATGAGTGTAAGCAAATGCAGCATACGAAGCACGCAAAACCAGTCACCAGGACCTGATTATAGATATTCAAGGGAGCGGAGCGAGCCAACCCATTGTACGTGGGACAATCAAGCGAGAGTATCGAGACAGCCCATTGTACCTGGGACACTCAGGTCAGCAGAGCGAGGCAACCCATGGTATTTGAGATGCTCAGGCGAGAGGAGCGAGGCAATCCATTGCATGTTGGGTTGAAGGGGCATGAGCATGAGTGAATGCCGTGCATGAAGCGGGCAGACCAGATTAAGCTTTTTTTACTTGACGGGCTGGGGTGAACGAGCGAAGAGAGTGACAGCCCCTAGTATCAAAGAATCTATTTCTGCCATATCTATTTCTGCCGAAAAAATGCGTTCTAAAATCTTTAGTAGTTTTGGTGCCATCTAGCAAGATGCTCTCTTCAGATGGTCAACATGTATGTAAACATGCTGTATTTAAAATAGAGACACAGTAATATAGGAAATATTAATTGCTGTGTTTTTGGATTGACGCATCTTTTTTGTTCTTATTTTTCGATTTTAGTAGCGATTACTTTTACTATAACAGTTTTCCTTTTAAGCAGTTAATATACGGTTACGCCAGATGCCCCATGTTCTCAAATAGATATCAATCCTGTTTAAATCAGAATCGGCTAAAGGGTCCATCTCTTCTCTCAAGATGCTGGTTAATTCCTTGCTTAACGTGAAATGCAACTCTGGTACAACGACTTCTGTACCATTGATAGCCTCAATGCTGTTGTAATGGGAAGATGGCAGCGGTCCTTCAAAATGCATGGCAGCAGATGGCAGCGGACTGTGCAGCCCGAGATCAGAATCACAGAGACAGTCACGTTCACTGGGTCTGTAGTTTTGCTGCCCAAGCAGCCAAAGCATATTAGGAGTCATATTTGATTTGGTCAAAATTGGATGATAATTGAATCCATCTCGAAAAGTATGCAAATGCCTGTTGATTAGCCTGTTGTATGCAAATAACAAAAGGCAGCCATGGAATAAATCTCTCCAAAAGCGCTCAATGTGCTGCTTATGACAACTTTTTCCAGACAAATAGCTTTCTTGACCAGGGCCACAACTGGGGTGACTGAACATGTAAGAAACGACATCTATGTTTTCAACTCCTTGGTCACCTCTGACTCTTCAGGGCAATCCGTACATTTCAACTGCATGAAGAAAAAGCTGCAATACTGTCAAGGCTTCATTATTTGCTCAACAATGCAAGAACATGATTTTTCTGGAGTACCCATCCACACATCCATGAATACATACATACATACATACATACATACATACATACATACATAAATACATACATACATACATCTTTATTTGTTAGACCGGGCCAGAGACGGGCAGCATTACTGCTGATATGGGCCTGCTTTACCTACTTATTTACAATAAAAAAATAATAAAAAATAAAACAAAAGATAAATAAATAACCTGCTTTACCTACTTATTTACAATTTATAAAATAAAACAAAAAGGTAAATAAATAACACAAAGGAATCCTGCTTAAAAGTATATAAAATCTTTTTCTTTGTTATCATTAAAAGTAGCTCCTTTTGTAAATGAAATCGTGTTTATATGTCTTGAATGTCTCTTTAGCGCACTTTTAAAATTATTCGGCTTTCCACTATCTTTAAATCATTTGATAAATAGTTCCAAACTGTTGGTCTCCTGTATCGTAGGGACAATCTCCCTACCTCTAATTTTGGTCTTATCACTTTCAGTTTATTATTTCTTGTGCTTCTAGCAGTGTCTTTCTCAAAAAGGTTTGCCAAGCGGGGATCAGTGGTTTTAACAGCAGTCATGCATGAATGTAGCAATTCTCTTCTTATAGATGTGACTAAGTTTCATCCACCTTGTTGTTGAGATGGCCTGATCTGAACTAATTTCTCTCCCGAGCTTGCAAACAATTTTTGCTGCTCTGGCGTGCAACCTTTCAAGAAGTGTCAATTTGCTCTCCAGACATGTTCCCCAGACAAGCATCCCTTATACCACCGATGGGATTATTGTCTTCAAGTAAATCTCCTCCATTACACTTTGGGGTAAAAAGGAAATCCTTTTCAAAAATGCAAGTTTACTGTTAAATGATTTTGTAATATTCAGTATATGGTCTGACCACAACAAATGACTGTCAATTGTAACCCCAGGGCATTTCATTTTGATTGCTTGTCGGATGTTATTGCAATTCATGGTGACTTGATTCATAGGACCAATAAAGTTCCTTGAACTGATTATCCTGAACTCAGTTTTATCTTTGCTTATAGTCATCTTGTTCTTGTTGCACCACCTCTCTATATCCTTTGCAATCAAATTCAAGCTTCAGACTGCCTCATCTACTGTTTTAGATATCACAAAAGTGGTCGTATCGTCGCATATAAATGAATTTCCCCAATCTTTGATGCCTCGGGCATGTCAGTAACGAAAATGGATAGCAACCATGGTCCCAGTAAGGACCCTTGTGGAACGCCATATTCAACGCGATGAAGATTTGAGACTGCCCCTTCATTATCAACGTATTGTTGTCTGTTGGCCAAATAAATCTGGAGGAGAGAATAAAGTTTCCAAATATCCCCACGGCCTGCAGCTTCATTCCTAGGATCTGATGTTCTATGATGTCAAAGGGCTTTTCGAATTCGATGAACAATGTCCCGACAACTGAACCATTGTCCAAGGCCATTTTCCAAGTCTCGGTCAGATATAAGAGAACCGTTTCGTTGCTTACTGACTGTTTGAAGCCCCATTGGTTATTAGATGACAGTTTATGTTCTTTCATATGGGTATCTACTTGTTGACAAATAATACTCTCTGATATTTTGCTTTGTATACTCAATAAAGACAGTGGTCGATAATTTTTGCAGACCTTCAAACTACCTTTTTTAAACGCTGACATTAATTTTCGCTATTTTCCATAAGTCAGGATAAGTGTTTGTCAGAAGCATTTTGTTGATCACGGTTGAAAGACTAATGCTGAATTCCTGGCCTGTGTTCTTGATTTCTCTGCTACTAATGTTGTCTACACCAGCAGCCTTTATTGGATTTAGCTTTCTGCAAACTACCTCACCCTTTGAGACATCAGGTAATGTGAAGCTGTTTATGGTTGGAGTGACCCTGTGGATGCTGGTTGGATGTTTGCTTGTACCATCAGTGCTTGTCTCAAATTTCTTTGCTAGTTCCTTCCCTACATTACTGAAGAAGTTGTTTAGTGCAACAGCTTTTGCAGTGGGGTCAGTAACTGTCAAAGCCCTCTACTTCCAGTGCTCCTTCGCATTTACACCTTTTTTTGTTTTGAGTCTTTTTAACCAAGTCCCAAAAAGGCTTTGGGCCATCAGCGTTCTGAAATGCTGTTATCCAGTGTTGAGCTTCAGCTCTCTTCAACAGACCCTTTCACATTGACGTCACATAGTGTTTGAAACTGAGACACGGCATTGAAATGGAGGCAACCGATGTAATCGCGACGCACGCTTTTCTTGGCCTATTGTAGTTTGTATGGAACTTTGAGAAAGCCGAGGTCAGTGATATAATATAACTCGTTATTTCACGGATTTAATTTCCTTGTTACCAATTTCAAGGGACGTCCATAATTCTTTGATACCTAAAGAAGAGAAAGTTCATTGCTTGGAAGATCTTTGCTAGCTGAAAGTAAGGTAATCAAAGATCTTTCAACGTAACCAGAAGAAATAGGCCGAAGCTTTACCCGAACATCGATAAACAAACCAAATTTTAGTCTCATCAAAACAAGAGTGAACCCTTAAAATCGCAAGAGGACTTAGTTAGAGGATCTTCGAAGCAATAAGAAGATTTGTTGCCACGCCAATGTTGCACTTGGTGGACTTAAGGTTCGAAATATTCAATTGTTTTGTTGCCAGTAATGTTCAAGAATTGGGAAGCCAGTGTAAAACGTTTTTGTAAGATTATCCGACTTCAACATTTCAAATGAACAAATAGATGCTTTGACTTTTGTTAGCTACAACTGTAGCTGCTCCGTTTGATTTTCTAATGAGCTAATTTTGATTCATATGTCTGCAATTTGAAATTGGAAATCTTCATTCGTTGCAAAAGAGAAGAGTGAATTATATCATTTTCCAACTTGCCAGACTGAATTGGAAGATAGGTAGGAGAGTTGGTATCAAAGTCGATTTGCATTGAAACAGTAAAGACCATGACTATTCCAATGGATAGTCATTATCAGGATCCATCTCGTCACTAAAACTTGGAGATTGTTCAGATGTAGCCATGAATGAGCATGGCAATATTTCAAAAAGATCTGCTGGAAACTTTTGTTCTTTGCTTTTCGTTCTTGTTGAAGGAACAGTATCACAGTATCAGCTTGTAGATTTACATTTAAAGAACGTACAGCACCAGGAACAAGGTGCCAGTGATTTGGGTTTACATGCATTATTTATTTCATATCTATATTATCTATATGGCAGCTTTCACTGATGTGGAAATGTTGCAAATAACTTTATGAAATAGTTAATTTTTATTAATGTAATAAACTAGTTTTAGTTTACATTAACGGTTTCTTAAATTTATAAACAGATAAAATTTGAGTCAGTATATGATAATGGTGCGGTGGATGTTTAACCAAATGAGATACTGTCTAATATTTCGTTTTATGCGAGCTGGTGTAAAATATTTTCCATATAGATAGATTGCGTGGTTGACTCTAAAACTGCCCATGCCATCCACTCTTTTAATCAAAGTGCAAAAACGATGTTTCTCGAAATTTGACTACGGAAGATTAAAGAAACTTAGGCTGGTGCGTGACCCATCGCCATAAAAGTAGCCTCAATATGCAATAGCCGCACATTGATGTCCCCAAGTTCGTTTTTTCCTTCGAAATATCTTTGGTTATATCAGATAGGTGTTCGCTACCGGTTTTAACTTATTTTGTAATTATAATGTACTTTAATCGCAATGATAACACAGGTTTGCAATGGAGAAGTATTGGAAAAGAAATGACATTACATCGGTTGCCTTGTTTTCACGTTCGTGACTTATGGTGTGACGTAATTGTGAAAGGGGTCTACTCCCTGACAACATGATTTCTGAGCCTTTTGTATACTTCCCAATCATTTCTATCTTTTAAAGACTTATACTTTTTTAAAGCCTTAAATCTGTTGTTGATCAGTTTCCTTATCTCAGTTGTTATCCAGGGCAGTGACTCTTTCCTTACTTTTGCTTTCCTTTCTGGTATAAGCTTTTCAACTGTTTCTTTATATAACTTTTCCCATGCCCAACAGGTATCATTTACATCATTAACTACTGAGCAGACTAACCATGGTACTGACAGAGATCTTCCTGTATTTCTTTGATATTTGCTTTCTTGTGATCTTTAAAGGAGACCTGCAAAGGTTTGGCAAGTTGAGCTTTATTAACTAAGTTTGACCCGCTGAATTCAGTGGTGGTATTCATTTCTGCAGATTCGACGTATTTTTCTAGATATCGGCTCCCAAACTTTCGGGCGGCAGCCATTTTGTTTCAAGGACGAAAACGAGTTAGTTCATCTCTGACGTAACAATGTCTGAGATGAACTATCATCTCAGGTGTGGCGAATGGAATGAGTCAGTTCAGTATCAGTTATACTGTACCAAACGAATAACAACATTTTGTAAATTTACTTTTGGGAAGTTCTGTGTTGTAATATGGCAACAAACCAAGGCGATTTTGATTATGGAAGTGTTGATACTTCAGAATGGATAGTTGAGCCTTATCAATTCGAAGAAAACGAAGAAAACGAAGTAGACAAAAGTAGGCCCAACGGAAGTGATTCTGATTCAAGCGAGGAAGGCGAACCAGACATCAACATTGACAGAATTGGAATTATAAGCAGCACAGCCAACCATCATAATGTTTTCAACATGCAACGCATGCAACATTTTCATCATTGTTCCCGATGAAGTGTTACCTGCGTCAAAAAACTAGGCACGGCTAACAGAATGCCATCTTCTTACTCCTCCTTTGGCAAGAAAAACTTTATAAATAAAGTTCGTTCACATCCTATTTGATCAAAGGCTCAACTATCCATTCTGAAGTATCAACACTTCCATAATCAATATCGCCTTGGTTTGTTGCCATATTACAACACAGAACTTCCCAAAAGTAAATTTACAAAATGTTGTTATTCGTTTGGTACAGCATAACTGATACTGAACTGACTCATTCCATTCGCCACACCTGAGATGATAGTTCATCTCAGGCATTGTTATGTCAGAGATGAACTAACTCGTTCTCGTCCTTGAAACAAAATGGCTGCCGCCCGAAAGTTTGGGAGCCGATATCTAGAAAAATACGTCGAATCTGCAGAAATGAATACCACCACTGAATTCAGCGGGTCAAACTTAGTTAATAAAGCTCAACTTGCCAAACCTTTGCAGGTCTCTTTTAACAGTTCTTGTATAAGACTTTGCTTTCTCCATCTTTATTTTATAGCACAGGTAGGTCAGAGAATGGTCTGAAATCCCAAGATGCAAAACTCAGGCTTTTTTCACTTTCTGTTTTTATTTACAATACAGAGATCAATTAATGCATGTGAGTTCTCAGTTATCTTTGTCCCTTCTCTGATGACATTTTGTAAACTGTGTGAATGTAGGACACTGAGCAGCTTTCTTTTCATATTTGAAGTGCTGTTATTTCCTTCCTTCATATCACAACTAAAATCACCAACAAGAATCAGGTGTTTTCTTCCTTAACATGTCTTCTCAAGAACTAAGCGAAATTTTTCAAAGAAAGATGTGTCTTTTGGGTGTCTATATATATTGCCAATCAGTATTTTCTGTGAATGCGTTGTGAATTCAATCCAGACTGCTTCTATTTCCCCCTCATATCTGTCATTCATAGGGATGGCCTGTAAATCCTGTTTATAATAAGTTACACAACCACCATATGTTTCTGGGTCAGTGGAACCACTTTCCTTCCTGTCTCTTCTGTCGATACAGGAACCTTTGATGCTTATTGGATCATTGTTTATGTTTTCTGTTAGATGGGTCTCTGTCACTGCCAAAACATCAAATTTAGCTGTTTAAACAACCAATTTTATTTCATTAAGTTTCCCACAAAGGCCATTTACATTAATGCTGCCGGTTTTGAGAACGTTTTGTCCCTGAAGCATGCTGAAAGGGTTGCAGAAGTTGCCTTTGATGCCGTGTTTGATGTATAGGTTGCCTCGCAGCGTTTTGAGTGGTATTTCTGCATGCTGGACATGTAAAAGGAAAGTCTGGCATTCCTATTGACTGCAAGTATGTTTCCATTGTTATCCTTCAGCATTTTACTCCAATATGACAAATCTTTTCACATTGGTTGCATTTAATTGACCTGTGTGTGCGTGCGACTGGCTTCTCACAGACAGAGCACAAGTTTTTGACGGGTCCAGAATTTGCTTGTATATCTCTGGAAAGCAAGATTTTCACACTCTTTCGATCGAGTAGTTGACGGGGAGCTATGCTATTTCTATAGTAGTATGAGACTCTTGACTTGAAAAACTACCTTTTCGCTTTGGACCTTCGTTTTGATGGCCTATGCCCAGCATCATGGTCAATGAGGATAGGTTTGTTGACATGGAAGCAAATTGGAAGCTGTTATCTGAATCTTTTGGCTCGTTAGTCACTCCATGTGTATATTTAGCTCTTGCAATGGATGTGTTCGTTGAGTTTACAATGATTCCAACAAGCAACCAGGCAATGTAGATGGAGCGAGTAAAACCACGTCCGTTCGCCGTCTTGACATGGAAAGACCTTGCAAAGAAATTATCAGCTACCAGTGGCTAAGGAGGTGTTGTGACAACCGTTGTTACATGTTAAAAAAATGTTACATGCATTTCAGAAGTGGTGAGGCAGCTATTGGTTCTATGAGAGTCTTTTTTTGCATTATTTAAGTCTGATGGAAACCCTCTTACTGATATGGCCTAACAGGCCTAAACTCTGAAGGCTTCTACCAGACTGCAGAGTATGGCAAGTGAAAAAAAAATCGCCATCTCATGAGCTTGTGGTTCCCATCCAGATGCCACAAAGCAAAAGTTGCAGAAATCCAATACCCCCTTGTGCTAAAAACATTCAGTTGAAATTTTCACAACAATATCCTTTTGGCATTTATTGACCAAATTGCATAACAAACCCTCTGCCATTGTACCACATAAACTCTTGCCGCCAAAAAGCCTTCATATGTCTTATTCCGCAATTATGAAATTTTTCAAAAAGGCCCTCTACGACAGTATTTAGGTTGGAATCGGAAATGTCTGAATAAGTTTTTTATTCTTCCCTCAACTCCTATGTTGCAATTCCGCTGTGAATTGTTTTTGAGCTGACACAAAATAGTTTGGCAACTAGGGGTCATCATTCGCTTCGCTCGTTCGCCCCAACCCATCAAGTAAAAAGAGATCAATCTGGTTGGCCGCTTCGCACGCTGTATTCACTCACTCTCATGTTGGCTTGCTGCGCTCCCCAATCTCTCTATTACCAGGCCACCTCGATTGGTAAGGTGCACTTCGTGCGCTGCATTCCCTACCGCTCATGCCTCTTTCAGCCTCACTTACAATGGGTTGACTAGCTGCGCTCGCCTGTCTATCCATTATCAAGAAACATCGATTGATAAGGCGCACTTCGTGCGCTGCATTCCCTATCTCTCATGCCTCTGTTAACCCCACATACAATTGGTTGACTAGCTGCACTCGCCTGTCTATCCATTATCAAGAAACATTGATTGATAAGGCGCACTTCGTGCACTGCATTCGCTAGCGCTCATGCCTCTTTTAACCCCACGTTGCCGCCCTTGCCTGTCTATCTATTATCGAGAAACATCAATTGATAGGGCGCACTTCGTGCGCTACCGCTCATGCCTCTCTCAGCCCCACGTACAATGGGTTGACTCGCTGCGCTCGCCTGTCTATCCATTATCAAGAAACATCGATTGATAAGGTGCACATCGTGCGCTGCATTCCCTATCTCTCATGCCTCTGTTAACCCCACATACAATTGGTTGACTAGCTGCACTCGCCTGTCTATCCATTATCAAGAAACATTGATTGATAAGGCGCACTTCGTGCACTGCATTCGCTAGCACTCATGCCTCTTTTAAGCCCACGTTGCCGCCCTTGCCTGTCTATCTATTATCGAGAAACATCAATTGATAGGGCGCACTTCGTGCGCTACCGCTCATGCCTCTCTCAGCCCCACGTACAATGGGTTGACTCGCTGCGCTCGCCTGTCTATCCATTATCAAGAAACATCGATTGATAAGGTGCACATCGTGCGCTGCATTCCCTATCTCTCATGCCTCTGTTAACCCCACATACAATGGGTTGACTAGCTGCACTCGCCTGTCTATCCATTATCAAGAAACATCGATTGATAAGGCGCACTTCGTGCGCTACTGCTGATGCCTCTTTCAATCCCACATACAAAGGGTTGGCTCGCTGCGCTCACCTGTCTATCTATTATCAAGAGACATTGGTTGATAAGGTGCACTTCGTCTGCTGCATTCCCTACCGCTCATGCCTCTTTCAGCCCCACGTACAATGGGTTGACTCGCTGGCCTCGCCTGTCTATCTATTATCAAGAAACATTGATTGATAAGGCACACTTAGTGCGCTGCATTCGCTAGCGCTCATGCCTCTTTTAACCCCACGTTGCCGCACTCACCTGTCTATCTATAGTCAAGAAACATCAATTGATAGGGCGCACTTCGTGCGCTGCATTCCCTACCGCTCATGCCTCTTACAACCCACATACAATGGGTTGACTAGCTGCACTCGCCTGTCTATCCATTATCAAGAAACATCGATTGATAAGGCGCACTTCGTGCGCTGCATTCCCTGCTGCTCATGCCTCTTTCAGCCCCACGTACAATGGGTTGACTCGCTGCGTTCCCCTGTCTATCTATTATCAAGAAACACTGATTGATAAGGCGCATATAGTGCGCTGCATTCGCTACCACTCAGGCCTCTTTTAACCCCATGTTGCCGCGCTCGCCTGTCTATCTATTGTCAAGAAACATCGAGTAATAAGGATCTATTATCAAGAAACATCAATTGATAGGGCGCACTTCGTGCGCTGCATTCCCTACCGCTCATGCATCTTACAACCCACATACAATGGGTTGACTACCTGCGCTCGCCTGTCTATCCATTATCAAGAAACATCCATTGATAAGGCACACTTCGTGCGCTTCCGCTGATGCCTCTTTCAATCCCACATACAAGGGGTTGGCTCGCCGCGCTCGCCTGTCTATCTATTATCAAGAAACATCGATTGATAAGGCGCACTTCATGCGCTACTGCTGATGCCTCTTTCAATCCCACAAACAAAGGGTTGGCTCGCTGCGCTCGCCTGTCTATCTATTATCAAGAAACATCGATTGATAAGGCGCACTTCATGCGCTACTGCTGATGCCTCTTTCAGCCCCACGTGCAATGGGTTCACTCGCTGCGCTCGCCTGTCTATCTATTATTAAGAAACACTGAT
>RQOL01000633.1:23201-123802 GCA_013076295.1 Sanderia malayensis | reverse complement strand
TAAGCGAGTGCAGCACAGGAAGTGTGCGCTATCAGTCAATGTTTCTTGATAATAGATAGACAGGCGAGCGCAGCAATCTAACCAATTGTACGTGGGGTTGGAAGGGGCATGAGGGTAAGCGAGTGCAGCGCACAAAGGGCCCCCTATCAGTCAATGTTTGCTGATAATTGATAGACAGGCAAAAGCGGTGAGCTTACCCATTGTACATGGGATTGAAAGGGGCATGAGCGTAAGCGAGGGCAGTGCACGAAGTGCGCCCTATGAGTCAATGTTTCTTGATAAGGGATAGACAGGCGAGCACAGCGATGTAACTCATTGTACCTGGGGTTGAAAGGGGCATGAGCATAAGCGAGTGCAGCGCACAAAGGGCCCCCATCAGTCAATGTTTCCTGATAGTAGATAGACAGGCGAGGGCAGCGAGCTCATGCATTGTACGTGGGGATAAAAGGGGCATGAGCACAAGCGAATGCAGCGTGCGAAGTGCTCCCTATCAGTCAATGTTTCCTGATAATAGATAGACAGGCGAGTGCAGCAAGCTATCCCATTGTACATGGGGTTGAAAGGGGCATGAGCGTAAGCGAGTGGAGCGCATGAAGTGCGCCCTACCAGTACCCTAGCTATCCCATTGTACATGGGGTTGAAAGGGGCATGAGCGTATGCGAGTGCAGCACATGAAGGGCGCCCTATCAGTCAATGTTTCTTGATAATAGATAGACAAGCGAGCGCAGTGAGCTAACCCATTATACATGGGGATAAAAGGGGCATGAGCACAAGCGAACGCAGCGTGCGAAGTGCTCCCTATCAGTCAATGTTTCCTGATAATAGATAGACAGGCGAGGGTAGCAAGCTATCCCATTGTACATGGGGATGAAAGGGGCATGAGCGTAAGCGAGTGCATCGCACAAAGTGCGCCCTATCAGTCAATTTTTTTTATGATAGATAGACAAGCGAGCGCAGTGAGCTAACCCATTGTACATGGGGATGAAAGGGGCATGAGCGTAAGCAAATAAAGTGCACGAAGTGCCCGTATCAGTCAATGTTTCTTGATAAAAGATAGACAGGCGAGCGCAGCGATCTAACCCATTGTACGTGGGGTTGAAATGGGCATGAGCGTAAGCGAGTGCAGCGCACGAAGGGCGCCCTATCAGTCAATGCTTCCTAATAATAGATAGACAGGTGAACGCAGCGAGCTCATCCATTGTATGTGGGGTTGAAAGGGGCATGAGCGTAAGCGTGTGCAGCGCATGAAGTGCGCCCTACCAGTCAATGTTTCTTGATAATAGAAAGACAGCTGAGCGCAGTGAGCTATCCCATTGTACGAGGGGTTTAACTGGGCATGAGCGTAAGCGAATGCAGCACACGAAGTGGCCCTATCAGTCAATGTTTCTTGATAATACATAGACAGGCGAGCGCAGCGCTCCAACCCATTGTACGTGGGGTTGAAAGGGGCATGAGCATAAGTGAGTGCAGCGCATGAAGTGCGCCTTATCAGTCAATGTTTCTTGATAATAGATAGACAGGCAAAGGCAGCGACCTATCCCATTGTACATGGGGTTTAAAGGGGCATGAGCGTAATCGAACGAAGGGCACGAGGTGAACCTATCTGTCAATGTTTCTTGATAATAGATAGACAGGCGAGCGCAGCGATCTATCCCATTGTACATGGGTTTGAATAGGGGCATGAGCTTAAGCGAGTGCAGTGCACGGAGGGCGCCCTATCAGTCAATGTTTCTTGATAATTGATAGACAGGAGAGTGAAGCGATCTAACCCATTGCACATGGGGTTGAAAGGGGCATGAACGTAAGCGAATGCAGCCCACGAAGTGCGTCCTATCAGTCAATGTTTCTTGATAATAGGTAGACAGGCGGGCACAGTGATCTAACCCATTGTACGTGGGGTTAAAAAGGGCATGAGCGTAAGCGAGTGCAGCGCACAAAGTGCGCCCTATCAGTCAATTTTTTTTATAATAGATAGACAAGCGAGCGCAGTGAGCTAACCCATTGTACATGGGGATGAAAGGGGCATGAGCGTAAGCAAATAAAGTGCACGAAGTGCACGTACCAGTCAATGTTTCTTGATAAAAGATAGACAGGCGAGCGCAGCGATCTAACCCATTGTACGTGGGGTTGAAAGAGGCATGAGCGTAAGCGAGTGCAGCGCAGGAAATGCACCCTATCAGCCAATGTTTCCTGATAATAGATAGACAGGCGAGCGCAGCGAGCTCACCCATTGTACGTGGGGCTGAAAGGGGCATGAGCGTAAGCGAGTGCAGCGCAAGAAGTGCGCCCTACCAGTCAATATTTCTTGATAATGGATAGACAGGTGAGCGCAGCGATCTAACTCATTGTACATGGGGTTGAAATGGGCATGAGCGTAAGCGAGTGCAGCGCACGAAGGGCGCCCTATCAGTCAATGCTTCCTAATAATAGATAGACAGGCGAACGCAGCGAGCTCATCCATTGTATGTGGGGTTGAGAGGGGCAAGAGCGTAAGCGAGTGCAGCGCATGAAGTGAGCCCTACCAGTCAATGTTTGCTGATAATAGATAGACAGGCGAGCGCAGCGAGCTCATCCATTGTACATGGGGTTGAAAGGGGCATGAGCGTAAATGAATGAAGGCTCGAAGTGCCCCTATCAGTCAATGTTTCTTGATAATAGATAGACAGGAGAGCGCAGCGATCTAACCCATTGTACATGGGGTTGAAAGGGGCATGAGCGTAAGCGAGTGCAGCGCACGAAGGGCGCCCTATCAGTCAATGCTTCCTAATAATAGATAGACAGGCGAACGCAGCGAGCTCATCCATTGTATGTGGGGTTGAAAGGGGCATGAGCGTAAGCGTGTGCAGCGCATGAAGTGCGCCTACCAGTCAATGTTTCTTGATAATAGAAAGACAGCTGAGCGCAGTGAGCTATCCCATTGTACGAGGGGTTTAACTGGGCATGAGCGTAAGCGAATGCAGCACACGAAGTGGCCCTATCAGTCAATGTTTCTTGATAATACATAGACAGGCGAGCGCAGCGCTCCAACCCATTGTACGTGGGGTTGAAAGGGGCATGAGCATAAGTGAGTGCAGCGCATGAAGTGCGCCTTATCAGTCAATGTTTCTTGATAATAGATAGACAGGCAAGGGCAGCGACCTATCCCATTGTACATGGGGTTTAAAGGGGCATGAGCATAAGTGAGTGCAGCACACGAAGTGCGCCCTATCAGTCAATGCTTTTTGATAATAGATAGACAGGAGAGCGCAGTGATCTAAACCGTTGTATGTGGGGTTGAAACTGGCATGAGTGTAAGCGGGTGCAGCGCACGAAAGGCGACCTATCAGTCAATGTTTCCTGATAATAGATAGACAGGAGAGCGCAGTGATCTAAACGGTTGTACGTGGGGTTGAAACTGGCATGAGTGTAAGCGGGTGCAGCGCACGAAAGGCGACCTATCAGTCAATGTTTCCTGATAATAGATAGACAGGAGAGCGCAGCGATGCAATCCATTGTACGTGGGGTTGAAAGGGGCTTGAGCGTAAGCGAACGAAGTGCACGAAGTGCCCCTATCAGTCAATGGTTCTTGATAATAGATAGACAGGCCAGCCCAGCGATCTAACCCATTGTACGTGGGGTTGAAAGGGGCATGAGGGTAAGCGAGTGCAGCGCACAAAGGGCGCCCTATCAGTCAATGTTTCTTGATAATGGATAGACAGGTGAACGCTGCGAGCTATCCCATTGTACATGGGGTTGAACGGGTCATTAACATAAGCGAATGCAGCCCCTGACTTGCGTCCTATCAGTCAATGTTTCTTCATAATAGGTAGACAGGCGAGCCCAGCGATCCAACTCATTGTACGTGGGGTTGAAAGGGGCATGAGTCTAAGCGGGTGCAGCACACGAAAGGCGACCTATCAGTCAATGTTTCCTGATAATAGATAGACAGGAGAGTGCAGTGATGCAACCCATTGTACGTGGGGTTGAAAGGTGCATGGGCGTAAGCGGGTGCAGCGCACAAAGTGCGCCCTATCAGTCAATTTTTTTTATAATAGATAGACAAGCGAGCGCAGTGAGCTAACCCATTGTACATGGGGATGAAAGGGGCATGAGCGTAAGCAAATAAAGTGCACGAAGTGCTTGTATCAGTCAATGTTTCTTATTAAAAGATAGACAGGCGAGCGCAGCGATCTAACCCATTGTACGTGGGGTTGAAAGGGACATCAGCGTAAGCAAGTGCAGCGCATGAAGGGCCCCCTATCAGTCAACGTTTCCTGATAATAGATAGACGGCTGAGCGCAGCGAGCTATCCCATTCTACATGGGTTTAACTGGGCATGAGCGTAAGCGAATGCAGCACACGAAGTGGCCCTATCAGTCAATGTTTCTTGATAATACATAGACAGGCGAGCGCAGCGATCCAACCCATTGTACGTGGGGTTGAAAGGGGCATGAGCATAAGTGAGTGCAGCGCATGAAGTGCGCCTTATCAGCCAATGTTTCTTGATAATAGATAGACAGGCAAGGGCAGCGACCTATCCCATTGTACATGGGGTTGAAAGGGCATGAGCGTAATCGAACAAAGTGCACGAGGTGAACCTATCTGTCAATGTTTCTTGATAATAGATAGACAGGCGAGCACAGCGATCTAACCAATTGTACGTGGGGTTGGAAGGGCATGAGGGTAAGCGAGTGCAGCGCACAAAGGGCCCCCTATCAGTCAATGTTTGCTGATAATTGATAGACAGGCAAAAGCGGCGAGCTCACCCATCGTACATGGGATTGAAAGGGGCATGAGCATAAGCGAGGGCAGTGCACGAAGTGCGCCCTATCAGTCAATGTTTCTTGATAAGGGATAGACAGGCGAGCACAGCGATGTAACTCATTGTACCTGGGGTTGAAAGGGGCATGAGCATAAGCGAGTGCAGCGCACAAAGGGCCCCTATCAGTCAATGTTTCCTGATAGTAGATAGACAGGCGAGTGCAGCGAGCTCATGCATTGTACGTGGGGATAAAAGGGGCATGAGCACAAGCGAATGCAGCGTGCGAAGTGCTCCCTATCAGTCAATGTTTCCTGATAATAGATAGACAGGCGAGGGCAGCAAGCTATCCCATAGTACATGGGGTTGAAAGGGGCATGAGCGTATGCAAGTGCAGCACATGAAGGGCGCCCTATCAGTCAATGTTTCTTGATAATAGATAGACAAGCGAGCGCAGTGAGCTAACCCATTATACATGGGGATAAAAGGGGCATGAGCACAAGTGAACGCAGCAAGCGAAGTGCTCCCTATCAGTCAATGTTTCCTGATAATAGATAGACAGGCGAGGGCAGCAAGCTATCCCATTGTACATGGGGATGAAAGGGGCATGAGCGTAAGCGAATGAAGCGCACGAAGTGTCCCTATCAGTCAATATTTCTTGACAATGGATAGACAGGTCAGCGCAGCGATCTAACTCATTGTACGTGGGGTTGAAAGGGGCATGAGCGTAAGCGTGTGCAGCGCATGAAGTGCGCCCTACCAGTCAATGTTTCTTGAAAATAGAAAGACAGCTGAGCGCAGCGAGCTATCCCATTGTACGAGGGGTTTAACTGGGCATGAGCGTAAGCGAATGCAGCACACGAAGTGGCCCTATCAGTCAATGTTTCTTGATAATACATAGACAGGCGAGGGCAGCCATCCAACCCATTGTACGTGGGGTTGAAAGGGGCATGAGCATAAGCGAGTGCAGCGCATGAAGTGCGCCCTGCCAGTCAATGTTTCTTGATAATAGATAGACAGGCGAGTGCAGCGATCTAACCCCTTGTACGTGGGGTTGAAAGTGGCATGAGCGTAAGCGAGTGTGGCGCATGAAGTGCGCCCTACCAGTCAATGTTTCTTGATAATAGTTAGACAGGGAGCGCAACAAGCTATCCCATTGTACATGGGGTTGAAAGGGGCATGAGCGTATGCGAGTGCAGCGCATGAAGGGCGCCCTATCAGTCAATATTTGTTGATAATGGATGGACAGGTGAGCGCAGCGATCTAACTCATTGTACGTGAGGTTGAAAGGGGCATGAGCGTAAGCGAGTGCAGCGCACAAAGTGCGCCCTATCAGTCAATTTTTTTTATAATAGATAGACAAGCGAGCGCAGTGAGCTAACCCATTGTACATGGGGATGAAAGGGGCATGAGCGCAAGCAAATAAAGTGCACGAAGTGCCCGTATCAGTCAATGTTTCTTGATAAAATTTAGACAGGCGAGCGCAGCGATCTAACTCATTGTACGTGGGGTTGAAAGGGGCATGAGCGTAAGCGAGTGCAGCGCATGAAGTGCACCCTATCAGCCAATGTTTCCTGATAATAGATAGTCAGGCGAGCGCAGCGAGCTCACCCATTGTACGTGGGGTTGAAAGGGGCATGAGCGTAAGCGAGTGCAGCGCAAGAAGTGCGCCCTACCAGTCAATATTTCTTGATAATGGATAGACAGGTGAGCGCCGCAACCTAACTCATTGTATGTGGGGTTGAAAGGGGCATGAGCTTAAGCGTGTGCAGCGCATGAAGTGCGCCCTACCAGTCAATGTTTCTTGATAATAGATAGACGGCTGAGCGCAGCGAGCTATCCCATTGTACATGGGGTTTAACTGGGCATGAGCGTAAGCGAATGCAGCACACGAAGTGGCCCTATCAGTCAATGTTTCTTGATAATAGATAGACAGGCGAGCGCAGCGAGCTCACCCATTGTATGTGGGGCTGAAAGGGGCATGAGCGTAAGTGAGTGCAGCGCAAGAAGTGCGCCCTACCAGTCAATATTTCCTGGTAATGGATAGACAGGTGAGTGCAGCGATCTAACTCATTGTACGTGGGGTTGAAAGGGGCATGAGCGTAAGTGAGTGCAGCACACGAAGGGCGCCCTATCAGTCAATGCTTCCTAATAATAGATAGACAGGCGAACGCAGCGAGCTCATCCATTGTATGTGGGGTTGAAAGGGGCATGAGCGTAAGTGAGTGCAGCGCATGAAGTGAGCCCTACCAGTCAATGTTTGCTGATAATAGATAGACAGGCGAGCGCAGCGAGCTCATCCATTGTACATGGGGTTGAAAGGGGCATGAGCGTAAATGAATGAAGCGCACGAAGTGCCCCTATCAGTCAATGTTTCTTAATAATAGATAGACAGGAGAGCGCAGCGATCTAACCCATTGTACGTGGGGTTGAAAGGTGCATGAGTGTAAGCGAGTGCAGCGCATGAAGGGCGCCCTGTCAGTCAATGATTCTTGAAAAGAGATAGACAGGCGAGCGCAGCAATCTAACCCATTGTACGTGGGGTTGAAAGGGGCATCAGCGTAAGCGAGTGCAGCGCACGAAGGGCCCCCTATCAGTCAATGTTTCCTGATAATAGACAGAAAGGCGAGCGCAGCCAGCTCACCCATTGTACGTGTGGTTGAAAGGCCCATGAGCGTAAGCGAGTGCAGCGCATCAAGGGCGCCCTATCAGTCAATGTTTCTTGATAATAGATAGACAGGCGAGCGCAGCGGGCTCACCCATTGTATGTGGGGTTGAAAGGGGCATGAGCATAAGCGAGTGCAGCACAGGAAGTGTGCCCTATCAGTCAATGTTTCTTGATAATAGATAGACAAGCGAGCGCAGTGAGCTAACCCATTGTAGATGGGGATAAAAGGGGCATGAGCACAAGCGAATGCAGCGCGCGAAGTGCTCCCTATCAGTCTATGTTTCCTGATAATAGATAGACAAGCGAGCGCAGTGAGCTAACCCATTGTTCATGGGGATAAAAGGGGCATGAGCACAAGCGAATGCAGCGCGCGAAGTGCTCCCTATCAGTCTATGTTTCCTGATAATAGATAGATAAGCCAGCGCAGTGAGCTAACCCATTGTACATGGGGATAAAAGGGGCATGAGCACAAGCGAATGCAGCGCGCGAAGTGCTCCCTATCAGTCTATGTTTCCTGATAATAGATAGATAAGCGAGCGCAGCGATCTAACCCATTGTACGTGGTGTTGCAAGGGGCATGAGCGTAAGCGAGTGCAGCGCATGAAGTGCGCCCTGCCAGTCAATGTTTCTTGATAATAGATAGACAGGCGAGTGCAGCGATCTAACCCTTGTACGTGGGGTTGAAAGGGGCATGAGCGTAAGCGAGTGTGGCGCATGAAGTGCGCCCTACCAGTCAATGTTTCTTGATAATAGTTAGACAGGGAGCGCAACAAGCTATCCCATTGTACATGGGGTTGAAAGGGGCATGAGCGTAAGCGAGTGGAGCGCATGAAGTGCGCCCTATCAGTCAATATTTGTTGATAATGGATAGACAGGTGAACGCAGCGATCTAACTCATTGTACGTGGGGTTGAAAGGGGCATGAGCGTAAGCGAGTGCAGCGCACAAAGTGCGCCCTATCAGTCAATTTTTTTTATAATAGATAGACAAGCGAGCGCAGTGAGCTAACCCATTGTACATGGGGATGAAAGGGGCATGAGCGTAAGCAAATAAAGTGCACGAAGTGCCCGTATCAGTCAATGTTTCTTGATAAAAGATAGACAGGCGAGCGCAGCGATCTAACCCATTGTACGTGGGGTTGAAAGGGGCATGAGCGTAAGCGAGTGCAGCGCATGAAGTGCACCCTATCAGCCAATGTTTCCTGATAATAGATAGACAGGCGAGCGCAGCGAGCTCACCCATTGTACGTGGGGTTGAAAGGGGCATGAGCGTAAGCGAGTGCAGCGCAAGAAGTGCGCCCTACCAGTCAATATTTCTTGATAATGGATAGACAGTTGAGCGCCGCAATCTAACTCATTGTATGTGGGGTTGAAAGGGGCATGAGCTTAAGCGTGTGCAGCGCATGAAGTGCGCCCTACCAGTCAATGTTTCTTGATAATAGATAGACGGCTGAGCGCAGCGAGCTATCCCATTGTACATGGGGTTTAACTGGGCATGAGCGTAAGCGAATGCAGCACACGAAGTGGCCCTATCAGTCAATGTTTCTTGATAATACATAGACAGGCGAGCGCAGCGATCCAACCAATTGTACGTGGGGTTGAAAGGGGCATGAGCATAAGTGAGTGCAGCTCATGAAGTGCGCCTTATCAGTCAATGTTTCTTCATAATAGATAGACAGGCAAGGGCAGCGACCTATCCCATTGTACATGGGGTTGAAAGGGGCATGAGCGTAATCGAACGAAGTGCACGAGGTGGACCTATCTGTCAATGTTTCTTGATAATAGATAGACAGGCGAGCGCAGCGATCTAACCAATTGTACGTGGGGTTGGAAGGGGCATGAGGGTAAGCGAGTGCAGCGCACAAAGGGCCCCCTATCAGTCAATGTTTGCTGATATTTGATAGACAGGCAAAAGCGGCGAGCTCACCCATTGTACATGGGATTGAAAGGGGCATGAGCGTAAGCGAGGGCAGTGTACGAAGTGCGCCCTATCAGTCAATGTTTCTTGATAACGGATAGACAGGCGAGCACAACGATGTAACTCATTGTACCTGGGGTTGAAAGGGGCATGAGCATAAGCGAGTGCAGCGCACAAAGGGCCCCTATCAGTCAATGTTTCCTGATAGTAGATAGACAGGCGAGCGCAGCGAGCTCATGCATTGTACGTGGGGATAAAGGGGCATGAGCACAAGCGAATGCAGCGTGCGAAGTGCTCCCTATCAGTCAATGTTTCCTGATAATAGATAGACAGGCGAGGGCAGCAAGCTATCCCATTGTACATGGGGTTGAAAGAGGCATGAGCGTAAGCGAGTGGAGCGCATGAAGTGCGCCCTACCAGTACCCTAGCTATCCCATTGTACATGGGGTTGAAAGGGGCATGAGCGTATGCGAGTGCAGCACATGAAGGGCGCCCTATCAGTCCATGTTTCTTGATAATAGGTAGACAGGCGGGCACAGTGATCTAACCCATTGTACGTGGGGTTAAAAAGGGCATGAGTGTAAGCGAGTGCAGCGCACAAAGTGCGCCCTATCAGTCAATTTTTTTTATAATAGATAGACAAGCGAGCGCAGTGAGCTAACCCATTGTACATGGGGATGAAAGGGGCATGAGCGTAAGCAAATAAAGTGCACGAAGTGCCCGTACCAGTCAATGTTTCTTGATAAAAGATAGACAGGCGAGCGCAGCGATCTAACCCATTGTACGTGGGGTTGAAAGGGGCATGAGCGTAAGCGAGTGCAGCGCAGGAAATGCACCCTATCAGCCAATGTTTCCTGATAATAGATAGACAGGCGAGCGCAGCGAGCTCACCCATTGTACGTGGGGCTGAAAGGGGCATGAGCGTAAGCGAGTGCAGCGCAAGAAGTGCGCCCTACCAGTCAATATTTCTTGATAATGGATAGACAGGTGAGCGCAGTGATCTAACTCATTGTACGTGGGGTTGAAAGGGGCATGAGCGTAAGTGAGTGCAGCACACGAAGGGCGCCCTATCAGTCAATGCTTCCTAATAATAGATAGACAGGCGAACGCAGCGAGCTCATCCATTGTATGTGGGGTTGAAAGGGGCATGAGCGTAAGCGAGTGCAGCGCATGAAGTGAGCCCTACCAGTCAATGTTTGCTGATAATAGATAGACAGGCGAGCGCAGCGAGCTCATCCATTGTACATGGGGTTGAACGGGGCATGAGCGTAAATGAATGAAGTGCACGAAGTGCCCCTATCAGTCAATGTTTCTTGATAATAGATAGACAGGAGAGCGCAGCGATCTAACCCATTGTACGTGGGGTTGAAAGGTGCATGAGTGTAAGCGAGTGCAGCGCATGAAGGGCGCCCTGTCAGTCAATGATTCTTGAAAAGAGATAGACAGGCGCGCGCAGCAATCTAACCCATTGTATGTGGGTTTGAAAGGGGCATCAGCGTAAGCGAGTGCAGCGCACGAAGTGCCCCTATCAGTCAATGGTTCTTGATAATAGATAGACAGGCGAGCGCAGCAATCTAACCCATTGTACGTGGGGTTGAAAGGGGCATGAGGGTAAGCGAGTGCAGCGCACAAAGGGCGCCCTATCAGTCAATGTTTCTTGTTAATGGATAGACAGGTGAACGCTGCGAGCTCATCCATTGTATGTGGGGTTGAAAGGGGCATGAGCTTAAGCGTGTGCAGCGCATGAAGTGGGCCCTACCAGTCAATGTTTCTTGATAATAGATAGACGGCTGAGCGCAGCGAGCTATCCCATTGTACATGGGGTTTAACTGGGCATGAGCGTAAGGGAATGCAGCACACGAAGTGGCCCTATCAGTCAATGTTTCTTGATAATACATAGACAGGCGAGCGCAGCGATCCAACCCATTGTACGTGGGGTTGAAAGGGGCATGAGCATAAGTGAGTGCAGCGCATGAAGTGCGCCTTATCAGTCAATGTTTCTTGATAATAGATAGACAGGCAAGGGCAGCGACCTATCCCATTGTACATGGGGTTGAAAGGGGCATGAGCGTAATCGAACGAAGTGCACGAGGTGAACCTATCTGTCAATGTTTCTTGATAATAGATAGACAGGCGAGTGCAGCGATCTAACCAATTGTACGTGGGGTTGGAAGGGGCATGAGGGTAAGCGAGTGCAGCGCACAAAGGGCCCCCTATCAGTCAATGTTTGCTGATAATTGATAGACAGGCAAAAGCGGCGAGCTCATCCATTGTACATGGGATTGAAAGGGGCATGAGCGTAAGCGAGGGCAGTGCACGAAGTGTGCCCTATCAGTCAATGTTTCTTGATAAGGGATAGACAGGCGAGCACAGCGATGTAACTCATTGTACCTGGGGTTGAAAGGGGCATGAGCATAAGCGAGTGCAGCGGACAAAGGGCCCCTATCAGTCAATGTTTCCTGATAGTAGATAGACAGGCGAGCGCAGCGAGCTCATGCATTGTACATGGGGTTGAAAGGGGCATGAGCGTAAGCGAGTGGAGCGCATGAAGTGCGCCTACCAGTACCCTAGCTATCCCATTGTACATGGGGTTGAAAGGGGCATGAGCGTATACGAGTGCAGCACATGAAGGGCGCCCTATCAGTCCATGTTTCTTGATAATAGGTAGACAGGCGGGCACAGTGATCTAACCCATTGTACGTGGGGTTAAAAAGGGCATGAGCGTAAGCGAGTGCAGCGCACAAAGTGCGCCCTATCAGTCAATTTTTTTTATAATAGATAGACAGGCGAGCGCAGTGAGCTAACCCATTGTACATGGGGATGAAAGGGGCATGAGCGTAAGCAAATAAAGTGCACGAAGTGCCCGTACCAGTCAATGTTTCTTGATAAAAGATAGACAGGAGAGCGCAGTGATCTAACCCATTGTACGTGGGGTTGAAAGGGGCATGAGCGTAAGCGAGTGCAGCGCAGGAAATGCACCCTATCAGGCAATGTTTCCTGATAATAGATAGACAGACGAGCGCAGCGAGCTCACCCATTGTACGTGGGGCTGAAAGGGGCATGAGCGTAAGCGAGTGCAGCGCAAGAAGTGCGCCCTACCAGTCAATATTTCTTGATAATGGATAGACAGGTGAGCGCAGCGATCTAACTCATTGTACGTGGGGTTGAAAGGGGCATGAGCGTAAGTGAGTGCAGCGCACGAAGGGCGCCCTATCAGTCAATGCTTCCTAATAATAGATAGACAGGCGAACGCAGCGAGCTCATCCATTGTATGTGGGGTTGAAAGGGGCATGAGCGTAAGCGAGTGCAGCGCATGAAGTGAGCCCTACCAGTCAATGTTTGCTGATAATAGATAGACAGGCGAGCGCAGCGAGCTCATCCATTGTACATGGGGTTGAAAGGGGCATGAGCGTAAATGAATGAAGCGCACGAAGTGCCCCTATCAGTCAATGTTTCTTGATAATAGATAGTCAGGCGAGCGCAGCGAGCTCACCCATTGTACGTGGGGTTGAAAGGGGCACGAGCGTAAGCAAATAAAGTGCACGAAGTGCCCGTATCAGTCAATGTTTCTTGATAAAAGATAGACAGGCGAGCGCAGCGATCTAACTCATTGTACGTGGGGTTGAAAGGGGCATGAGCGTAAGCGAGTGCAGCGCAAGAAGTGCGCCCTACCAGTCAATATTTCTTGATAATGGATAGACAGGTGAGCGCCGCAATCTAACTCATTGTATGTGGGGTTGAAAGGGGCATGAGCTTAAGCGTGTGCAGCGCATGAAGTGCGCCCTACCAGTCAATGTTTCTTGATAATAGATAGACGGCTGAGCACAGCGAGCTATCCCATTGTACATGGGGTTTAACTGGGCATGAGCGTAAGCGAATGCAGCACACGAAGTGGCCCTATCAGTCAATGTTTCTTGATAATACATAGACAGGCGAGCGCAGCGATCCAACCCATTGTACATGGGGTTGAAAGGGGCATGAGCGTAATCGAACGAAGTGCACGAGGTGAACCTATCTGTCAATGTTTCTTGATAATAGATAGACAGGCGAGCGCAGCGATCTAACCAATTGTACGTGGGGTTGGAAGGGGCATGAGGGTAAGCGAGTGCAGCGCACAAAGGGCCCCCTATCAGTCAATGTTTGCTGATAATTGATAGACAGGCAAAAGCGGCGAGCTCACCCATTGTACATGGGATTGAAAGGGGCATGAGCGTAAGCGAGGGCAGTGCACGAAGTGCGCCCTATCAGTCAATGTTTCTTGATAACGGATAGACAGGCGAGCAGAGCGATGTAACGCATTGTACCTGGGGTTGAAAGGGCATGAGCGTAAGCGAGTGCAGCGCACAAAGGGCCCCTATCAGTCAATGTTTCCTGATAGTAGATAGACAGGCGAGCGCAGCGAGCTCATGCATTGGTACGTGGGGATAAAAGGGGCATGAACACAAGCGAATGCAGCATGCGAAGTGCTCCCTATCAGTCAATGTTTCCTGATAATAG
The DNA here is from genome assembly GCA_013076295.1 of Sanderia malayensis. Lineage (NCBI taxonomy): Eukaryota > Metazoa > Cnidaria > Scyphozoa > Semaeostomeae > Pelagiidae > Sanderia > Sanderia malayensis. The sequence continues at coordinate 109,983 of RQOL01000633.1, read as the reverse complement.
ATAAAAAGGCGAGCGCAGCAAGCTCACCCATTGTACATGGGGTTGAAACGGGCATGAGCGTAAGCGAATACAGTGCACGAAGTGCCCCTATCAGGCAATGCTTTTTGATAATAGATAGACAGGCAAGCGCAGTGATCTAACCCATTGTACGTGGGGTTGAAAGAGGCATGAGCGTAAGCGAGTGCAGCGCACGAAGGGCGCCCTATCAGTCAATGTTTCCTAATAATAGATAGACAGGCGAGCGCAGCGAGCTCATCCATTGTATGTGGGGTTCAAAGGGGCATGAGCGTAAGCGAGTGCAGCGCATCAAGTGCGCCCTTCCAGTCAATGTTTCTTGATAATAGATTGACAGGCGAGTGCAACTAGCTATCCCATTGTACATGGGGTTCAAAGGAGCATGAGCGTAACCGAATGCAGCGCACAAAGTGCGCCATATCAGTCAAAGTTTCTTGATAATAGATAGACAGGAGAGCGCAGCGATCTAATCCATTCTACGTGGGGTTGAAAGGGGCATGAGCGTAAGCGAGTGCAGCGCTCGAAGGGCGCCCTATCGGTCGATGTTTCTTCATAAAAGATAAACAGGCAAGCGCAGTGATCCAACCGATTGTACGTGGGGTGGAAAGGGGCATGAGCATAAGTGAGTGCAGCGCACGAAGTGCGCCCTATCAGTCAAAGCTTGTTGATAATAGATAGACAGGAGAGCGCAGTGATCTAAACCGTTGTACGTGGGGTTGAAACTGGCATGAGTGTAAGCGGGTGCAGCGCACGAAAGGCGACCTATCAGTCAATGTTTCCTGATAATAGATAGACAGGAGAGCGCAGTGATCTAAACGGTTGTACGTGGGGTTGAAACTGGCATGAGTGTAAGCGGGTGCAGCGCACGAAAGGCGACCTATCAGTCAATTTTTCCTGATAATAGATAGACAGGAGAGCGCAGCGATGCAATCCATTGTACGTGAGGTTGAAAGGGGCATGAGCGTAAGCGAGTGCAGCGCACAAAGTGCGCCCTATCAGTCAATTTTTTTTATAATAGATAGACAAGCGAGCGCAGTGAGCTAACCCATTGTACATGGGGATGAAAGGGGCATGAGCGTAAGCAAATAAAGTGCACGAAGTGCCCGTATCAGTCAATGTTTCTTGATAAAAGATAGACAGGCGAGCGCAGCGATCTAACTCATTGTACGTGGGGTTGAAAGGGGCATGAGCGTAAGCGAGTGCAGCGCATGAAGTGCACCCTATCAGCCAATGTTTCCTGATAATAGATAGTCAGGCGAGCGCAGCGAGCTCACCCATTGTACGTGGGGTTGAAAGGGGCATGAGCGTAAGCGAGTGCAGCGCAAGAAGTGCGCCCTACCAGTCAATATTTCTTGATAATGGATAGACAGGTGAGCGCCGCAATCTAACTCATTGTATGTGGGGTTGAAAGGGGCATGAGCTTAAGCGTGTGCAGCGCATGAAGTGCGCCCTACCAGTCAATGTTTCTTGATAATAGATAGACGGCTGAGCACAGCGAGCTATCCCATTGTACATGGGGTTTAACTGGGCATGAGCGTAAGCGAATGCAGCACACGAAGTGGCCCTATCAGTCAATGTTTCTTGATAATACATAGACAGGCGAGCGCAGCGATCCAACCCATTGTACATGGGGTTGAAAGGGGCATGAGCGTAATCGAACGAAGTGCACGAGGTGAACCTATCTGTCAATGTTTCTTGATAATAGATAGACAGGCGAGCGCAGCGATCTAACCAATTGTACGTGGGGTTGGAAGGGGCATGAGGGTAAGCGAGTGCAGCGCACAAAGGGCCCCCTATCAGTCAATGTTTGCTGATAATTGATAGACAGGCAAAAGCGGCGAGCTCACCCATTGTACATGGGGATGAAAGGGGCATGAGCGTAAGCAAATAAAGTGCACGAAGTGCCCGTACCAGTCAATGCTTCTTGATAAAAGATAGACAGGCGAGCGCAGCGATCTAACCCATTGTACGTGGGGTTGAAAGGGGCATGAGCGTAAGCGAGTGCAGCGCAGGAAATGCACCCTATCAGCCAATGTTTCCTGATAATAGATAGACAGGCGAGCGCAGCGAGCTCACCCATTGTATGTGGGGCTGAAAGGGGCATGAGCGTAAGCGAGTGCAGCGCAAGAAGTGCGCCCTACCAGTCAATATTTCTTGGTAATGGATAGACAGGTGAGCGCAGCGATCTAACTCATTGTACGTGGGGTTGAAAGGGGCATGAGCGTAAGTGAGTGCAGCACACGAAGGGCGCCCTATCAGTCAATGCTTCCTAATAATAGATAGACAGGCGAACGCAGCGAGCTCATCCATTGTATGTGGGGTTGAAAGGGGCATGAGCGTAAGTGAGTGCAGCGCATGAAGTGAGCCCTACCAGTCAATGTTGCTGATAATAGATAGACAGGCGAGCGCAGCGAGCTCATCCATTGTACATGGGGTTGAAAGGGGCATGAGCGTAAATGAATGAAGCGCACGAAGTGCCCCTATCAGTCAATGTTTCTTGATAATAGATAGACAGGAGAGCGCAGCGATCTAACCCATTGTACGTGGGGTTGAAAGGTGCATGAGTGTAAGCGAGTGCAGCGCATGAAGGGCGCCCTGTCAGTCAATGATTCTTGAAAAGAGATAGACAGGCGAGCGCAGCAATCTAACCCATTGTACGTGGGGTTGAAAGGGGCATCAGCGTAAGCGAGTGCAGCGCACGAAGGGCCCCCTATCAGTCAATGTTTCCTGATAATAGACAGAAAGGCGAGCGCAGGCAGCTCACCCATTGTACATGTGGTTGAAAGGCCCATGAGCGTAAGCGAGTGCAGCGCATGAAGGGCGCCCTATCAGTCAATGTTTCTTGATAATAGATAGACAGGCGAGCGCAGCGGGCTCACCCATTGTATGTGGGGTTGAAAGGGGCATGAGCATAAGCGAGTGCAGCACAGGAAGTGTGCCCTATCAGTCAATGTTTCTTGATAATAGATAGACAAGCGAGCGCAGTGAGCTAACCCATTGTACATGGGGATAAAAGGGGCATGAGCACAAGCGAATGCAGCGCGCGAAGTGCTCCCTATCAGTCTATGTTTCCTGATAATAGATAGACAAGCGAGCGCAGTGAGCTAACCCATTGTTCATGGGGATAAAAGGGGCATGAGCACAAGCGAATGCAGCGCGCGAAGTCTCCTATCAGTCTATGTTCCTGATAATAGATAGATAAGCCAGCGCAGTGAGCTAACCCATTGTACATGGGGATAAAAGGGGCATGAGCACAAGCGAATGCAGCGCGCGAAGTGCTCCCTATCAGTCTATGTTTCCTGATAATAGATAGATAAGCGAGCGCAGCGATCTAACCCATTGTACGTGGTGTTGCAAGGGCATGAGCGTAAGCGAGTGCAGCGCATGAAGTGCGCCCTGCCAGTCAATGTTTCTTGATAATAGATAGACAGGCGAGCGCAGCGATCTAACCCATTGTACGTGGGGTTGAAAGGGGCATGAGCGTAAGCGAGTGCAGCGCATGAAGTGCACCCTATCAGCCAATGTTTCCTGATAATAGATAGACAGGCGAGCGCAGCGAGCTCACCATTGTACGTGGGGTTGAAAGGGCATGAGCGTAAGCGAGTGCAGCGCAAGAAGTGCGCCCTACCAGTCAATATTTCTTGATAATGGATAGACAGGTGAGCGCCGCAATCTAACTCATTGTATGTGGGGTTGAAAGGGCATGAGCTTAAGCGTGTGCAGCGCATGAAGTGCGCCCTACCAGTCAATGTTTCTTGATAATAGATAGACGGCTGAGCGCAGCGAGCTATCCCATTGTACATGGGGTTTAACTGGGCATGAGCGTAAGCGAATGCAGCACACGAAGTGGCCCTATCAGTCAATGTTTCTTGATAATACATAGACAGGCGAGCGCAGCGATCCAACCCATTGTACGTGGGGTTGAAAGGGGCATGAGCATAAGTGAATGCAGCGCATGAAGTGCGCCTTATCAGTCAATGTTTCTTGATAATAGATAGACAGGCAAGGGCAGCGACCTATCCCATTGTACATGGGGTTGAAAGGGGCATGAGCGTAATCGAACGAAGTGCACGAGGTGGACCTATCTGTCAATGTTTCTTGATAATAGATAGACAGGCGAGCGCAGCGATCTAACTCATTGTACGTGGGGTTGAAAGGGGCATGAGCGTAAGCGAGTGCAGCGCAAGAAGTGCGCCCTACCAGTCAATATTTCTTGATAATGGATAGACAGGTGAGCGCCGCAATCTAACTCATTGTATGTGGGGTTGAAAGGGGCATGAGCTTAAGCGTGTGCAGCGCATGAAGTGCGCCCTACCAGTCAATGTTTCTTGATAATAGATAGACGGCTGAGCACAGCGAGCTATCCCATTGTACATGGGGTTTAACTGGGCATGAGCGTAAGCGAATGCAGCACACGAAGTGGCCCTATCAGTCAATGTTTCTTGATAATACATAGACAGGCGAGCGCAGCGATCCAACCCATTGTACATGGGGTTGAAAGGGGCATGAGCGTAATCGAACGAAGTGCACGAGGTGAACCTATCTGTCAATGTTTCTTGATAATAGATAGACAGGCGAGCGCAGCGATCTAACCAATTGTACGTGGGGTTGGAAGGGGCATGAGGGTAAGCGAGTGCAGCGCACAAAGGGCCCCCTATCAGTCAATGTTTGCTGATAATTGATAGACAGGCAAAAGCGGCGAGCTCACCCATTGTACATGGGATTGAAAGGGGCATGAGCGTAAGCGAGGGCAGTGCACGAAGTGCGCCCTATCAGTCAATGTTTCTTGATAACGGATAGACAGGCGAGCAGAGCGATGTAACGCATTGTACCTGGGGTTGAAAGGGGCATGAGCGTAAGCGAGTGCAGCGCACAAAGGGCCCCTATCAGTCAATGTTTCCTGATAGTAGATAGACAGGCGAGCGCAGCGAGCTCATGCATTGTACGTGGGGATAAAAGGGGCATGAACACAAGCGAATGCAGCATGCGAAGTGCTCCCTATCAGTCAATGTTTCCTGATAATAGATAAAAAGGCGAGCGCAGCAAGCTCACCCATTGTACATGGGGTTGAAACGGGCATGAGCGTAAGCGAATACAGTGCACGAAGTGCCCCTATCAGGCAATGCTTTTTGATAATAGATAGACAGGCAAGCGCAGTGATCTAACCCATTGTACGTGGGGTTGAAAGAGGCATGAGCGTAAGCGAGTGCAGCGCACGAAGGGCGCCCTATCAGTCAATGTTTCCTAATAATAGATAGACAGGCGAGCGCAGCGAGCTCATCCATTGTATGTGGGGTTCAAAGGGGCATGAGCGTAAGCGAGTGCAGCGCATCAAGTGCGCCCTTCCAGTCAATGTTTCTTGATAATAGATTGACAGGCGAGTGCAACTAGCTATCCCATTGTACATGGGGTTCAAAGGAGCATGAGCGTAACCGAATGCAGCGCACAAAGTGCGCCATATCAGTCAAAGTTTCTTGATAATAGATAGACAGGAGAGCGCAGCGATCTAATCCATTCTACGTGGGGTTGAAAGGGGCATGAGCGTAAGTGAGTGCAGCACACGAAGGGCGCCCTATCAGTCAATGCTTCCTAATAATAGATAGACAGGCGAACGCAGCGAGCTCATCCATTGTATGTGGGGTTGAAAGGGGCATGAGCGTAAGCGAGTGCAGCGCATGAAGTGAGCCCTACCAGTCAATGTTTGCTGATAATAGATAGACAGGCGAGCGCAGCGAGCTCATCCATTGTACATGGGGTTGAACGGGGCATGAGCGTAAATGAATGAAGTGCACGAAGTGCCCCTATCAGTCAATGTTTCTTGATAATAGATAGACAGGAGAGCGCAGCGATCTAACCCATTGTACGTGGGGTTGAAAGGTGCATGAGTGTAAGCGAGTGCAGCGCATGAAGGGCGCCCTGTCAGTCAATGATTCTTGAAAAGAGATAGACAGGCGCGCGCAGCAATCTAACCCATTGTATGTGGGTTTGAAAGGGGCATCAGCGTAAGCGAGTGCAGCGCACGAAGTGCCCCTATCAGTCAATGGTTCTTGATAATAGATAGACAGGCGAGCGCAGCAATCTAACCCATTGTACGTGGGGTTGAAAGGGGCATGAGGGTAAGCGAGTGCAGCGCACAAAGGGCGCCCTATCAGTCAATGTTTCTTGTTAATGGATAGACAGGTGAACGCTGCGAGCTCATCCATTGTATGTGGGGTTGAAAGGGGCATGAGCTTAAGCGTGTGCAGCGCATGAAGTGGGCCCTACCAGTCAATGTTTCTGATAATAGATAGACGGCTGAGCGCAGCGAGCTATCCCATTGTACATGGGGTTTAACTGGGCATGAGCGTAAGGGAATGCAGCACACGAAGTGGCCCTATCAGTCAATGTTTCTTGATAATACATAGACAGGCGAGCGCAGCGATCCAACCCATTGTACGTGGGGTTGAAGGGGCATGAGCATAAGTGAGTGCAGCGCATGAAGTGCGCCTTATCAGTCAATGTTTCTTGATAATAGATAGACAGGCAAGGCAGCGACCTATCCCATTGTACATGGGGTTGAAAGGGGCATGAGCGTAATCGAACGAAGTGCACGAGGTGAACCTATCTGTCAATGTTTCTTGATAATAGATAGACAGGCGAGTGCAGCGATCTAACCAATTGTACGTGGGGTTGGAAGGGGCATGAGGGTAAGCGAGTGCAGCGCACAAAGGGCCCCCTATCAGTCAATGTTTGCTGATAATTGATAGACAGGCAAAAGCGGCGAGCTCATCCATTGTACATGGGATTGAAAGGGGCATGAGCGTAAGCGAGGGCAGTGCACGAAGTGTGCCCTATCAGTCAATGTTTCTTGATAAGGGATAGACAGGCGAGCACAGCGATGTAACTCATTGTACCTGGGGTTGAAAGGGGCATGAGCATAAGCGAGTGCAGCGGACAAAGGGCCCCTATCAGTCAATGTTTCCTGATAGTAGATAGACAGGCGAGCGCAGCGAGCTCATGCATTGTACATGGGGTTGAAAGGGGCATGAGCGTAAGCGAGTGGAGCGCATGAAGTGCGCCCTACCAGTACCCTAGCTATCCCATTGTACATGGGGTTGAAAGGGGCATGAGCGTATACGAGTGCAGCACATGAAGGGCGCCCTATCAGTCCATGTTTCTTGATAATAGGTAGACAGGCGGGCACAGTGATCTAACCCATTGTACGTGGGGTTAAAAAGGGCATGAGCGTAAGCGAGTGCAGCGCACAAAGTGCGCCCTATCAGTCAATTTTTTTATAATAGATAGACAGGCGAGCGCAGTGAGCTAACCCATTGTACATGGGGATGAAAGGGCATGAGCGTAAGCAAATAAAGTGCACGAAGTGCCCGTACCAGTCAATGTTTCTTGATAAAAGATAGACAGGAGAGCGCAGTGATCTAACCCATTGTACGTGGGGTTGAAAGGGGCATGAGCGTAAGCGAGTGCAGCGCAGGAAATGCACCCTATCAGGCAATGTTTCCTGATAATAGATAGACAGACGAGCGCAGCGAGCTCACCCATTGTACGTGGGCTGAAAGGGGCATGAGCGTAAGCGAGTGCAGCGCAAGAAGTGCGCCCTACCAGTCAATATTCTTGATAATGGATAGACAGGTGAGCGCAGCGATCTAACTCATTGTACGTGGGTTGAAAGGGGCATGAGCGTAAGTGAGTGCAGCGCACGAAGGGCGCCCTATCAGTCAATGCTTCCTAATAATAGATAGACAGGCGAACGCAGCGAGCTCATCCATTGTATGTGGGGTTGAAAGGGCATGAGCGTAAGCGAGTGCAGCGCATGAAGTGAGCCCTACCAGTCAATGTTTGCTGATAATAGATAGACAGGCGAGCGCAGCGAGCTCATCCATTGTACATGGGGTTGAAAGGGGCATGAGCGTAAATGAATGAAGCGCACGAAGTGCCCCTATCAGTCAATGTTTCTTGATAATAGATAGTCAGGCGAGCGCAGCGAGCTCACCCATTGTACGTGGGGTTGAAAGGGGCACGAGCGTAAGCAAATAAAGTGCACGAAGTGCCCGTATCAGTCAATGTTTCTTGATAAAAGATAGACAGGCGAGCGCAGCGATCTAACTCATTGTACGTGGGTTGAAAGGGGCATGAGCGTAAGCGAGTGCAGCGCAAGAAGTGCGCCCTACCAGTCAATATTTCTTGATAATGGATAGACAGGTGAGCGCCGCAATCTAACTCATTGTATGTGGGGTTGAAAGGGGCATGAGCTTAAGCGTGTGCAGCGCATGAAGTGCGCCCTACCAGTCAATGTTTCTTGATAATAGATAGACGGCTGAGCACAGCGAGCTATCCCATTGTACATGGGGTTTAACTGGGCATGAGCGTAAGCGAATGCAGCACACGAAGTGGCCCTATCAGTCAATGTTTCTTGATAATACATAGACAGGCGAGCGCAGCGATCCAACCCATTGTACATGGGGTTGAAAGGGGCATGAGCGTAATCGAACGAAGTGCACGAGGTGAACCTATCTGTCAATGTTTCTTGATAATAGATAGACAGGCGAGCGCAGCGATCTAACCAATTGTACGTGGGGTTGGAAGGGGCATGAGGGTAAGCGAGTGCAGCGCACAAAGGGCCCCCTATCAGTCAATGTTTGCTGATAATTGATAGACAGGCAAAAGCGGCGAGCTCACCCATTGTACATGGGATTGAAAGGGGCATGAGCGTAAGCGAGGGCAGTGCACGAAGTGCGCCCTATCAGTCAATGTTTCTTGATAACGGATAGACAGGCGAGCAGAGCGATGTAACGCATTGTACCTGGGGTTGAAAGGGGCATGAGCGTAAGCGAGTGCAGCGCACAAAGGGCCCCTATCAGTCAATGTTTCCTGATAGTAGATAGACAGGCGAGCGCAGCGAGCTCATGCATTGTACGTGGGGATAAAAGGGGCATGAACACAAGCGAATGCAGCATGCGAAGTGCTCCCTATCAGTCAATGTTTCCTGATAATAGATAAAAAGGCGAGCGCAGCAAGCTCACCCATTGTACATGGGGTTGAAACGGGCATGAGCGTAAGCGAATACAGTGCACGAAGTGCCCCTATCAGGCAATGCTTTTTGATAATAGATAGACAGGCAAGCGCAGTGATCTAACCCATTGTACGTGGGGTTGAAAGAGGCATGAGCGTAAGCGAGTGCAGCGCACGAAGGGCGCCCTATCAGTCAATGTTTCCTAATAATAGATAGACAGGCGAGCGCAGCGAGCTCATCCATTGTATGTGGGGTTCAAAGGGGCATGAGCGTAAGCGAGTGCAGCGCATCAAGTGCGCCCTTCCAGTCAATGTTTCTTGATAATAGATTGACAGGCGAGTGCAACTAGCTATCCCATTGTACATGGGGTTCAAAGGAGCATGAGCGTAACCGAATGCAGCGCACAAAGTGCGCCATATCAGTCAAAGTTTCTTGATAATAGATAGACAGGAGAGCGCAGCGATCTAATCCATTCTACGTGGGGTTGAAAGGGGCATGAGCGTAAGCGAGTGCAGCGCTCGAAGGGCGCCCTATCGGTCGATGTTTCTTCATAAAAGATAAACAGGCAAGCGCAGTGATCCAACCGATTGTACGTGGGGTGGAAAGGGGCATGAGCATAAGTGAGTGCAGCGCACGAAGTGCGCCCTATCAGTCAAAGCTTGTTGATAATAGATAGACAGGAGAGCGCAGTGATCTAAACCGTTGTACGTGGGGTTGAAACTGGCATGAGTGTAAGCGGGTGCAGCGCACGAAAGGCGACCTATCAGTCAATGTTTCCTGATAATAGATAGACAGGAGAGCGCAGTGATCTAAACGGTTGTACGTGGGGTTGAAACTGGCATGAGTGTAAGCGGGTGCAGCGCACGAAAGGCGACCTATCAGTCAATTTTTCCTGATAATAGATAGACAGGAGAGCGCAGCGATGCAATCCATTGTACGTGAGGTTGAAAGGGGCATGAGCGTAAGCGAGTGCAGCGCACAAAGTGCGCCCTATCAGTCAATTTTTTTTATAATAGATAGACAAGCGAGCGCAGTGAGCTAACCCATTGTACATGGGGATGAAAGGGGCATGAGCGTAAGCAAATAAAGTGCACGAAGTGCCCGTATCAGTCAATGTTTCTTGATAAAAGATAGACAGGCGAGCGCAGCGATCTAACTCATTGTACGTGGGGTGAAAGGGGCATGAGCGTAAGCGAGTGCAGCGCATGAAGTGCACCCTATCAGCCAATGTTTCCTGATAATAGATAGTCAGGCGAGCGCAGCGAGCTCACCCATTGTACGTGGGGTTGAAAGGGGCATGAGCGTAAGCGAGTGCAGCGCAAGAAGTGCGCCCTACCAGTCAATATTTCTTGATAATGGATAGACAGGTGAGCGCCGCAATCTAACTCATTGTATGTGGGGTTGAAAGGGGCATGAGCTTAAGCGTGTGCAGCGCATGAAGTGCGCCCTACCAGTCAATGTTTCTTGATAATAGATAGACGGCTGAGCACAGCGAGCTATCCCATTGTACATGGGGTTTAACTGGGCATGAGCGTAAGCGAATGCAGCACACGAAGTGGCCCTATCAGTCAATGTTTCTTGATAATACATAGACAGGCGAGCGCAGCGATCCAACCCATTGTACATGGGGTTGAAAGGGCATGAGCGTAATCGAACGAAGTGCACGAGGTGAACCTATCTGTCAATGTTTCTTGATAATAGATAGACAGGCGAGCGCAGCGATCTAACCAATTGTACGTGGGGTTGGAAGGGGCATGAGGGTAAGCGAGTGCAGCGCACAAAGGGCCCCCTATCAGTCAATGTTTGCTGATAATTGATAGACAGGCAAAAGCGGCGAGCTCACCCATTGTACATGGGGATGAAAGGGGCATGAGCGTAAGCAAATAAAGTGCACGAAGTGCCCGTACCAGTCAATGCTTCTTGATAAAAGATAGACAGGCGAGCGCAGCGATCTAACCCATTGTACGTGGGGTTGAAAGGGCATGAGCGTAAGCGAGTGCAGCGCAGGAAATGCACCCTATCAGCCAATGTTTCCTGATAATAGATAGACAGGCGAGCGCAGCGAGCTCACCCATTGTATGTGGGGCTGAAAGGGGCATGACCGTAAGCGAGTGCAGCGCAAGAAGTGCGCCCTACCAGTCAATATTTCTTGGTAATGGATAGACAGGTGAGCGCAGCGATCTAACTCATTGTACGTGGGGTTGAAAGGGGCATGAGCGTAAGTGAGTGCAGCACACGAAGGGCGCCCTATCAGTCAATGCTTCCTAATAATAGATAGACAGGCGAACGCAGCGAGCTCATCCATTGTATGTGGGGTTGAAAGGGCATGAGCGTAAGTGAGTGCAGCGCATGAAGTGAGCCCTACCAGTCAATGTTTGCTGATAATAGATAGACAGGCGAGCGCAGCGAGCTCATCCATTGTACATGGGGTTGAAAGGGGCATGAGCGTAACTGAATGCAGCGCACAAAGTGCGCCATATCAGTCAAAGTTTCTTGATAATAGATAGACAGGAGAGCGCAGCGATCTAACCATTGTACGTGGGGTTGAAAGGTGCATGAGTGTAAGCGAGTGCAGCGCATGAAGGGCGCCCTGTCAGTCAATGATTCTTGAAAAGAGATAGACAGGCGAGCGCAGCAATCTAACCCATTGTACGTGGGGTTGAAAGGGGCATCAGCGTAAGCGAGTGCAGCGCACGAAGGGCCCCCTATCAGTCAATGTTTCCTGATAATAGACAGAAAGGCGAGCGCAGGCAGCTCACCCATTGTACATGTGGTTGAAAGGCCCATGAGCGTAAGCGAGTGCAGCGCATGAAGGGCGCCCTATCAGTCAATGTTTCTTGATAATAGATAGACAGGCGAGCGCAGCGGGCTCACCCATTGTATGTGGGGTGAAAGGGGCATGAGCATAAGCGAGTGCAGCACAGGAAGTGTGCCCTATCAGTCAATGTTTCTTGATAATAGATAGACAAGCGTGCGCAGTGAGCTAACCCATTGTACATGGGGATAAAAGGGGCATGAGCACAAGCGAATGCAGCGCACGAAGTGCTCCCTATCAGTCTATGTTTCCTGATAATAGATAGACAAGCGAGCGCAGTGAGCTAACCCATTGTTCATGGGGATAAAAGGGGCATGAGCACAAGCGAATGCAGCGCGCGAAGTGCTCCCTATCAGTCTATGTTTCCTGATAATAGATAGATAAGCCAGCGCAGTGAGCTAACCCATTGTACATGGGGATAAAAGGGGCATGAGCACAAGCGAATGCAGCGCGCGAAGTGCTCCCTATCAGTCTATGTTTCCTGATAATAGATAGATAAGCGAGCGCAGCGATCTAACCCATTGTACGTGGTGTTGCAAGGGGCATGAGCGTAAGCGAGTGCAGCGCATGAAGTGCGCCCTGCCAGTCAATGTTTCTTGATAATAGATAGACAGGCGAGCGCAGCGATCTAACCCATTGTACGTGGGGTTGAAAGGGGCATGAGCGTAAGCGAGTGCAGCGCATGAAGTGCACCCTATCAGCCAATGTTTCCTGATAATAGATAGACAGGCGAGCGCAGCGAGCTCACCCATTGTACGTGGGGTTGAAAGGGGCATGAGCGTAAGCGAGTGCAGCGCAAGAAGTGCGCCCTACCAGTCAATATTTCTTGATAATGGATAGACAGGTGAGCGCCGCAATCTAACTCATTGTATGTGGGGTTGAAAGGGCATGAGCTTAAGCGTGTGCAGCGCATGAAGTGCGCCCTACCAGTCAATGTTTCTTGATAATAGATAGACGGCTGAGCGCAGCGAGCTATCCCATTGTACATGGGGTTTAACTGGGCATGAGCGTAAGCGAATGCAGCACACGAAGTGGCCCTATCAGTCAATGTTTCTTGATAATACATAGACAGGCGAGCGCAGCGATCCAACCCATTGTACGTGGGGTTGAAAGGGGCATGAGCATAAGTGAATGCAGCGCATGAAGTGCGCCTTATCAGTCAATGTTTCTTGATAATAGATAGACAGGCAAGGGCAGCGACCTATCCCATTGTACATGGGGTTGAAAGGGGCATGAGCGTAATCGAACGAAGTGCACGAGGTGGACCTATCTGTCAATGTTTCTTGATAATAGATAGACAGGCGAGCGCAGCGATCTAACCAATTGTACGTGGGGTTGGAAGGGGCATGAGGGTAAGCGAGTGCAGCGCACAAAGGGCCCCCTATCAGTCAATGTTTGCTGATAATTGATAGACAGGCAAAAGCGGCGAGCTCACCCATTGTACATGGGATTGAAAGGGGCATGAGCGTAAGCGAGGGCAGTGTACGAAGTGCGCCCTATCAGTCAATGTTTCTTGATAACGGATAGACAGGCGAGCACAACGATGTAACTCATTGTACCTGGGGTTGAAAGGGGCATGAGCATAAGCGAGTGCAGCACACGAAGGGCGCCCTATCAGTCAATGTTTCCTGATAGTAGATAGACAGGCGAACGCAGCGAGCTCATCCATTGTATGTGGGGTTGAAAGGGGCATGAGCGTAAGCGAGTGCAGCGCATGAAGTGAGCCCTACCAGTCAATGTTTGCTGATAATAGATAGACAGGCGAGCGCAGCGAGCTCATCCATTGTACATGGGGTTGAAAGGGGCATGAGCGTAAATGAATGAAGTGCACGAAGTGCCCCTATCAGTCAATGTTTCTTGATAAAAGATAGACAGGAGAGCGCAGCGATCTAACCCATTGTACGTGGGGTTGAAAGGTGCATGAGTGTAAGCGAGTGCAGCGCATGAAGGGCGCCCTGTCAGTCAATGATTCTTGAAAAGAGATAGACAGGCGAGCGCAGCAATCTACCCCATTGTATGTGGGGTTGAAAGGGGCATCAGCGTAAGCGAGTGCAGCGCACGAAGGGCCCCCTATCACTCAATGTTTCCTGATAATAGATAAAAAGGCGAGCGCAGCAAGCTCACCCATTGTACATGGGGTTTAAAGGGGCATGAGCGTAAGCGAATACAGTGCACGAAGTGCCCCTATCAGGCAATGTTTCTTGATAATAAATAGACAGGCAAGCGCGGTGATCTAACCCATTGTACGTGGGGTTGAAAGAGGCATGAGCGTAAGCGAGTGCAGCGCACGAAGGGCGCCCTATCAGTCAATGTTTCCTAATAATAGATAGACAGGCGAGCGCAGCGAGCTCATCCATTGTATGTGGGGTTCAAAGGGGCATGAGCGTAAGCGAGTGCAGCGCATCAAGTGCGCCCTTCCAGTCAATGTTTCTTGATAATAGATTGACAGGCGAGTGCAACTAGCTATCCCATTGTACATGGGGTTCAAAGGAGCATGAGCGTAACCGAATGCAGCGCACAAAGTGCGCCATATCAGTCAAAGTTTCTTGATAATAGATAGACAGGAGAGCGCAGCGATCTAATCCATTTTACGTGGGGTTGAAAGGGGCATGAGGGTAAGCGAGTGCAGCGCACGAAGGGCGCCCTATCGGTCGATGTTTCTTGATAAAAGATAAACAGGCAAGCGCAGTGATCCAACCGATTGTACGTGGGGTTGAAAGGGGCATGAGCATAAGTGAGTGCAGCGCACGAAGTGCGCCCTATCAGTCAATGCTTCTTGATAATAGATAGACAGGAGAGCCCAGTGATCTAAACCGTTGTACGTGGGGTTGAAACTGGCATGAGTGTAAGGGGGTGCAGCGCACGAAAGGCGACCTATCAGTCAATGTTTCCTGATAATAGATAGACAGGAGAGCGCAGTGATCTAAACGGTTGTACGTGGGGTTGAAACTGGCATGAGTGTAAGCGGGTGCAGCGCACGAAAGGCGACCTATCAGTCAATGTTTCCTGATAATAGATAGACAGGAGAGCGCAGCGATGCAATCCATTGTACGTGGGGTTGAAAGGGGCTTGAGCGTAAGCGAACGAAGTGCACGAAGTGCCCCTATCAGTCAATGGTTCTTGATAATAGATAGACAGGCGAGCGCAGCGATCTAACCCAATGTACGTGGGGTTGAAAGGGGCATGAGGGTAAGCGAGTGCAGCGCACAAAGGGCGCCCTTTCAGTCAATGTTTCTTGTTAATGGATAGACAGGTGAACGCTGCGAGCTCATCCATTGTATGTGGGGTTGAAAGGGGCATGAGCTTAAGCGTGTGCAGCGCATGAAGTGCGCCCTACCAGTCAATGTTTCTTGATAATAGATAGACGGCTGACCGCAGCGAGCTATCCCATTGTACATGGGGTTTAACTGGGCATGAGCGTAAGCGAATGCAGCACACGAAGTGGCCCTATCAGTCAATGTTTCTTGATAATACATAGACAGGCGAGCGCAGCGATCCAACCCATTGTACGTGGGGTTGAAAGGGGCATGAGCATAAGTGAGTGCAGCGCATGAAGTGCGCCTTATCAGTCAATGTTTCTTGATAATAGATAGACAGGCAAGGGCAGCGACCTATCCCATTGTACATGGGGTTGAAAGGGGCATGAGCGTAATCGAACGAAGTGCACGAGGTGAACCTATCTGTCAATGTTTCTTGATAATAGATAGACAGGCGAGCGCAGCGATCTAACCAATTGTACGTGGGGTTGGAAGGGGCATGAGGGTAAGCGAGTGCAGCGCACAAAGGGCCCCCTATCAGTCAATGTTTGCTGATAATTGATAGACAGGCAAAAGCGGCGAGCTCACCCATTGTACATGGGATTGAAAGGGGCATGAGCGTAAGCGAGGGCAGTGCACGAAGTGCGCCCTATCAGTCAATGTTTCTTGATAAGGGATAGACAGGCGAGCACAGCGATGTAACTCATTGTACCTGGGGTTGAAAGGGGCATGAGCATAAGCGAGTGCAGCGCACAAAGGGCCCCTATCAGTCAATGTTTCCTGATAGTAGATAGACAGGCGAGCGCAGCGAGCTCATGCATTGTATGTGGGGATAAAAGGGGCATGAGCACAAGCGAATGCAGCGTGCGAAGTGCTCCCTATCAGTCAACGTTTCCTGATAATAGATAGACAGGCGAGGGCAGCAAGCTATCCCATTGTACATGGGGTTGAAAGGGGCATGAGCGTAAGCGAGTGGAGCGCATGAAGTGCGCCCTACCAGTACCCTAGCTATCCCATTGTACATGGGGTTGAAAGAGGCATGAGCGTATACGAGTGCAGCACATGAAGGGCGCCCTATCAGTCCATGTTTCTTGATAATAGGTAGACAGGCGGGCACAGTGATCTAACCCATTGTACGTGGGGTTAAAAAGGGCATGAGCGTAAGCGAGTGCAGCGCACAAAGTGCGCCCTATCAGTCAATTTTTTTTATAATAGATAGACAAGCGAGCGCAGTGAGCTAACCCATTGTACATGGGGATGAAAGGGGCATGAGCGTAAGCAAATAAAGTGCACGAAGTGCCCGTACCAGTCAATGTTTCTTGATAAAAGATAGACAGGCGAGCGCAGTGATCTAACCCATTGTACGTGGGGTTGAAAGGGGCATGAGCGTAAGCGAGTGCAGCGCAGGAAATGCACCCTATCAGGCAATGTTTCCTGATAATAGATAGACAGACGAGCGCAGCGAGCTCACCCATTGTACGTGGGGCTGAAAGGGGCATGAGCGTAAGCGAGTGCAGCGCAAGAAGTGCGCCCTACCAGTCAATATTTCTTGATAATGGATAGACAGGTGAGCGCAGTGATCTAACTCATTGTACGTGGGGATGAAAGGGGCATGAGCGTAAGCAAATAAAGTGCACGAAGTGCCCGTACCAGTCAATGTTTCTTGATAAAAGATAGACAGGCGAGCGCAGTGATCTAACCCATTGTACGTGGGGTTGAAAGGGGCATGAGCGTAAGCGAGTGCAGCGCAGGAAATGCACCCTATCAGGCAATGTTTCCTGATAATAGATAGACAGACGAGCGCAGCGAGCTCACCCATTGTACGTGGGGCTGAAAGGGGCATGAGCGTAAGCGAGTGCAGCGCAAGAAGTGCGCCCTACCAGTCAATATTTCTTGATAATGGATAGACAGGTGAGCGCAGTGATCTAACTCATTGTACGTGGGGTTGAAAGGGGCATGAGCGTAAGTGAGTGCAGCGCACGAAGGGCGCCCTATCAGTCAATGCTTCCTAATAATAGATAGACAGGCGAACGCAGCGAGCTCATCCATTGTATGTGGGGTTCAAAGGGGCATGAGCGTAAGCGAGTGCAACGCATGAAGTGAGCCCTACCAGTCAATGTTTGCTGATAATAGATAGACAGGCGAGCGCAGCGAGCTCATCCATTGTACATGGGGTTGAAAGGGGCATGAGCGTAAATGAATGAAGCGCACGAAGTGCCCCTATCAGTCAATGTTTCTTGATAATAGATAGACAGGAGAGCGCAGCGATCTAACCCATTGTACGTGGGGTTGAAAGGTGCATGAGTGTAAGCGGGTGCAGCGCATGAAGGGCGCCCTGTCAGTCAATGATTCTTGAAAAGAGATAGACAGGCGAGCGCAGCAATCTAACCCATTGTACGTGGGGTTGAAAGGGGCATCAGCGTAAGCGAGTGCAGCGCACGAAGGGCCCCCTATCAGTCAATGTTTCCTGATAATAGATAAAAAGGCGAGCGCAGCAAGCTCACCCATTGTACATGGGGTTGAAACGGGCATGAGCGTAAGCGAATACAGTGCACGAAGTGCCCCTATCAGGCAATGCTTCTTGATAATAGATAGACAGGAGAGCGCAGTGATCTAAACCGTTGTACGTGGGGTTGAAACTGGCATGAGTGTAAGCGGGTGCAGCGCACGAAAGGCGACCTATCAGTCAATGTTTCCTGATAATAGATAGACAGGAGAGCGCAGCGATGCAATCCATTGTACGTGGGGTTGAAAGGGGCTTGAGCGTAAGCGAACGAAGTGCACGAAGTGCCCCTATCAGTCAATGGTTCTTGATAATAGATAGACAGGCGAGCGCAGCGATCTAACCAATTGTACGTGGGGTTGAAAGGGGCATGAGGGTAAGCGAATGCAGCGCACAAAGGGCGCCCTATCAGTCAATGTTTCTTGATAATGGATAGACAGGTGAACGCTGCGAGCTATTCCATTGTACATGGGGTTGAACGGGGCATTAACATAAGCGAATGCAGCCCCTGACTTGCGTCCTATCAGTCAATGTTTCTTGATAATAGGTAGACAGGCGAGCCCAGCGATCCAACTCATTGTACGTGGGGTGAAAGGGGCATGAGTCTAAGCGGGTGCAGCACACGAAAGGCGACCTATCAGTCAATGTTTCCTGATAATAGATAGACAGGAGAGCGCAGTGATGCAACCCATTGTACGTGGGGTTGAAAGGTGCATGAGCGTAAGCGGGTGCAGCGCACAAAGTGCGCCCTATCAGTCAATTTTTTTTATAATAGATAGACAAGCGAGCGCAGTGAGCTAACCCATTGTACATGGGGATGAAAGGGGCATGAGCGTAAGCAAATAAAGTGCACGAAGTGCTTGTATCAGTCAATGTTTCTTGATAAAAGATAGACAGGCGAGCGCAGCGATCTAACCCATTGTACGTGGGGTTGAAAGGGACATCAGCGTAAGCAAGTGCAGCGCATGAAGGGCCCCCTATCAGTCAACGTTTCCTGATAATAGATAGACGGCTGAGCGCAGCAAGCTATCCCATTGTACATGGGGTTTAACTGAGCATGAGCGTAAGCGAATGCAGCACACGAAGTGGCCCTATCAGTCAATGTTTCTTGATAATACATAGACAGGCGAGCGCAGCGATCCAACCCATTGTATGTGGGGTTGAAAGGGGCATGAGCATAAGTGAGTGCAGTGCATGAAGTGCGCCTTATCAGTCAATGTTTCTTGATAAGGGATAGACAGGCGAGCACAGCGATGTAACTCATTGTACCTGGGGTTGAAAGGGGCATGAGCGTAATCGAACGAAGTGCACGAGGTGAACCTATCTGTCAATGTTTCTTGATAATAGATAGACAGGCGAGCGCAGCGATCTAACCAATTGTACGTGGGGTTGGAAGGGGCATGAGGGTAAGCGAGTGCAGTGCACAAAGGGCCCCCTATCAGTCAATGTTTCCTGATAATAGATAGACAGGCGAGGGCAGCAAGCTATCCCATTGTACATGGGGTTGAAAGGGGCATGAGCGTAAGCGAGTGGAGCGCATGAAGTGCGCCCTACCAGTACCCTAGCTATCCCATTGTACATGGGGTTGAAAGGGGCATGAGCGTATGCGAGTGCAGAACATGAAGGGCGCCCTATCAGTCAATGTTTCTTGATAATAGATAGACAAGCGAGCGCAGTGAGCTAACCCATTATACATGGGGATAAAAGGGGCATGAGCAGAAGCGAACGCAGCGTGCGAAGTGCTCCCTATCAGTCAATGTTTCCTGATAATAGATAGACAGGCGAGGGCAGCAAGCTATCCCATTGTACATGGGGATGAAAGGGGCATGAGCGTAAGCGAATGAAGAGCACGAAGTGTCCCTATCAGTCAATATTTCTTGATAATAGATAGACAGGAGAGCGCAGTGATCTAAACCGTTGTACGTGGGGTTGAAACTGGCATGAGTGGAAGCGGGTGCAGCGCACGAAAGGCGACCTATCAGTCAATGTTTCCTGATAATAGATAGACAGGAGAGCGCAGTGATCTAAACGGTTGTACGTGGGGTTGAAACTGGCATGAGTGTAAGCGGGTGCAGCGCACGAAAGGCGACCTATCAGTCAATGTTTCCTGATAATAGATAGACAGGAGAGCGCAGCGATGCAATCAATTGTACGTGGGGTTGAAAGGGGCTTGAGCGTAAGCGAACGAAGTGCACGAAGTGCCCCTATCAGTCAATGGTTCTTGATAATAGATAGACAGGCGAGCGCAGCGATCTAACCCATTGTACGTGGGGTTGAAAGGGGCATGAGGGTAAGCGAGTGCAGCGCACAAAGGGCGCCCTATCAGTCAATGTTTCTTGATAATGGATAGACAGGTGAACGCTGCGAGCTATCCCATTGTACATGGGGTTGAACGGGGCATTAACATAAGCGAATGCAGCCCCTGACTTGCTTCCTATCAGTCAATGTTTCTTGATAATAGGTAGACAGGCGAGCCCAGCGATCCAACTCATTGTACGTGGGGTTGAAAGGGGCATGAGTCTAAGCGGGTGCAGCACACGAAAGGCGACCTATCAGTCAATGTTTCCTGATAATAGATAGACAGGAGAGCGCAGTGATGCAACCCATTGTACGTGGGGTTGAAAGGTGCATGAGCGTAAGCGGGTGCAGCGCACAAAGTGCGCCCTATCAGTCAATTTTTTTTATAATAGATAGACAAGCGAGCGCAGTGAGCTAACCCATTGTACATGGGGATGAAAGGGGCATGAGCGTAAGCAAATAAAGTGCACGAAGTGCTTTTATCAGTCAATGTTTCTTGATAAAAGATAGACAGGCGAGCGCAGCGATCTAACCCATTGTACGTGGGGTTGAAAGGGACATCAGCGTAAGCAAGTGCAGCGCATGAAGGGCCCCCTATCAGTCAACGTTTCCTGATAATAGATAGACGGCTGAGCGCAGCGAGCTATCCCATTGTACATGTGGTTTAACTGGGCATGAGCGTAAGCGAATGCAGCACACGAAGTGTCCCTATCAGTCAATGTTTCTTGATAATACATAGACAGGCGAGCGCAGCGATCCAACCCATTGTACGTGGGGTTGAAAGGGGCATGAGCATAAGTGAGTGCAGCACATGAAGTGCGCCTTATCAGTCAATGTTTCTTGATAATAGATAGACAGGCAAGGGCAGCGACCTATCCCATTGTACATGGGGTTGAAAGGGGCATGAGCGTAATCGAACAAAGTGCACGAGGTGAACCTATCTGTCAATGTTTCTTGATAATAGATAGACAGGCGAGCGCAGCGATCTAACCAATTGTACGTGGGGTTGGAAGGGGCATGAGGGTAAGCGAGTGCAGCGCACAAAAGGCCCCCTATCAGTCAATGTTTGCTGATAATTGATAGACAGGCAAAAGCGGCGAGCTCACCCATTGTACATGGGATTGAAAGGGGCATGAGCGTAAGCGAGGGCAGTGCACGAAGTGCGCCCTATCAGTCAATGTTTCTTGATAAGGGATAGACAGGCGAGCACAGCGATGTAACTCATTGTACCTGGGGTTGAAAGGGGCATGAGCATAAGCGAGTGCAGCGCACAAAGGGCCCCTATCAGTCAATGTTTCCTGATAGTAGATAGACAGGCGAGCGCAGCGAGCTCATGCATTGTACGTGGGGATAAAAGGGGCATGAGCACAAGCGAATGCAGCGTGCAAAGTGCTCCCTATCAGTCAATGTTTCCTGATAATAGATAGACAGGCGAGGGCAGCAAGCTATCCCATTGTACATGGGGTTGAAAGGGGCATGAGCGTAAGCGAGTGGAGCGCATGAAGTGCGCCCTACCAGTACCCTAGCTATCCCATTGTACGTGGGGTTGAAATGGGCATGAGCGTAAGCGAGTGCAGCGCATGAAGTGCACCCTATCAGCCAATGTTTCCTGATAATAGATAGACAGGCGAGCGCAGCGAGCTCACCCATTGTACATGGGGTTAAAAGGGGCATGTGCGTAAGCGAGTGCAGCGCAAGAAGTGCACCCTACCAGTCAATATTTCTTGATAATGGATAGACAGGTGGGCGCAGCGACCTAACTCATTGTACGTGGGGTTGAAAGGGGCATGAGCGTAAGCGAGTGCAGCGCACGAAGGGCGCCCTATCAGTCAATGTTTCTTGATAATACATAGACAGGCGAGGGCAGCCATCCAACCCATTGTACGTGGGGTTGAAAGGGGCATGAGCATAAGTGAGTGCAGCGCATGAAGTGCGCCTTATCAGTCAATGTTTCTTGATAATAGATCGACAGGCAAGGGCAGCGACCTATCCCATTGTACGTGGGGTTGAAAGGGGCATGAGCGTAATCGAACGAAGTGCACGAGGTGAACCTATCTGTCAATGTTTCTTGATAATAGATAGACAGGCGAGCGCAGCGATCTAACCAATTGTACGTGGGGTTGGAAGGGGCATGAGGGTAAGCGAGTGCAGCGCACAAAGGGCGCCCTATCAGTCAATGTTTGCTGATAATGGATAGACAGGCGAGCACAGCGATCTAACTTATTGTAATTGGGGTTGAAAGGGGCATGAGCATAAGAGAGTGCAGCGCACAAAGGGCCCCTATCAGTCAATGTTTCCTGATAATAGATAGACAGGCAAGCGCAGCGAGCTCATCCATTGTACGTGGGGTTGAAAGGGGCATGAGCGTAAGCGAGTGCAGCGCATGAAGTGCCCCCTACCAGTCAACGTTTCTTGATAATAGATAGACAGGCGAGAAAAACGAGCTATCCCATTGTACATGGGGTTGAATAGGGGAATGAGCTTAAGCGAGTGCAGCGCACAAAGGGCCCCTATCAGTCAATGTTTCCTGATAATAGATAGACAGGCGAGCGCAGCGAGCTCATCCATTGAATGTGGGGTTGAAAGGGGCATGAGCATAAGCGAGTGCACCCTACCAGTCAATGTTTCTTGATAATGGATAGACAGGCGAGCACAACGAGCTATCCCATTGTACATGGGGTTGAATAGGGGCATGAGCTCAAGCGAGTGCAGTGCACGAAGGGCGCCCTATCAGTCAATGTTTCTTGATAATAGATAGACAGGAGAGTGCAGCAATCTAACCCATTGCACATGGGGTTGAAAGGGGCATGAACGTAAGCGAATGCAGCCCACGAAGTGCGTCCTATCAGTCAATGTTTCTTGATAATAGGTAGACAGGCGGGCACAGTGATCTAACCCATTGTACGTGTGGTTGAAAGCCCCATGAGCGTAAGCGAGTGCAGCGCACGAAGGGCGGCCTATCAGTCAATGTTTCTTGATAATAGATAGACAGGCGAGCGCAGCGGGCTCACCCATTGTATGTGGGGTTGAATGGGGCATGAGCATAAGCGAGTGCAGCGCAGGAAGTGTGCCCTATCAGTTAATGTTTCTTGATAATAGATAGACAAGCGAGCGCAGTGAGCTAACCCATTGTACATGGGGATAAAGGGGCATGAGCACAAGCGAATGCAGCACGCGAAGTGCTCCCTATCAGTCAATGTTTCCTGATAATAGATAGACAGGCGAGGGCAGCAAGCTATCCCATTGTACATGGGGATGAAAGGGGCATGAGCGTAAGCGAATGAAGCGCACGAAGTGTCCCTATCAGTCAATGTCTCTTGATAAAAGATAGACAGGCGAGCGCAGCGATCTAACCCATTGTACGTGGTGTTGCAAGGGGCATGAGCGTAAGCGTGTGCAGCGCACAAAGGGCGCCCTATCAGTCAATGTTTCTTGATAATAGATAGACAGACGAGCGCAGCGATCTAACCCATTGTACGTGGGGTTGAAAGGGGCATGAGCATAAGCGTGTGCAGCGCACAAAGGGCGCCCTATCAGTCAATGTTTCTTGATAATAGGTAGACAGGCGGGCACAGTGATCTAAACCATTGTACGTGGGGTTAAAAAGGGCATGAGCGTAAGCGAGTGCAGCGCACAAAGTGCGCCCTATCAGTCAATTTTTTTATAATAGATAGATAAGCGAGCGCAGTGAGCTAACCCATTGTACATGGGGGTGAAAGGGGCATGAGCGTAAGCGAGTGCATTGCATGAAGGGCCCCCTATCAGTCAATGTCTCCTGATAATAGATAGACAGGCGAGGGCAGCAAGCTATCCCATTGTACATGGGGTTGAAAGGGGCATGAGCGTAAGCGAGTGGAGCGCATGAAGTGCGCCCTACCAGTACCCTAGCTATCCCATTGTACGTGGGGTTGAAATGGGCATGAGCGTAAGCGAGTGCAGCGCATGAAGTGCACCCTATCAGCCAATGTTTCCTGATAATAGATAGACAGGCGAGCGCAGCGAGCTCACCCATTGTACATGGGGTTGAAAGGGGCATGTGCGTAAGCGAGTGCAGCGCAAGAAGTGCACCCTACCAGTCAATATTTCTTGATAATGGATAGACAGGTGGGCGCAGCGACCTAACTCATTGTACGTGGGGTTGAAAGGGGCATGAGCGTAAGCGAGTGCAGCGCACGAAGGGCGCCCTATCAGTCAATGTTTCTTGATAATACATAGACAGGCGAGGGCAGCCATCCAACCATTGTACGTGGGGTTGAAAGGGGCATGAGCATAAGTGAGTGCAGCGCATGAAGTGCGCCTTATCAGTCAATGTTTCTTGATAATAGATAGACAGGCAAGGGCAGCGACCTATCCCATTGTACGTGGGGTTGAAAGGGGCATGAGCGTAATCGAACGAAGTGCACGAGGCGAACCTATCTGTCAATGTTTCTTGATAATAGATAGACAGGCGAGCGCAGCGATCTAACCAATTGTACGTGGGGTTGGAAGGGGCATGAGGGTAAGCGAGTGCAGCGCACAAAGGGCGCCCTATCAGTCAATGTTTGCTGATAATGGATAGACAGGCGAGCACAGCGATCTAACTTATTGTAATTGGGTTGAAAGGGCATGAGCATAGAGAGTGCAGCGCACAAAAGGGCCCCTATCAGTCAATGTTTCCTGATAATAGATAGACAGGCGAGCGCAGCGAGCCATCCATTGTACGTGGGTTGAAAGGGCATGAGCGTAAGCGAGTGCAGCGCATGAAGTGCCCCCTACCAGTCAACGTTCTTGATAATAGATAGACAGGCGAGAAAAACGAGCTATCCCATTGTACATGGGGTGAATAGGGAAGAGCTTAGCGAGTGCAGCGCACAAAGGGCCCCTATCAGTCAATGTTCCTGATAATAGATAGACAGGCGAGCGCAGCGAGCTCATCCATTGAATGTGGGGTTGAAAGGGGCATGAGCATGAGCGAGTGCACCGCATGAAGTGCGCCCTACCAGTCAATGTTTCTTGATAATGGATAGACAGGCGAGCACAACGAGCTATCCCATTGTACATGGGGTTGAATAGGGGCATGAGCTCAAGCGAGTGCAGTGCACGAAGGGCGCCCTATCAGTCAATGTTTCTTGATAATAGATAGACAGAGAGTGCAGCAATCTAACCCATTGCACATGGGTTGAAAGGGGCATGAACGTAAGCGAATGCAGCCCACGAAGTGCGTCCTATCAGTCAATGTTTCTTGATAATAGGTAGACAGGCGGGCACAGTGATCTAACCCATTGTACGTGTGGTTGAAAGCCCCATGAGCGTAAGCGAGTGCAGCGCACGAAGGGCGGCCTATCAGTCAATGTTTCTTGATAATAGACAGACAGGCGAGCGCAGCGGCTCACCCATTGTATGTGGGGTTGAATGGGCATGAGCATAAGCGACTGCAGCGCAGGAAGTGTGCCCTATCAGTTAATGTTTCTTGATAATAGATAGACAAGCGAGCGCAGTGAGCTAACCCATTGTACATGGGGATAAAGGGCATGAGCACAAGCGAATGCAGCACGCGAAGTGCTCCCTATCAGTCAATGTTTCCTGATAATAGATAGACAGGCGAGGGCAGCAAGCTATCCCATTGTACATGGGGATGAAAGGGGCATGAGCGTAAGCGAATGAAGCGCACGAAGTGTCCCTATCAGTCAATGTCTCTTGATAAAAGATAGACAGGCGAGCGCAGCGATCTAACCCATTGTACGTGGTGTTGCAAGGGGCATGAGCGTAAGCGTGTGCAGCGCACAAAGGGAGCCCTATCAGTCAATGTTTCTTGATAATAGATAGACAGACGAGCGCAGCGATCTAACCCATTGTACGTGGGGTTGAAAGGGGCATGAGCATAAGCGTGTGCAGCGCACAAAGGGCGCCCTATCAGTCAATGTTTCTTGATAATAGGTAGACAGGCGGGCACAGTGATCTAAACCATTGTACGTGGGGTTAAAAAGGGCATGAGCGTAAGCGAGTGCAGCGCACAAAATGCGCCCTATCAGTCAATTTTTTTTATAATAGATAGATAAGCGAGCGCAGTGAGCTAACCCATTGTACATGGGGGTGAAAGGGGCATGAGCGTAAGCGAGTGCATTGCATGAAGGGCCCCCTATCAGTCAATGTTTCCTGATAATAGATAGAAAGGCGAGCGCAGCCAGCTCACCCATTGTACGTGTGGTTGAAAGGCCCACGAGCGTAAGCGAGTGCAGCGCATGAAGGGCGCCCTATCAGTCAATGTTTCTTGATAATAGATAGACAGGCGAGCGCAGCGGGCTCACCCATTGTATGTGGGGTTGAAAGGGGCATAAGCATAAGCGAGTGCAGCACAGGAAGTGTGCCCTATCAGTCAATGTTTCTTGATAATAGATAGACAAGCGAGCGCAGTGAGCTAACCCATTGTACATGGGGATAAAAGGGGCATGAGCACAAGCGAATGCAGCGCGCGAAGTGTTCCCTATCAGTCTATGTTTCCTGATAATAGATAGATAAGCGAGGGCAGCGATCTAACCCATTGTACGTGGTGTTGCAAGGGGCATGAGCGTAAGCGAGTGCAGCGCATGAAGTGCGCCCTGCCAGTCAATGTTTCTTGATAATAGATAGACAGGCGAGTGCAGCGATCTAACCCCTTGTACGTGGGGTTGAAAGGGGCATGAGCGTAAGCGAGTGTGGCACATGAAGTGCGCCCTACCAGTCAATGTTTCTTGATAATAGTTAGACAGGGAGCGCAACAAGCTATCCCATTGTACATGGGGTTGAAAGGGGCATGAGCGTAAGCGAGTGGAGCGCATGAAGTGCGCCCTACCAGTACCCTAGCTATCCATTGTACATGGGGTTGAAAGGGGCATGAGCGTATGCGAGTGCAGCGCATGAAGGGCGCCCTATCAGTCAATATTTGTTGATAATGGATAGACAGGTGAGCGCAGCGATCTAACTCATTGTACGTGGGGTTGAAAGGGGCATGAGCGTAAGCGAGGGCAGCCCACAAAGTGCGCCCTATCAGTCAATTTTTTTTATAATAGATAGACAAGCGAGCGCAGTGAGCTAACCCATTGTACATGGGGATGAAAGGGGCATGAGCGTAAGCAATAAAGTGCACGAAGTGCCCGTATCAGTCAATGTTTCTTGATAAAAGATAGACAGGCGAGCGCAGCGATCTAACCCATTGTACGTGGGGTTGAAAGGGGCATGAGCGTAAGCGAATGCAGCACACGAAGTGGCCTTATCAGTCAATGTTTCTTGATAATACATAGACAGGCGAGCGCAGCGATCCAACCCATCGTACGTGGGGTTGAAAGGGGCATGAACATAAGTGAGTGCAGCGCATGAAGTGCGCCTTATCAGTCAATGTTTCTTGATAATAGATAGACAGGCAAGGGCAGCGACCTATCCCATTGTACATGGGTTGAAAGGGGCATGAGCGTAATCGAACGAAGTGCACGAGGTGAACCTATCTGTCAATGTTTCTTGATAATAGATAGACAGGCGGCGCAGCGATCTAACCAATTGTACGTGGGGTTGGAAGGGGCATGAGGGTAAGCGAGTGCAGCGCACAAAGGGCCCCCTATCAGTCAATGTTTGCTGATAATTGATAAACAGGCAAAAGCGGCCAGCTCACCCATTGTACATGGGATTGAAAGGGGCATGAGCGTAAGCGAGGGCAGTGCACGAAGTGCGCCCTATCAGTCAATGTTTCTTGATAAGGATAGACAGGCGAGCACAGCGATGTAACTCATTGTACCTGGGTTGAAAGGGGCATGAGCATAAGCGAGTGCAGCGCACAAAGGGCCCCTATCAGTCAATGTTTCCGATAGTAGATAGACAGGCGAGCGCAGCGAGCTCATGCATTGTACGTGGGGATAAAAGGGGCAAGAGCACAAGCGAATGCAGCATGCGAAGTGCTCCCTATCAGTCAATGTTTCCGGATAATAGATAGACAGGCGAGGGCAGCAAGCTATCCCATTGTACATGGGGTTTAACTGGGCATGAGCGTAAGCGAATGCAGCACACGAAGTGGCCCTATCAGTCAATGTTTCTTGATAATACATAGACAGGCGAGCGCAGCGATCCAACCCATTGTACGTGGGGTTGAAAGGGGCATGAGCATAAGTGAGTGCAGCGCATGAAGTGCGCCTATCAGTCAATGTTTCTTGATAATAAATAGACAGGCAAGGGCAGCGACCTATCCATTGTACATGGTGTTGAAAGGGGCATGAGC
Source organism: Sanderia malayensis (assembly GCA_013076295.1). NCBI lineage: Eukaryota > Metazoa > Cnidaria > Scyphozoa > Semaeostomeae > Pelagiidae > Sanderia > Sanderia malayensis. The sequence goes on along the minus strand of RQOL01000633.1, from coordinate 81,861 downwards.
GTAATTGAACGAAGTGCACGAGTGAACCTATCTGTCAATGTTTCTTGAAATAGATATACAGGCGAGAGCAGCGATCTAACCAATGTACGTGGGTTGGAAGGGGCATGAGGGTAAGCGAGTGCAGCGCACAAAAGGCCCTCTATCAGTCAATGTTTGCTGATAATTGATAGACAGGCAAAAGCGGCGAGCTCACCCAGTTACGTGGGGTTGAAAGGGGCATGAGCGTAAGCGAGTGCAGCGCACGAAGGGCGCCCTATCAGTCAATGCTTCCTAATAATAGATAGACAGGCGAACGCAGCGAGCTCATCCATTGTATGTGGGTTGAAAGGGCATGAGCTTAAGCATGTGCAGCGCATGAAGTTCGCCCTACCAGTCAATGTTTGTTGATAATAGATTGACGGCTGAGCGCAGCGAGCTATCCCATTGTACATGGGGTTTAACTGGGCATGAGCGTAAGCGAATGCAGCACACGAAGTGGCCCTATCAGTCAATGTTTCTTGATAATACATAGACAGGCGAGCGCAGCGATCCAACCCATTGTACGTGGGGTTGAAAGGGGCATGAGCATAAGTGAGTGCAGCGCATGAAGTGCGCCTTATCAGTCAATGTTTCTTGATAATAGATAGACAGGCAAGGGCAGCGACCTTTCCCATTGTACATGGGGTTGAAAGGGGCATGAGCGTAATCGAACGAAGTGCACGAGGTGAACCTATCTGTCAATGTTTCTTGATAATAGATAGACAGGCGAGCGCAGCGATCTAACCGTTTGTACGTGGGGTTGGAAGGGGCATGAGCGTAATCGAATGAAGCGCACGAAGTGTCCCTATCAGTCAATATTTCTTGACAATGGATAGACAGGTCAGCGCAGCGATCTAACTCATTGTACGTGGGGTTGAAAGGGGCATGAGCGTAAGCGAGTGCAGCGCACAAAGTGCGCCCTATCAGTCAATTTTTTTTTATAATAGATAGACAAGCGAGCGCAGTGAGCTAACCCATTGTACATGGGGAAGAAAGGGGCATGAGCGTAAGCAAATAAAGTGCACGAAGTGCCCGTATCAGTCAATGTTTCTTGATAAAAGATAGACAGGCGAGCGCAGCGATCTAACCCATTGTACGTGGGGTTGAAATGGGCATGAGCGTAAGCGAGTGCAGCGCATGAAGTGCACCCTATCAGCCAATGTTTCCTGATAATAGATAGACAGGCGAGCGCAGCGAGCTCACCCATTGTACGTGGGGTTGAAAGGGGCATGTGCGTAAGCGAGTGCAGCGCAAGAAGTGCACCCTACCAGTCAATATTTCTTGATAATGGATAGACAGGTGAGCGCAGCGATCTAACTCATTGTACGTGGGGTTGAAATGGGCATGAGCGTAAGCGAGTGCAGCGCACGAAGGGCGCCCTATCAGTCAATGCTTCCTAATAATAGATAGCCAGGCGAACGCAGCGAGCTCATCCATTGTATGTGGGGTTGAAAGGGGCATGAGCGTAAGCGTGTGCAGCGCATGAAGTGCGCCCTACCAGTCAATGTTTCTTGATAATAGAAAGACAGCTGAGCGCAGCGAGCTATCCCATTGTACGAGGGGTTTAACTGGGCATGAGCGTAAGCGAATGCAGCACACGAAGTGGCCCTATCAGTCAATGTTTCTTGATAATACATAGACAGGCGAGCGCAGCGATCCAACCCATTGTACGTGGGGTTGAAAGGGGCATGAGCATAAGTGAGTGCAGGGCATGAAGTGAGCCCTACCAGTCAATGTTTGCTGATAATAGATAGACAGGCGAGCGCAGCGAGCTCATCCATTGTACATGGGGATGAAAGGGCATGAGCGTATATGAATGAAGCGCACGAAGTGCCCCTATCAGTCAATGTTGCTTGATATAAGATAGACGGCGAGTGCAGCGATCTAGCCCACTGTACGTGGGGTTGAAAGGAGCATGAGCGTAAGCAAATGCAGTGCACGAAGTGTGCCCTATTAGTCAATGTTTCTTGATAATAGATAGACAGGAGAGCGCAGCGATCTAACCCATTGTACGTGGGGTTGAAAGGTGCATGAGTGTAAGCGAGTGCAGCGCATGAAGGGCGCCCTGTCAGTCAATGATTCTTGAAAAGAGATAGACAGGAGCGCAGCAATCTAACCCATTGTACGTGGGTTGAAAGGGCATCAGCGTAAGCGAGTGCAGCACACGAAGGCCCAATATCAGTCAATGTTTCCTGATAATAGATAAAAAGGCGAGCGCAGCAAGCTCACCCATTGTACATGGGGTTGAAAGGGGCATGAGCGTAAGCGAGTGCAGCGCACGAAGGGCACCTATCAGTCCAATGTTTCCTAATAATAGATAGACAGGCGAGCGCAGCGAGCTCATCCATTGTATGTGGGGTTCAAAGGGGCATGAGCGTAAGCGAGTGCAGCGCATCAAGTGCGCCCTTGCAGTCAATGTTTCTTGATAATAGATTGACAGGCGAGTGAACTAGCTATCCCATTTCTACATGGGTTCAAAGGAGCATGAGCGAACCGAATGCAGCGCACAAAGTGCGCCATATCAGTCAAAGTTTATTGATAATAGATAGACAGGAGAGCGCAGCGATCTAATCCATTCTACGTGGGTTGAACTGGCATGAGTGTAAGCAAATGCAGTGCACGAAGTGTGCCCTATTAGTCAATGTTTCTGATAATAGATAGACAGGAGAGCGCAGCGATCTAACCATTGTACGTGGGGTTGAAAGGTGCATAGTAAGCGAGTGCAGGCATGAAGGGCCCCTTTCAGTCAATGGTCTTGAAATAGAGATAGACAGGCGAGCGCAGCAATCTAACCCATTGTACGTGGGGTGAAAGGGGCATGAGCGGTAAGCGGAGTGCAGGCGCACGAAGGGCCCCTATCAGTCAATGTTTCCTGATAATAGATAGAGAGTGAGCGCAGCGATGCAATCCATTGTACGTGGGTTGAAAGGGGCTTGAGCGTAAGCGAACGAAGTGCACGAAGTGCCCCTATCAGTCAATGGTTCTTGATAATAGATAGACAGGCGAGCGCAGCGATCTAACCCATTGTACGTGGGGTTGAAGGGCATGAGGGTAAGCGAGTGCAGCGCACAAAGGGCGCCCTATCAGTCAATGTTTCTTAATAATGGATAGACAGGTGAACGCTTCGAGCTATCCCATTGTACATGGGGTTGAACGGGCATTAACATAAGCGAATGCAGCCCTGACTTGCGTCCTATCAGTCAATGTTTCTTGATAATAGGTAGACAGGCGAGCCCAGCGATCCAACTCATTGTACGTGGGGTTGAAAGGGCATGAGTCTAAGCGGGTGCAGCACACGAAGGGCGACCTATCAGTCAATGTTTCTGATAATAGATAGACAGGAGAGCGCAGTGATGCAACCCATTGTACGTGGGTTGAAAGGTGCATGAGCGTAAGCAAATAAAGTGCACGAAGTGCTTGTATCAGTCAATGTTTCTTGATAAAAGATAGACAGGCGAGCGCAGCGATCTAACCCATTGTACGTGGGGTTGAAAGGGACATCAGCGTAAGCAAGTGCAGCGCATGAAGGGCCCCTATCAGTCAATGTTTCCTGATAATAGATAGACGGCTGAGCGCAGCGAGCTATCCCATTGTACATGGGGCTTAACTGGGCATGAGCGTAAGCGAATGCAGCACACGAAGTGGCCCTATCAGTCAATGTTTCTTGATAATACATAGACAGGCGAGCGCAGTGATCCAACCATTGTACGTGGGGTTGAAAGGGGCATGAGCATAGTGAGTGCAGCGCATGAACTGCGCCTTATCAGTCAATGTTTCTTGATAATAGATAGACAGGCAAGGGCAGCGACCTATCCCATTGTACATGGGGTTGAAAGGGGCATGAGCGTAATCGAACGAAGTGCACGAGGTGAACCTATCTGTCAATGTTTCTTGATAATAGATAGACAGGCGAGCGCAGCGATCTAACCAATTGTACGTGGGGTTGGAAGGGCATGAGGGTAAGCGAGTGCAGCGCACGAAGGGCCCCCTATCAGTCAATGTTTCCTGATAATAGATAAAAAGGCGAGCGCAGCAAGCTCACCATTGTACATGGGGTTGAAAGGGGCATGAGCGTAAGCGAATACAGCGCACGAAGTGCCCCTATCAGTCAATGTTTCTTGATAATTGATAGACAGGCAAGCGCAGTGATCTAACCCATTGTACGTGGGGTTGAAAGAGGCATGAGCGTAAGCGAGTGCAGCGCACGAAGGGCGCCCTATCAGTCAATGCTTCCTAATAATAGATAGACAGGTGAACGCAGCGAGCTCATCCATTGTATATGGGGTTGAAGGGGCATGAGCGTAGCGTGTGCAGCGCATGAAGTGCGCCCTACCAGTCAATGTTTCTTGATAATAGAAAGACAGCTGAGCGCAGCGAGCTATCCATTGTACGAGGGGTTTAACTGGGCATGAAGCGTAGCGAGTGCAAGCGCAAGAATGCACCCTACAGTCAATATTTCTTGATAATGGATAGACAGGTGAGCGCAGCGATCTAACCATTGTACGTGGGGTTGAAAGGGCATGAGCGTAAGGAGTGCAGCGCACGAAGGGCGCCCTATCAGTCAATGCTTCCTAATAATAGATAGACAGGCGAACGCAGCGAGCTCATCCATTGTATGGGGTTGAAAGGGGCATGAGCGTTAGCCGTGTGCAGCGCATGAAGTGCGCCTTATCAGTCAATGTTTCTTGATAATAGATAGACAGGCAAGGGCAGCGACCTATCCCATTTGTACATGGGGTTGAAAGGGGCATGAGCGTAATCGACGAGTGCACGAGTGAACCTATCTGTCAATGTTTCTTGATAATAGATAGACAGGAGAGCGCAGTGATCTAACCGTTGTACGTGGAATTGAAACTGGCATGAGTGTAAGCGGGTGCAGCGCACGAAAGGCGACCTATCAGTCAATGTTTCTTGATAATAGATAGACAGGAGAGCGCAGCGATGCAATCCATTGTACGTGGGGTTGAAAGGGGCTTGAGCGTAAGCGAACGAAGTGCACGAAGTGCCCCTATCAGTCAATGGTTCTTGATAATAGATAGACAGGCGGCGCAGTGATCTAACCCATTGTACGTGGGGTTGAAAGGGGCATGAGGGTAAGCGAGTGCAGCGCACAAAGGGCGCCCTATCAGTCAATGTTTCTCAATAATGGATAGACAGGTGAACGCTTCGAGCTATCCAATTGTAATGGGGTTGAACGGGGCATTAACATAAGCGAATGCAGCCCCTGACTTGCGTCCTATCACTCAATGTTTCTTGATAATAGGTAGACAGGCGAGCCAGCGATCCAACTATTGTACATGGGGTTGAAAGGGGCATGAGTCTAAGCGGGTGCAGCACCGAAGGGCGACCTATCAGTCAATGTTTCCTGATAATAGATAGACAGGCGGGCGCAGCGATCTAACCAATTGTACTGGGTTGAAAGGGGCATGAGCGTAAGCGAGTGCAGCGCACGAAGGCGCCCTATCGGTCGATGTTTCTTGATAAAAGATAAACAGGCAAGCGCAGCGATCCAACCATTGTACGTGGGGTTGAAAAGGGGCATGAGCATAAGGAGTGCAGCGCACGAAGTGCGCCCTATCAGTCAATGCTTCTTGATAATAGATAGACAGGAGAGCGCAGTGATCTAAACCATTGTACGTGGAATTGAAACTGGCATGAGTGTAAGCGGTGCAGCGCACGAAAGGCGACTATCAGTCATGTTTCCTATAATAGACCAGGAGAGCAGCATGCAATCCATTGTACTGGGTTGAAGGGGCTTGAGCGTAAGCGAACGAAGTGACGAAGTCCTATAGTCAATGGTTCTTGATAATAGAGACAGGCGAGCCAGTGATCAACCCATATTACGTGGGGTTGAAGGGGCATGAGGGTAAGCAAGGTGCAGCGCATGAAGTGCCTTATCATCAATGTTTCTGATAATAGATAGACAGGAGGGCAGGGACCATCATGTACTGGGGTTGAAAGGGCATGAGCGTATCGGGCATGAACCTATCTGTCAATGTTTCTTGATAATAGATAGACAGGCGAGCACAGCGATCTAACCAATTGTACCTGGGGTTGAAAGGGGCATGAGCATAAGTGAGTGCAGCGCACAAAGGGCCCTGTCAGTCAATGTTTCCTGATAGTAGATAGACAGGCGAGCGCAGCGAGCTCATGCATTGTACGTGGGGATAAAAGGGCATGAGCACAAGCGAATGCAGCGTGTGAAGTGCTCCCTATCAGTCAATGTTTCCTGATAATAGATAGACAGGCGAGAGCAGCAAGCTATCCCATTGTACATGGGGTTGAAAGGGACATGAGCGTAAGCGAGTGGAGCGCATGAAGTGCGCCCTACCAGTACCTAGCTATCCCATTGTACATGGGGTTGAAAGGGGCATGAGCGTATGCGAGTGCACACATGAAGGGGCCCTATAGTCAATGCTTCTTGATAATAGATAGAAGGCGGCGGCAGCGAGCTCACCCATTGTACTGGGGTTGAAAGGGCATGTGGCGTAAGCGAGTGCAGCGCAAGAAGTGCACCTACAGTCAATATTTCTTGATAATGATAGATAATAGATAGACAAGCGAGCGCAGTGAGCTAACCCATTGTACATGGGGATGAAAGGGATGAGCGTAGCAAAAGTGCACGAAGTGCCCGTATCAGTCAATGTTTCTTGATAAAGATGACAGGCGAGCGCAGCGATCTAACCCATTGTAGTGGGGTTGAAGGGCATGAGCGAAGCGATGCAGCACACGAAGTGGCCTTATCAGTCAATGTTTCTTGATAATACATAGACAGGCGAGCGCAGCGATCCAACCCATCGTACGTGGGGTTGAAAGGGGCATGACATAAGTGAGTGCAGCGCATGAAGTGCGCCTTATCAGTCAATGTTTCTTGATAATAGATAGACAGGCAAGGGCAGCGACCTATCCCATTGTACATGGGGTTGAAAGGGCATGAGCGTAATCGAACGAAGTGCACGAGGTGAACCTATCTGTCAATGTTTCTTGATAATAGATAGACAGGCGAGCGCAGCGATCTAACCAATTGTACGTGGGGTTGGAAGGGCATGAGGGTAAGCGAGTGCAGCGCACAAGGGCCCCCTATCAGTCAATGTTGCTGATAATTGATAAACAGGCAAAGCGGCCAGCTCACCATTGTACATGGGATTGAAAGGGGCATGAGCGTAAGCGAGGCAGTGCACGAAGTGCGCCCTATCAGTCAATGTTTCTTGATAAGGGATAGACAGGCGAGCACAGCGATGTAACTCATTGTACCTGGGGTTGAAGGGGCATGAGCATAAGCGAGTGCAGCGCACAAAGGGCCCCTATCAGTCAATGTTTCCTGATAGTAGATAGACAGGCGAGCGCAGCGAGCTATGCATTGTACGTGGGGATAAAAGGGGCAAGAGCACAAGCGAATGCAGCATGCGAAGTGCTCCCTATCAGTCAATGTTTCCGGATAATAGATAGACAGGCGAGGGCAGCAAGCTATCCCATTGTACATGGGGTTTAACTGGGCATGAGCGTAAGCGAATGCAGCACACGAATGGCCTATCAGTCAATGTTCTTGATAATACATAGACAGGCGAGCGCAGCGATCCAACCCATTGTACGTGGGGTTGAAAGGGGCATGAGCATAAGTGAGTGCAGCGCATGAAGTGCGCCTTATCAGTCAATGTTCTTGATAATAAATAGAGGCAGGGCAGCGACCTATCCCATTGTACATGGTGTTGAAGGGGCATGAGCGTAATTGAACGAAGTGCACGAGGTGAACCTATCTGTCAATGTTTCTTGATAATAGATATACAGGCGAGAGCAGCGATCTAACCAATTGTACGTGGGGTTGGAAGGGGCATGAGGGTAAGCGAGTGCAGCGCACAAAGGCCCTCTATCAGTCAATGTTTGCTGATAATTGATAGACAGGCAAAGCGGCGAGCTCACCCAGTGTACGTGGGGTTGAAAGGGGCATGAGCGTAAGCGAGTGCAGCGCACGAAGGGCGCCTATCAGTCAATGCTTCCTAATAATAGATAGACAGGCGAACGCAGCGAGCTCATCCATTGTATGTGGGGTTGAAAGGGGCATGAGCTTAAGCATGTGCAGCGCATGAAGTTCGCCCTACCAGTCAATGTTTGTGATAATAGATTGACGGCTGAGCGCAGCGAGCTATCCCATTGTACATGGGTTTAACTGGGCATGAGCGTAAGCGAATGCAGCACACGAAGTGGCCCTATCAGTCAATGTTTCTTGATAATACATAGACAGGCGAGCGCAGCGATCCAACCCATTGTACGTGGGGTTGAAAGGGGCATGAGCATAAGTGAGTGCAGCGCATGAAGTGCGCCTTATCAGTCAATGTTTCTTGATAATAGATAGACAGGCAAGGGGCAGCGACCTTTCCCATTGTACATGGGGTTGAAGGGGCATGAGCGTAATCGAACGAAGTGCACGAGGTGAACCTATCTGTCAATGTTTCTTGATAATAGATAGACAGGCGAGCGCAGCGATCTAACCGTTTGTACGTGGGGTTGGAAGGGGCATGAGCGTAATCGAATGAAGCGCACGAAGTGTCCCTATCAGTCATATTTCTTGACAATGGATAGACAGGTCAGCGCAGCGATCTAACTCATTGTACGTGGGGTTGAAAGGGGCATGAGCGTAAGCGAGTGCAGCGCACAAAGTGGCCCTATCAGTCAATTTTTTTATAATAGATAGACAAGCGAGCGCAGTGAGCTAACCCATTGTACATGGGGAAGAAAGGGGCATGAGCGTAAGCAAATAAAGTGCACGAAGTGCCCGTATCAGTCAATGTTTCTTGATAAAAGATAGACAGGCGAGCGCAGCGATCTAACCCATTGTACGTGGGGTTGAAATGGGCATGAGCGTAAGCGAGTGCAGCGCATGAAGTGCACCCTATCAGCCAATGTTTCCTGATAATAGATAGACAGGCGAGCGCAGCGAGCTCACCCATTGTACGTGGGGTTGAAAGGGGCATGTGCGTAAGCGAGTGCAGCGCAAGAAGTGCACCCTACCAGTCAATATTTCTTGATAATGGATAGACAGGTGAGCGCAGCGATCTAACTCATTGTACGTGGGGTTGAAATGGGCATGAGCGTAAGCGAGTGCAGCGCACGAAGGGCGCCCTATCAGTCAATGCTTCCTAATAATAGATAGCCAGGCGAACGCAGCGAGCTCATCCATTGTATGTGGGGTTGAAAGGGGCATGAGCGTAAGCGTGTGCAGCGCATGAAGTGCGCCCTACCAGTCAATGTTTCTTGATAATAGAAGACAGCTGAGCGCAGCGAGCTATCCCATTGTACGAGGGGTTTAACTGGGCATGAGCGTAAGCGAATGCAGCACACGAAGTGGCCCTATCAGTCAATGTTTCTTGATAATACATAGACAGGCGAGCGCAGCGATCCAACCCATTGTACGTGGGGTTGAAAGGGGCATGAGCATAAGTGAGTGCAGGGCATGAAGTGAGCCCTACCAGTCAATGTTTGCTGATAATAGATAGACAGGCGAGCGCAGCGAGCTCATCCATTGTACATGGGGATGAAAGGGGCATGAGCGTATATGAATGAAGCGCACGAAGTGCCCCTATCAGTCAATGTTGCTTGATATAAGATAGACGGGCGAGTGCAGCGATCTAGCCCACTGTACGTGGGGTTGAAAGGAGCATGAGCGTAAGCAAATGCAGTGCACGAAGTGTGCCCTATTAGTCAATGTTTCTTGATAATAGATAGACAGGAGAGCGCAGCGATCTAACCATTGTACGTGGGGTTGAAAGGTGCATGAGTGTAAGCGAGTGCAACGCATGAAGGGCGCCCTGTCAGTCAATGATTCTTGAAAAGAGATAGACAGGCGAGCGCAGCAATCTAACCCATTGTACGTGGGGTTGAAAGGGGCATCAGCGTAAGCGAGTGCAGCACACGAAGGGCCCAATATCAGTCAATGTTTCCTGATAATAGATAAAAAGGCGAGCGCAGCAAGCTCACCCATTGTACATGGGGTTGAAAGGGGCATGAGCGTAAGCGAGTGCAGCGCACGAAGGGCACCCTATCAGTCAATGTTTCCTAATAATAGATAGACAGGCGAGCGCAGCGAGCTCATCCATTGTATGTGGGGTTCAAAGGGGCATGAGCGTAAGCGAGTGCAGCGCATCAAGTGCGCCCTTGCAGTCAATGTTTCTTGATAATAGATTGACAGGCGAGTGCAACTAGCTATCCCATTTCTACATGGGGTTCAAAGGAGCATGAGCGTAACCGAATGCAGCGCACAAAGTGCGCCATATCAGTCAAAGTTTATTGATAATAGATAGACAGGAGAGCGCAGCGATCTAATCCATTCTACGTGGGGTTGAAACTGGCATGAGTGTAAGCAAATGCAGTGCACGAAGTGTGCCCTATTAGTCAATGTTTCTTGATAATAGATAGACAGGAGAGCGCAGCGATCTAACCCATTGTACGTGGGGTTGAAAGGTGCATGAGTGTAAGCGAGTGCAGCGCATGAAGGGCGCCCTTTCAGTCAATGATTCTTGAGAAGAGATAGACAGGCGAGCGCAGCAATCTAACCCATTGTACGTGGGGTTGAAAGGGGCATCAGCGTAAGCGAGTGCAGCGCACGAAGGGCCCCCTATCAGTCAATGTTTCCTGATAATAGATAGAGAGGTGAGCGCAGCGATGCAATCCATTGTACGTGGGGTTGAAAGGGGCTTGAGCGTAAGCGAACGAAGTGCACGAAGTGCCCCTATCAGTCAATGGTTCTTGATAATAGATAGACAGGCGAGCGCAGCGATCTAACCCATTGTACGTGGGGTTGAAAGGGGCATGAGGGTAAGCGAGTGCAGCGCACAAAGGGCGCCCTATCAGTCAATGTTTCTTAATAATGGATAGACAGGTGAACGCTTCGAGCTTATCCCATTGTACATGGGGTTGAACGGGCATTAACATAAGCGAATGCAGCCCCTGACTTGCGTCCTATCAGTCAATGTTTCTTGATAATAGGTAGACAGGCGAGCCCAGCGATCCAACTCATTGTACGTGGGGTTGAAAGGGGCATGAGTCTAAGCGGGTGCAGCACACGAAGGGCGACCTATCAGTCAATGTTTCCTGATAATAGATAGACAGGAGAGCGCAGTGATGCAACCCATTGTACGTGGGGTTGAAAGGTGCATGAGCGTAAGCAAATAAAGTGCACGAAGTGCTTGTATCAGTCAATGTTTCTTGATAAAAGATAGACAGGCGAGCGCAGCGATCTAACCCATTGTACGTGGGGTTGAAAGGGACATCAGCGTAAGCAAGTGCAGCGCATGAAGGGCCCCCTATCAGTCAATGTTTCCTGATAATAGATAGACGGCTGAGCGCAGCGAGCTATCCCATTGTACATGGGGCTTAACTGGGCATGAGCGTAAGCGAATGCAGCACACGAAGTGGCCCTATCAGTCAATGTTTCTTGATAATACATAGACAGGCGAGCGCAGTGATCCAACCCATTGTACGTGGGGTTGAAAGGGGCATGAGCATAAGTGAGTGCAGCGCATGAACTGCGCCTTATCAGTCAATGTTTCTTGATAATAGATAGACAGGCAAGGGCAGCGACCTATCCATTGTACATGGGGTTGAAAGGGGCATGAGCGTAATCGACGAAGTGCACGAGGTGAACCTATCTGTCAATGTTTCTTGATAATAGATAGACAGGCGAGCGCAGCGATCTAACCAATTGTACGTGGGGTTGGAAGGGGCATGAGGGTAAGCGAGTGCAGCGCACGAAGGGCCCCCTATCAGTCAATGTTTCCTGATAATAGATAAAAAGGCGAGCGCAGCAAGCTCACCCATTGTACATGGGGTTGAAAGGGGCATGAGCGTAAGCGAATACAGCGCACGAAGTGCCCCTATCAGTCAATGTTTCTTGATAATTGATAGACAGGCAAGCGCAGTGATCTAACCCATTGTACGTGGGGTTGAAAGAGGCATGAGCGTAAGCGAGTGCAGCGCACGAAGGGCGCCCTATCAGTCAATGCTTCCTAATAATAGATAGACAGGTGAACGCAGCGAGCTCATCCATTGTATATGGGGTTGAAAGGGGCATGAGCGTTAGCGTGTGCAGCGCATGAAGTGCGCCCTACCAGTCAATGTTTCTTGATAATAGAAAGACAGCTGAGCGCAGCGAGCTATCCCATTGTACGAGGGGTTTAACTGGGCATGAGCGTAAGCGAGTGCAGCGCAAGAAGTGCACCCTACCAGTCAATATTTCTTGATAATGGATAGACAGGTGAGCGCAGCGATCTAACTCATTGTACGTGGGGTTGAAAGGGGCATGAGCGTAAGCGAGTGCAGCGCACGAAGGGCGCCCTATCAGTCAATGCTTCCTAATAATAGATAGACAGGCGAACGCAGCGAGCTCATCCATTGTATGTGGGGTTGAAAGGGGCATGAGCGTTAGCGTGTGCAGCGCATGAAGTGCGCCTTATCAGTCAATGTTTCTTGATAATAGATAGACAGGCAAGGGCAGCGACCTATCCCATTGTACATGGGGTTGAAAGGGGCATGAGCGTAATCGAACGAAGTGCACGAGGTGAACCTATCTGTCAATGTTTCTTGATAATAGATAGACAGGAGAGCGCAGTGATCTAAACCGTTGTACGTGGAATTGAAACTGGCATGAGTGTAAGCGGGTGCAGCGCACGAAAGGCGACCTATCAGTCAATGTTTCTTGATAATAGATAGACAGGAGAGCGCAGCGATGCAATCCATTGTACGTGGGGTTGAAAGGGGCTTGAGCGTAAGCGAACGAAGTGCACGAAGTGCCCCTATCAGTCAATGGTTCTTGATAATAGATAGACAGGCGAGCGCAGTGATCTAACCCATTGTACGTGGGGTTGAAAGGGGCATGAGGGTAAGCGAGTGCAGCGCACAAAGGGCGCCCTATCAGTCAATGTTTCTCAATAATGGATAGACAGGTGAACGCTTCGAGCTATCCAATTGTACATGGGGTTGAACGGGGCATTAACATAAGCGAATGCAGCCCCTGACTTGCGTCCTATCACTCAATGTTTCTTGATAATAGGTAGACAGGCGAGCCCAGCGATCCAACTCATTGTACATGGGGTTGAAAGGGGCATGAGTCTAAGCGGGTGCAGCACACGAAGGGCGACCTATCAGTCAATGTTTCCTGATAATAGATAGACAGGCGGGCGCAGCGATCTAACCAATTGTACCTGGGGTTGAAAGGGGCATGAGCGTAAGCGAGTGCAGCGCACGAAGGGCGCCCTATCGGTCGATGTTTCTTGATAAAAGATAAACAGGCAAGCGCAGCGATCCAACCGATTGTACGTGGGGTTGAAAGGGGCATGAGCATAAGTGAGTGCAGCGCACGAAGTGCGCCCTATCAGTCAATGCTTCTTGATAATAGATAGACAGGAGAGCGCAGTGATCTAAACCATTGTACGTGGAATTGAAACTGGCATGAGTGTAAGCGGGTGCAGCGCACGAAAGGCGACCTATCAGTCAATGTTTCCTGATAATAGATAGACAGGAGAGCGCAGCGATGCAATCCATTGTACGTGGGGTTGAAAGGGGCTTGAGCGTAAGCGAACGAAGTGCACGAAGTGCCCCTATCAGTCAATGGTTCTTGATAATAGATAGACAGGCGAGCGCAGTGATCTAACCCATACTACGTGGGGTTGAAAGGGGCATGAGGGTAAGCAAGTGCAGCGCATGAAGTGCGCCTTATCAGTCAATGTTTCTTGATAATAGATAGACAGGCAAGGGCAGCGACCTATCCCATTGTACATGGGGTTGAAAGGGGCATGAGCGTAATCGAGGCATGAACCTATCTGTCAATGTTTCTTGATAATAGATAGACAGGCGAGCACAGCGATCTAACCAATTGTACCTGGGGTTGAAAGGGGCATGAGCATAAGTGAGTGCAGCGCACAAAGGGCCCCTGTCAGTCAATGTTTCCTGATAGTAGATAGACAGGCGAGCGCAGCGAGCTCATGCATTGTACGTGGGGATAAAAGGGGCATGAGCACAAGCGAATGCAGCGTGTGAAGTGCTCCCTATCAGTCAATGTTTCCTGATAATAGATAGACAGGCGAGAGCAGCAAGCTATCCCATTGTACATGGGGTTGAAAGGGACATGAGCGTAAGCGAGTGGAGCGCATGAAGTGCGCCCTACCAGTACCCTAGCTATCCCATTGTACATGGGGTTGAAAGGGGCATGAGCGTATGCGAGTGCAACACATGAAGGGCGCCCTATCAGTCAATGCTTCTTGATAATAGATAGACAGGCGAGCGCAGCGAGCTCACCCATTGTACGTGGGGTTGAAAGGGGCATGTGCGTAAGCGAGTGCAGCGCAAGAAGTGCACCCTACCAGTCAATATTTCTTGATAATGGATAGATAATAGATAGACAAGCGAGCGCAGTGAGCTAACCCATTGTACATGGGGATGAAAGGGGCATGAGCGTAAGCAAATAAAGTGCACGAAGTGCCCGTATCAGTCAATGTTTCTTGATAAAAGATAGACAGGCGAGCGCAGCGATCTAACCCATTGTACGTGGGGTTGAAAGGGGCATGAGCGTAAGCGAATGCAGCACACGAAGTGGCCTTATCAGTCAATGTTTCTTGATAATACATAGACAGGCGAGCGCAGCGATCCAACCCATCGTACGTGGGGTTGAAAGGGGCATGAGCATAAGTGAGTGCAGCGCATGAAGTGCGCCTTATCAGTCAATGTTTCTTGATAATAGATAGACAGGCAAGGGCAGCGACCTATCCCATTGTACATGGGGTTGAAAGGGGCATGAGCGTAATCGAACAAAGTGCACGAGGTGAACCTATCTGTCAATGTTTCTTGATAATAGATAGACAGGCGAGCGCAGCGATCTAACCAATTGTACGTGGGGTTGGAAGGGGCATGAGGGTAAGCGAGTGCAGCGCACAAAGGGCCCCCTATCAGTCAATGTTTGCTGATAATTGATAAACAGGCAAAAGCGGCCAGCTCACCCATTGTACATGGGATTGAAAGGGGCATGAGCGTAAGCGAGGGCAGTGCACGAAGTGCGCCCTATCAGTCAATGTTTCTTGATAAGGGATAGACAGGCGAGCACAGCGATGTAACTCATTGTACCTGGGGTTGAAAGGGGCATGAGCATAAGCGAGTGCAGCGCACAAAGGGCCCCTATCAGTCAATGTTTCCTGATAGTAGATAGACAGGCGAGCGCAGCGAGCTCATGCATTGTACGTGGGGATAAAAGGGGCAAGAGCACAAGCGAATGCAGCATGCGAAGTGCTCCCTATCAGTCAATGTTTCCGGATAATAGATAGACAGGCGAGGGCAGCAAGCTATCCCATTGTACATGGGGTTTAACTGGGCATGAGCGTAAGCGAATGCAGCACACGAAGTGGCCCTATCAGTCAATGTTTCTTGATAATACATAGACAGGCGAGCGCAGCGATCCAACCCATTGTACGTGGGGTTGAAAGGGGCATGAGCATAAGTGAGTGCAGCGCATGAAGTGCGCCTTATCAGTCAATGTTTCTTGATAATAAATAGACAGGCAAGGGCAGCGACCTATCCCATTGTACATGGTGTTGAAAGGGGCATGAGCGTAATTGAACGAAGTGCACGAGGTGAACCTATCTGTCAATGTTTCTTGATAATAGATATACAGGCGAGAGCAGCGATCTAACCAATTGTACGTGGGGTTGGAAGGGGCATGAGGGTAAGCGAGTGCAGCGCACAAAAGGCCCTCTATCAGTCAATGTTTGCTGATAATTGATAGACAGGCAAAAGCGGCGAGCTCACCCAGTGTACGTGGGGTTGAAAGGGGCATGAGCGTAAGCGAGTGCAGCGCACGAAGGGCGCCCTATCAGTCAATGCTTCCTAATAATAGATAGACAGGCGAACGCAGCGAGCTCATCCATTGTATGTGGGGTTGAAAGGGGCATGAGCTTAAGCATGTGCAGCGCATGAAGTTCGCCCTACCAGTCAATGTTTGTTGATAATAGATTGACGGCTGAGCGCAGCGAGCTATCCCATTGTACATGGGGTTTAACTGGGCATGAGCGTAAGCGAATGCAGCACACGAAGTGGCCCTATCAGTCAATGTTTCTTGATAATACATAGACAGGCGAGCGCAGCGATCCAACCCATTGTACGTGGGGTTGAAAGGGGCATGAGCATAAGTGAGTGCAGCGCATGAAGTGCGCCTTATCAGTCAATGTTTCTTGATAATAGATAGACAGGCAAGGGCAGCGACCTTTCCCATTGTACATGGGGTTGAAAGGGGCATGAGCGTAATCGAACGAAGTGCACGAGGTGAACCTATCTGTCAATGTTTCTTGATAATAGATAGACAGGCGAGCGCAGCGATCTAACCGTTTGTACGTGGGGTTGGAAGGGCATGAGCGTAATCGAATGAAGCGCACGAAGTGTCCCTATCAGTCAATATTTCTTGACAATGGATAGACAGGTCAGCGCAGCGATCTAACTCATTGTACGTGGGGTTGAAAGGGGCATGAGCGTAAGCGAGTGCAGCGCACAAAGTGCGCCCTATCAGTCAATTTTTTTTATAATAGATAGACAAGCGAGCGCAGTGAGCTAACCCATTGTACATGGGGAAGAAAGGGGCATGAGCGTAAGCAAATAAAGTGCACGAAGTGCCCGTATCAGTCAATGTTTCTTGATAAAAGATAGACAGGCGAGCGCAGCGATCTAACCCATTGTACGTGGGGTTGAAATGGGCATGAGCGTAAGCGAGTGCAGCGCATGAAGTGCACCCTATCAGCCAATGTTTCCTGATAATAGATAGACAGGCGAGCGCAGCGAGCTCACCCATTGTACGTGGGGTTGAAAGGGGCATGTGCGTAAGCGAGTGCAGCGCAAGAAGTGCACCCTTCCAGTCAATATTTCTTGATAATGGATAGACAGGTGAGCGCAGCGATCTAACTCATTGTACGTGGGGTTGAAATGGGCATGAGCGTAAGCGAGTGCAGCGCACGAAGGGCGCCCTATCAGTCAATGCTTCCTAATAATAGATAGCCAGGCGAACGCAGCGAGCTCATCCATTGTATGTGGGGTTGAAAGGGGCATGAGCGTAAGCGTGTGCAGCGCATGAAGTGCGCCCTACCAGTCAATGTTTCTTGATAATAGAAAGACAGCTGAGCGCAGCGAGCTATCCCATTGTACGAGGGGTTTAACTGGGCATGAGCGTAAGCGAATGCAGCACACGAAGTGGCCCTATCAGTCAATGTTTCTTGATAATACATAGACAGGCGAGCGCAGCGATCCAACCCATTGTACGTGGGGTTGAAAGGGGCATGAGCATAAGTGAGTGCAGGGCATGAAGTGAGCCCTACCAGTCAATGTTTGCTGATAATAGATAGACAGGCGAGCGCAGCGAGCTCATCCATTGTACATGGGGATGAAAGGGGCATGAGCGTATATGAATGAAGCGCACGAAGTGCCCCTATCAGTCAATGTTGCTTGATAATGGATAGACAGGTGAACGCTTCGAGCTATCCCATTGTACATGGGGTTGAACGGGCATTAACATAAGCGAATGCAGCCCCTGACTTGCGTCCTATCAGTCAATGTTTCTTGATAATAGGTAGACAGGCGAGCCCAGCGATCCAACTCATTGTACGTGGGGTTGAAAGGGGCATGAGCATAAGTGAGTGCAGGGCATGAAGTGAGCCCTACCAGTCAATGTTTGCTGATAATAGATAGACAGGCGAGCGCAGCGATCTAACCCATTGTACGTGGGGTTGAAAGGGGCATGAGCATAAGTGAGTGCAGGGCATGAAGTGAGCCCTACCAGTCAATGTTTGCTGATAATAGATAGACAGGCGAGCGCAGCGATCTAACCCATTGTACGTGGGGTTGAAAGGGGCATAAGGGTAAGCGAGTGCAGCGCACAAAGGGCGCCCTATCAGTCAATGTTTCTTAATAATGGATAGACAGGTGAACGCTTCGAGCTATCCCATTGTACATGGGGTTGAACGGGCATTAACATAAGCGAATGCAGCCCCTGACTTGCGTCCTATCAGTCAATGTTTCTTGATAATAGGTAGACAGGCGAGCCCAGCGATCCAACTCATTGTACGTGGGGTTGAAAGGGGCATGAGTCTAAGCGGGTGCAGCACACGAAGGGCGACCTATCAGTCAATGTTTCCTGATAATAGATAGACAGGAGAGCGCAGTGATGCAACCCATTGTACGTGGGGTTGAAAGGTGCATGAGCGTAAGCAAATAAAGTGCACGAAGTGCTTGTATCAGTCAATGTCTCTTGATAAAAGATAGACAGGCGAGCGCAGCGATCTAACCCATTGTACGTGGGGTTGAAAGGGACATCAGCGTAAGCAAGTGCAGCGCATGAAGGGCCCCCTATCAGTCAATGTTTCCTGATAATAGATAGACGGCTGAGCGCAGCGAGCTATCCCATTGTACATGGGGCTTAACTGGGCATGAGCGTAAGCGAATGCAGCACACGAAGTGGCCCTATCAGTCAATGTTTCTTGATAATACATAGACAGGCGAGCGCAGTGATCCAACCCATTATACGTGGGGTTGAAAGGGGCATGAGCATAAGTGAGTGCAGCGCATGAAGTGCGCCTTATCAGTCAATGTTTCTTGATAATAGATAGACAGGCAAGGGCAGCGACCTATCCTATTGTACATGGGGTTGAAAGGGGCATGAGCGTAATCGAACGAAGTGCACGAGGTGAACCTATCTGTCAATGTTTCTTGATAATAGATAGACAGGCGAGCGCAGCGATCTAACCAATTGTACGTGGGGTTGGAAGGGGCATGAGGGTAAGCGAGTGCAGCGCACGAAGGGCGCCCTATCAGTCAATGTTTGCTGATAATGGATAGACAGGCGAGCACAGCGATCTAACTCATTGTAATTGGGGTTGAAAGGGGCATGAGCATGAGAGAGTGCAGCGCACAAAGGGCCCCTATCAGTCAATGTTTCCTGATAATAGATAGACAGGCGAGCGCAGCGAGCTCATCCTTTGTACGTGGGGTTGAAAGTGGCATGAGCGTAAGCAAGTGCAGCGCATGAAGTGCGCCCTACCAGTCAACGTTTCTTGATAATAGATAGACAGGCGAGCACAACAATCTAACCCATTGTACGTGGGGTTGAAAGGGGCATCAGCGTAAGCGAGTGCAGCGCACGAAGGGCCCCCTATCAGTCAATGTTTCCTGATAATAGATAAAAAGGCGAGCGCAGCAAGCTCACCCATTGTACATGGGGTTGAAAGGGGCATGAGCGTAAGCGAATACAGCGCACGAAGTGCCCCTATCAGTCAATGTTTCTTGATAATTGATAGACAGGCAAGCGCAGTGATCTAACCCATTGTACGTGGGGTTGAAAGAGGCATGAGCGTAAGCGAGTGCAGCGCACGAAGGGCGCCCTATCAGTCAATGTTTCCTAATAATAGATAGACAGGCGAGCGCAGCGAGCTCATCCATTGTATGTGGGGTTCAAAGGGGCATGAGCGTAAGCGAGTGCAGCGCATCAAGTGCACCCTTCCAGTCAATGTTTCTTGATAATAGATTGACAGGCGAGTGCAACTAGTTATCCCATTTCTACATGGGGTTCAAAGGAGCGTGAGCGTAACCGAATGCAGCGCACAAAGTGCGCCATATCAGTCAAAGTTTCTTGATAATAGATAGACAGGAGAGCGCAGCGATCTAATCCATTCTACGTGGGGTTGAAAGGGGCATGAGCGTAAGCGAGTGCAGCACACGAAGGGCGCCCTATCGGTCGATGTTTCTTGATAAAAGATAAACAGGCAAGCGCAGCGATCCAACCGATTGTACGTGGGGTTGAAAGGGGCATGAGCATAAGTGAGTGCAGCGCACGAAGTACGCCCTATCAGTCAATGCTTCTTGATAATAGATAGACAGGCGAGCCCAGCGAGCTCACCCATTGTACGTGGGGTTGAAAGGGGCATGTGCGTAAGCGAGTGCAGCGCAAGAAGTGCACCCTACCAGTCAATATTTCTTGATAATGGATAGACAGGTGAGCGCAGCGATCTAACTCATTGTACGTGGGGTTGAAAGGGGCATGAGCGTAAGCGAGTGCAGCGCACGAAGGGCGCCCTATCAGTCAATGCTTCCTAATAATAGATAGACAGGTGAACGCAGCGAGCTCATCCATTGTATATGGGGTTGAAAGGGGCATGAGCGTTAGCGTGTGCAGCGCATGAAGTGCGCCCTACCAGTCAATGTTTCTTGATAATAGAAAGACAGCTGAGCGCAGCGAGCTATCCCATTGTACGAGGGGTTTAACTGGGCATGAGCGTAAGCGAGTGCAGCGCAAGAAGTGCACCCTACCAGTCAATATTTCTTGATAATGGATAGACAGGTGAGCGCAGCGATCTAACTCATTGTACGTGGGGTTGAAAGGGGCATGAGCGTAAGCGAGTGCAGCGCACGATGGGCGCCCTATCAGTCAATGCTTCCTAATAATAGATAGACAGGCGAACGCAGCGAGCTCATCCATTGTATGTGGGGTTGAAAGGGGCATGAGCGTTA
This sequence comes from Sanderia malayensis, assembly GCA_013076295.1. Classification (NCBI taxonomy): domain Eukaryota; kingdom Metazoa; phylum Cnidaria; class Scyphozoa; order Semaeostomeae; family Pelagiidae; genus Sanderia; species Sanderia malayensis. The sequence continues at coordinate 61,317 of RQOL01000633.1, read as the reverse complement.
GCGTGTGCAGCGCATGAAGTGCGCCTTATCAGTCAATGTTTCTTGATAATAGATAGACAGGCAAGGGCAGCGACCTATCCCATTGTACATGGGGTTGAAAGGGGCATGAGCGTAATCGAACGAAGTGCACGAGGTGAACCTATCTGTCAATGTTTCTTGATAATAGATAGACAGGAGAGCGCAGTGATCTAAACCGTTGTACGTGGAATTGAAACTGGCATGAGTGTAAGCGGGTGCAGCGCACGAAAGGCGACCTATCAGTCAATGTTTCTTGATAATAGATAGACAGGAGAGCGCAGCGATGCAATCCATTGTACGTGGGGTTGAAAGGGGCTTGAGCGTAAGCGAACGAAGTGCACGAAGTGCCCCTATCAGTCAATGGTTCTTGATAATAGATGGACAGGCGAGCGCAGTGATCTAACCCATTGTACGTGGGGTTGAAAGGGGCATGAGGGTAAGCGAGTGCAGCGCACAAAAGGCGCCCTATCAGTCAATGTTTCTCAATAATGGATAGACAGGTGAACGCTTCGAGCTATTCAATTGTACATGGGGTTGAACGGGGCATTAACATAAGCGAATGCAGCCCCTGACTTGCGTCCTATCACTCAATGTTTCTTGATAATAGGTAGACAGGCGAGCCCAGCGATCCAACTCATTGTACATGGGGTTGAAAGGGGCATGAGTCTAAGCGGGTGCAGCACACGAAGGGCGACCTATCAGTCAATGTTTCCTGATAATAGATAGACAGGAGAGCGCAGTGATGCAACCCATTGTACGTGGGGTTGAAAGGTGCATGAGCGTAAGCAGGTGCAGCGCACAAAGTGCGCCCTATCAGTCAATTTTTTTTATAATAGATAGACAAGCGAGCGCAGTGAGCTAACCCATTGTACATGGGGATGAAAGGGGCATGAGCGTAAGCAAATAAAGTGCACGAAGTGCTTGTATCAGTCAATGTTTCTTGATAAAAGATAGACAGGCGAGCGCAGCGATCTAACCCATTGTACGTGGGGTTGAAAGGGACATCAGCGTAAGCAAGTGCAGCGCATGAAGGGCCCCCTATCAGTCAATGTTTCCTGATAATAGATAGACGGCTGAGCACAGTGAGCTATCCCATTGTACATGGGGTTTAACTGGGCATGAGCGTAAGCGAATGCAGCCCAGAAGTGGCCCTATCAGTCAATGTTTCTTGATAATACATAGACAGGCGAGCGCAGCGATCCAACCCATTGTACGTGGGGTTGAAAGGGGCATGAGCATAAGTGAGTGCAGCGCATGAAGTGCGCCTTATCAGTCAATGTTTCTTGATAATAGATAGACAGGCAAGGGCAGCGACCTATCCCATTGTACATGGGGTTGAAAGGGGCATGAGCGTAATCGAGGCATGAACCTATCTGTCAATGTTTCTTGATAATAGATAGACAGGCGGGCGCAGCGATCTAACCAATTGTACCTGGGGTTGAAAGGGCATGAGCATAAGTGAGTGCAGCGCACAAAGGGCCCCTATCAGTCAATGTTTCCTGATAGTAGATAGACAGGCGAGCGCAGCGAGCTCATGCATTGTACGTGGGGATAAAAGGGGCATGAGCACAAGCGAATGCAGCGTGTGAAGTGCTCCCTATCAGTCAATGTTTCCTGATAATAGATAGACAGGCGAGGGCAGCAAGCTATCCCATTGTACATGGGGTTGAAAGGGGCATGAGCGTAAGCGAGTGGAGCGCATGAAGTGCGCCCTACCAGTACCCTAGCTATCCCATTGTACATGGGGTTGGAAGGGGCATGAGCGTATGCGAGTGCAGCACATGAAGGGCGCCCTATCAGTCAATGCTTCTTGATAATAGATAGACAGGCGAGCACAGCGAGCTCACCCATTGTACGTGGGGTTGAAAGGGGCATGTGCGTAAGCGAGTGCAGCGCAAGAAGTGCACCCTACCAGTCAATATTTCTTGATAATGGATAGACAGCTGAGCGCAGCGATCTAACTCATTGTACGTGGGGTTGAAAGGGGCATGAGCGTAAGCGAGTGCAGCGCACGAAGGCCGCCCTATCAGTCAGTGCTTCCTAATAATAGATAGACAGGCGAACGCAGCGAGCTCATCCATTGTACGTGGGGTTGAAAGGGGCATGAGCATAAGTGAGTGCAGCGCATGAAGTGCGCCTTATCAGTCAATGTTTCTTGATAATAGATAGACAGGCAAGGGCAGCGACCTATCCCATTGTACATGGGGTTGAAAGGGGCATGAGCGTAATCGAACGAAGTGCACGAGGTGAACCTATCTGTCAATGTTTCTTGATAATAGATAGACAGGCGAGCACAGCGATCTAACCAATTGTACGTGGGGTTGGAAGGGGCATGAGGGTAAGCGAGTGCAGCGCACAAAGGGCGCCCTATCAGTCAATGTTTGCTGATAATGGATAGACAGGCGAGCACAGCGATCTAACTCATTGTAATTGGGGTTGAAAGGGGCATGAGCATAAGAGAGTGCAGCGCACAAAGGGCCCCTATCAGTTAATGTTTCCTGATAATAGATAGACAGGCGAGCGCAGCGAGCTCATCCATTGTACGTGGGGTTGAAAGTGGCATGAGCGTAAGCGAGTGCAGCGCATGAAGTGCGCCCTACCAGTCAACGTTTCTTGATAATAGATAGACAGGCGAGCACAACAATCTAACCCATTGTACGTGGGGTTGAAAGGGGCATCAGCGTAAGCGAGTGCAGCGCACGAAGGGCCCCCCATCAGTCAATGTTTCCTGATAATAGATAAAAAGGCGAGCGCAGCAAGCTCACCCATTGTACATGGGGTTGAAAGGGGCATGAGCGTAAGCAAGTGCAGCGCACGAAGGGCGCCCTATCAGTCAATGTTTCCTAATAATAGATAGACAGGCGAGCGCAGCGAGCTCATCCATTGTATGTGGGGTTCAAAGGGCATGAGCGTAAGCGAGTGCAGCGCATCAAGTGCGCCCTTCCAGTCAATGTTTCTTGATAATAGATTGACAGGCGAGTGCAACTAGCTATCCCATTTCTACATGGGGTTCAAAGGAGCATGAGCGTAACCGAATGCAGCGCACAAAGTGCGCCATATCAGTCAAAGTTTCTTGATAATAGATAGACAGGAGAGCGCAGCGATCTAATCCATTCTACGTGGGGTTGAAAGGGGCATGACCGTAAGCGAGTGCAGCGCACGAAGGGCGCCCTATCGGTCGATGTTTCTTGATAAAAGATAAACAGGCAAGCGCAGCGATCCAACCGATTGTACGTGGGGTTGAAAGGGGCATGAGCATAAGTGAGTGCAGCGCACGAAGTGCGCCCTATCAGTCAATGCTTCTTGATAATAGATAGACAGGAGAGCGCAGTGATCTAAACCGTTGTACGTGGAATTGAAACTGGCATGAGTGTAAGCGGGTGCAGCGCACGAAAGGCGACCTATCAGTCAAGGTTTCCTGATAATAGATAGACAAGAGAGCGCAGTGATCTAAACGGTTGTACGTGGGGTTGAAACTGGCATGAGTGTAAGCGGGTGCAGCGCACGAAAGGCGACCTATCAGTCAATGTTTCCTGATAATAGATAGACAGGAGAGCGCAGCGATGCAATCCATTGTACGTGGGGTTGAAAGGGGCTTGAGCGTAAGCGAACGAAGTGCCCCTATCAGTCAATGGTTCTTGATAATAGATAGACAGGCGAGCGCAGTGATCTAATCCATTGTACGTGGGGTTGAAAGGGCATGAGGGTAAGCGAGTGCAGCGCACAAAGGGCGCCCTATCAGTCAAGGTTTCTTAATAATTGATAGACAGGTGAACGCTTCGAGCTATCCCATTGTACATGGGGTTGAACGGGGCATTAACATAAGCGAATGCAGCCCCTGACTTGCGTCCTATCACTCAATGTTTCTTGATAATAGGTAGACAGGCGAGCCCAGCGATCCAACTCATTGTACGTGGGGTTGAAAGGGGCATGAGTCTAAGCGGGTGCAGCACACGAAGGGCGACCTATCAGTCAATGTTTCCTGATAATAGATAGACAGGAGAGCGCAGTGATGCAACCCATTGTACGTGGGGTTGAAAGGTGCATGAGCGTAAGCGGGTGCAGCGCACAAAGTGCGCCCTATCAGTCAATTTTTTATAATAGATAGACAAGCGAGCGCAGTGAGCTAACCCATTGTACATGGGATGAAAGGGCATGAGCGTAAGCAAATAAAGTGCACGAAGTGCTTGTATCAGTCAATGTTTCTTGATAAAAGATGGACAGGCGAGCGCAGCGATCTAACCCATTGTACGTGGGGTTGAAAGGGACATCAGCGTAAGCAAGTGCAGCGCATGAAGGGCCCCCTATCAGTCAATGTTTCCTGATAATAGATAGACGGCTGAGCGCAGCGAGCTATCCCATTGTATGTGGGGTTCAAAGGGGCATGAGCGTAAGCGAGTGCAGCGCATCAAGTGCGCCCTTCCAGTCAATGTTTCTTGATAATAGATTGACAGGCGAGTGCAACTAGCTATCCCATTTCTACATGGGGTTCAAAGGAGCATGAGCGTAACCGAATGCAGCGCACAAAGTGCGCCATATCAGTCAAAGTTTCTTGATAATAGATAGACAGGAGAGCGCAGCGATCTAATCCATTCTACGTGGGGTTGAAAGGGGCATGACCGTAAGCGAGTGCAGCGCACGAAGGGCGCCCTATCGGTCGATGTTTCTTGATAAAAGATAAACAGGCGAGCGCAGCGATCTAACCCATTGTACGTGGGGTTGAAATGGGCATGAGCGTAAGCAAGTGCAGCGCATGAAGTGCACCCTATCAGCCAATGTTTCCTGATAATAGATAGACAGGCGAGCGCAGCGAGCTCACCCATTGTACGTGGGGTTGAAAGGGGCATGTGCGTAAGCGAGTGCAGGGCAAGAAGTGCACCCTACCAGTCAATATTTCTTGATAATGGATAGACAGGTGAGCGCACCGATCTAACTCATTGTACGTGGGGTTGAAAGGGGCATGAGCATAAGCGGGTGCAGCACACGAAGGGCGACCTATCAGTCAATGTTTCCTGATAATAGATAGACAGGAGAGCGCAGTGATGCAACCCATTGTACGTGGGGTTGAAAGGTGCATGAGCGTAAGCGGGTGCAGCGCACAAAGTGCGCCCTATCAGTCAATTTTTTTATAATAGATAGACAAGCGAGCGCAGTGAGCTAACCCATTGTACATGGGGATGAAAGGGGCATGAGCGTAAGCAAATAAAGTGCACGAAGTGCTTGTATCAGTCAATGTTTCTTGATAAAAGATGGACAGGCGAGCGCAGCGATCTAACCCATTGTACGTGGGGTTGAAAGGGACATCAGCGTAAGCAAGTGCAGCGCACGAAGGGCGCCCTATCAGTCAATGTTTCCTAATAATAGATAGACAGGCGAGCGCAGCGAGCTCATCCATTGTATGTGGGGTTCAAAGGGGCATGAGCGTAAGCGAGTGCAGCGCATCAAGTGCGCCCTTCCAGTCAATGTTTCTTGATAATAGATTGACAGGCGAGTGCAACTAGCTATCCCATTTCTACATGGGGTTCAAAGGAGCATGAGCGTAACCGAATGCAGCGCACAAAGTGCGCCATATCAGTCAAAGTTTCTTGATAATAGATAGACAGGAGAGCGCAGCGATCTAATCCATTCTACGTGGGGTTGAAAGGGGCATGACCGTAAGCGAGTGCAGCGCACGAAGGGCGCCCTATCGGTCGATGTTTCTTGATAAAAGATAAACAGGCGAGCGCAGCGATCTAACCCATTGTACGTGGGGTTGAAATGGGCATGAGCGTAAGCAAGTGCAGCGCATGAAGTGCACCCTATCAGCCAATGTTTCCTGATAATAGATAGACAGGCGAGCGCAGCGAGCTCACCCATTGTACGTGGGGTTGAAAGGGGCATGTCGTAAGCGAGTGCAGGGCAAGAAGTGCACCCTACCAGTCAATATTTCTTGATAATGGATAGACAGGTGAGCGCACCGATCTAACTCATTGTACGTGGGGTTGAAAGGGGCATGAGCATAAGCGAGTGCAGCGCACGAAGGGCGCCCTATCAGTCAATGCTTCCTAATAATAGATAGACAGGCGAACGCAGCGAGCTCATCCATTGTATGTGGGGTTGAAAGGGGCATGAGCGTTAGCGTGTGCAGCGCATGAAGTGCGCCCTACCAGTCAATGTTTCTTGATAATAGAAAGACAGCTGAGCGCAGCGACCTATCCCATTGTACGAGGGGTTTAACTGGGCATGAGCGTAAGCGAATGCAGCACACGAAGTGGCCCTATCAGTCAATGTTTCTTGATAATACATAGACAGGCGAGGGCAGCGATCCAACCCATTGTACTTGGGGTTGAAAGGACATGAGCAAAAGTGAGTGCAGCGCATGAAGTGCGCCTTATCAGTCAATGTTTCTTGATAATAGATAGACAGGCAAGGGCAGCGACCTATCCCATTGTACATGGGGTTGAAAGGGGCATGAGCGTAATCGAACGAAGTGCACGAGGTGAACCTATCTGTTAATGTTTCTTGATAATAGATAGACAGGCGAGCGCAGCGATCTAACCAATTGTACGTGGGGTTGGAAGGGCATGAGGGTAAGGGAGTGCAGCGCACAAAGGGCGCCCTATCAGTCAATGTTTGCTGATAATGGATAGACAGGCGAGCACAGCGATCTAACTCATTGTAATTGGGGTTGAAAGGGGCATGAGCATAAGAGAGTGCAGCGCACAAAGGGCCCCTACCAGTCAACGTTTCTTGATAATAGATAGACAGGCGAGCACAAGGAGCTATCCCATTGTACATGGGGTTGAATAGGGGCATGAGCTTAAGCGAGTGCAGTGCACGGAGGGCGCCCTATCAGTCAATGTTTCTTGATAATTGATAGACAGGAGAGTGAAGCGATCTAACCCATTGCACATGGGGTTGAAAGGGGCATGAACGTAAGCGAATGCAGACCACGAAGTGCGTCCTATCAGTCAATGTTTCTTGATAATAGGTAGACAGGCGGGCACAGTGATGTAACCCATTGTACGTGGGGTTAAAAAGGGCATGAGCGTAAGCGAGTGCAGCGCACAAAGTGCGCCCTATCAGTCAGTTTTTTTTATACTAGATAGACAAGCGAGCGCAGTGAGCTAACCCATTGTACATGGGGATGAAAGGGGCATGAGCGTAAGCAAATAAAGTGCACGAAGTGCCCGTACCAGTCAATGTTTCTTGATAATAGATAGACAGGCAAGCGCAGTGATCTAACCCATTGTACGTGGGGTTGAAAGAGGCATGAGCGTAAGCGAGTGCAGCGCACGAAGGGCGCCCTATCAGTCAATGTTTCCTAATAATAGATAGACAGGCGAGCGCAGCGAGCTCATCCATTGTATGTGGGGTTCAAAGGGGCATGAGCGTAAGCGAGTGCAGCGCATCAAGTGCGCCCTTCCAGTCAATGTTTCTTGATAATAGATTGACAGGCGAGTGCAACTAGCTATCCCATTGTACATGGGGTTCAAAGGAGCATGAGCGTAACCGAATGCAGCGCACAAAGTGCGCCATATCAGTCAAAGTTTCTTGATAAAAGATAGACAGGAGAGCGCAGCGATCTAATCCATTCTAGGTGGGTTGAAAGGGCATGAGCGTAAGCGAGTGCAGCGCACGAAGGGCGCCCTATCGGTCGATGTTTCTTGATAAAAGATAAACAGGCAAGCGCAGCGATCCAACCGATTGTACGTGCGGTTGAAAGGGCATGAGCATAAGTGAGTGCAGCGCACGAAGTGCGCCCTATCAGTCAATGCTTCTTGATAATAGATAGACAGGAGAGCGCAGTGATCTAAACCGTTGTACGTGGGGTTGAAACTGGCATGAGTGTAAGCGGGTGCAGCGCACGAAAGGCGACCTATCAGTCAATGTTTCCTGATAATAGATAGACAGGAGAGCGCAGTGATCTAAACGGTTGTACGTGGGGTTGAAACTGGCATGAGTGTAAGCGGGTGCAGCGCACGAAAGGCGACCTACCGGTCAATGTTTCCTGATAATAGATAGACAGGAGAGCGCAGCGATGCAATCCATTGTACGTGGGGTTGAAAGGGGCTTGAGCGTAAGCGAACGAAGTGCACGAAGTACCCCTATCAGTCAATGGTTCTTGATAATAGATAGACAGGCGAGCGCAGCGATCCAACCGATTGTACGTGCGGTTGAAAGGGGCATGAGCATAAGTGAGTGCAGCGCACGAAGTGCGCCCTATCAGTCAATGCTTCTTGATAATAGATAGACAGGAGAGCGCAGTGATCTAAACCGTTGTACGTGGGGTTGAAACTGACATGAGTGTAAGCGGGTGCAGCGCACGAAAGGCGACCTACCGGTCAATGTTTCCCGATAATAGATAGACAGGAGAGCGCAGCGATGCAATCCATTGTACGTGGGGTTGAAAGGGGCTTGAGCATAAGCGAACGAAGTGCACGAAGTGCCCCTATCAGTCAATGGTTCTTGATAATAGATAGACAGGCGAGCGCAGCAATCTAACCCATTGTACGTGGGGTTAAAAGGGGCATGAGGGTAAGCGAGTGCAGCGCACAAAGGGCGCCCTATCAGTCAATGTTTCTTGATAATGGATAGACAGGTGAACGCAGCGAGCTATCCAATTGTACATGGGGTTGAACGGGGCATTAACATAAGCGAATGCAGCCCCTGACTTGCGTCCTATCAGTCAATGTTTCTTGATAATAGGTAGACAGGCGAGCCCAGCGATCCATCTCATTGTACGTGGGGTTGAAAGGGGCATGAGTCTAAGCGGGTGCAGCACACGAAAGGCGACCTATCAGTCAATGTTTCCTGATAATAGATAGACAGGAGAGCGCAGTGATGCAACCCATTGTACGTGGGGTTGAAAGGTGCATGAGCGTAAGCGGGTGCAGCGCACAAAGTGCGCCCTATCAGTCAATTTTTTTATAATAGATAGACAAGCGAGCGCAGTGAGCTAACCCATGTACGTGGGGTTGAAAGGGGCATGAGCGTAAGCGAGTGCAGCGCATGAAGTGCACCCTATCAGCCAATGTTGCTGATAATAGATAGACAGGCGAGCGCAGCGAGCTCATCCATTGTACATGGGGTTGAAAGGGGCATGAGCGCAAATGAATGAAGCGCAAGAAGTGCCCCTATCAGTCAATGTTGCTTGATATAAGATAGACGGGCGAGTGCAGTGATCTAGCCCACTGTACTTGGGGTTGAAAGGAGCATGAGCGTAAACAAATGCAGTGCACGAAGTGCGCCCTATTAGTCAATGTTTCTTGATAATAGATAGACAGGAGAGCACAGCGATCTAACCCATTGTACGTGGGGTTGAAAGGTGCATGAGTGTAAGCGAGTGCAGCGCATGAAGGGCCCCTATCAGTCAATGTTTCCTGATAATATATAGAAAGGCGAGCGCAGCAAGCTCACCCATTGTACGTGTGGTTGAAAGGCCCATGAGCGTAAGCGAGTGCAGCGCATGAAGTGCGCCCTACCAGTCAATGTTTCTTGATAATAGAAAGACAGCTGAGCGCAGCGAGCTATCCCATTGTACGAGGGGTTTAACTGGGCATGAGCGTAAGCGAATGAAACACACGAAGTGGCCCTATCAGTCAATGTTTCTTGATAATACATAGACAGGCGAGGACAGCGATCCAACCCATTGTACTTGGGGTTGAAAGGACATGAGCATAAGTGAGTGCAGCGCATGAAGTGCGCCTTATCAGTCAATGTTTCTTGATAATAGATAGACAGGCAAGGGCAGCGACCTATCCCATTGTACATGGGGTTGAAAGGGGCATGAGCGTAATCGAACGAAGTGCACGAGGTGAACCTATCTGTCAATGTTTCTTGATAATAGATAGACAGGCGAGCGCAGCGATCTAACCAATTGTACGTGGGGTTGGAAGGGGCATGAGGGTAAGGGAGTGCAGCGCACAAAGGGCGCCCTATCAGTCAATGTTTGCTGATAATGGATAGACAGGCGAGCACAGCGATCTAACTCATTGTAATTGGGGTTGAAAGGGGCATGAGCGTAAATGAATGAAGCGCACGAAGTGCCCCTATCAGTCAATGTTGCTTGATATAAGATAGACGGGTGAGTGCAGCGATCTAGCCCACTGTACGTGGGGTTGAAAGGAGCATGAGCGTAAGCAAATGCAGTGCACGAAGTGCGCCCTATTAGTCAAATTTTCTTGATAGTAGATAGACAGGAGAGCACAGCGATCTAACCCATTGTACGTGGGGTTGAAAGGTGCATGAGTGTAAGCGAGTGCAGCGCACAAAGTGCGCCCTATCAGTAAAGTTTTTTTATACTAGATAGACAAGCGAGCGCAGTGAGCTAACCCATTGCACATGGGGATGAAAGGGGCATGAGCGTAAGCGAGTGCAGCGCATGAAAGGCACCCTATCAGCCAAAGTTTCCTGATAATAGATAGACAGGCGAGCGCAGCGAGCTCACCCATTGTACGTGGGGCTGAAAGGGGCATGAGCGTATGCGAGTGCAGCGCAAAAAGTGCGCCCTACCAGTCAATATTTCTTGATAATGGATAGACAGGTGAGCGCAGCGATCTAACTCATTGTACGTGGGGTTGAAAGGGGCATGAGCGTAAGCGAGTGCAGCGCACGAAGGGCGCCCTATCAGTCAATGCTTCCTAATAATAGATAGACAGGCGAACGCAGCGAGCTCATCCATTGTATGTGGGGTTGAAAGGGGCATGAGCGTAAGCGTGTGCAGCGCATGAAGTGCCCCTACCAGTCAATGTTTCCCGATAATAGATAGAGAGGCGAGCGCAGCGAGCTCACCCATTGTACGTGGGGTTGAAAGGGGCATGAGCGTAAGCGAGTGCAGCGCATGAAGTGAGCCCTACCAGTCAATGTTTGCTGATAATAGATAGACAGGCGAGCGCAGCGAGCTCATCCATTGTACATGGGGTTGAAAGGGGCATGAGCGTAAATGAATGAAGCGCACGAAGTGCCCCTATCAGTCAATGTTGCTTGATATAAGATAGACGGGTGAGTGCAGCGATCTAGCCCACTGTACGTGGGGTTGAAAGGAGCATGAGCGTAAGCAAATGCAGTGCACGAAGTGCGCCCTATTAGTCAAATTTTCTTGATAGTAGATAGACAGGCGAGCGCAGCCATCTAACCCATTGTATGTGGGGTTGAAAGGGGCATCAGCGTAAGCGAGTGCAGCGCAAGAAGGGCCCCCTATCAGTCAATGTTTCCTGATAATAGATAAAAAGGCGAGCGCAGCAAGCTCACCCATTGTACATGGGGTTGAAAGGGGCATGAGCGTAAGTGAATACAGCGCACGAAGTGCCCCTATCAGTCAATGTTTCTTGATAATAGATAGACAGGCAAGCGCAGTGATCTAACCCATTGTACGTGGGGTTGAAAGAGGCATGAGCGTAAGCGAATGCAGCGCACGAAGGGCGCCCTATCAGTCAATGTTTCCTAATAATAGATAGACAGGCGAGCGCAGCGAGCTCATCCATTGTATGTGGGGTTCAAAGGGGCATGAGCGTAAGCGAGTGCAGCGCATCAAGTGCGCCCTTCCAGTCAATGTTTCTTGATAATAGATTGACAGGCGAGTGCAACTAGCTATCCCATTGTACATGGGGTTCAAAGGAGCATGAGCGTAACCGAACGCAGCGCACAAAGTGCGCCATATCAGTCAAAGTTTCTTGATAAAAGATAGACAGGAGAGCGCAGCGATCTAATCCATTCTACGTGGGGTTGAAAGGGGCATGAGCGTAAGCGAGTGCAGCGCACGAAGGGCGCCCTATCGGTCGATGTTTCTTGATAAAAGATAAACAGGCAAGCGCAGCGATCCAACCGATTGTACGTGCGGTTGAAAGGGGCATGAGCATAAGTGAGTGCAGCGCACGAAGTGCGCCCTATCAGTCAATGCTTCTTGATAATAGATAGACAGGAGAGCGCAGTGATCTAAACCGTTGTACGTGGGGTTGAAACTGGCATGAGTGTAAGCGGGTGCAGCGTACGAAAGGCGACCTATCAGTCAATGTTTCCTGATAATAGATAGACAGGAGAGCGCAGTGATCTAAACGGTTGTACGTGGGGTTGAAACTGGCATGAGTGTAAGCGGGTGCAGCGCACGAAAGGCGACCTACCGGTCAATGTTTCCTGATAATAGATAGACAGGAGAGCGCAGCGATGCAATCCATTGTACGTGGGGTTGAAAGGGGCTTGAGCGTAAGCGAACGAAGTGCACGAAGTGCCCCTATCAGTCAATGGTTCTTGATAATAGATAGACAGGCGAGCGCAGCGATCTAACCCATTGTACGTGGGGTTAAAAGGGGCATGAGGGTAAGCGAGTGCAGCGCACAAAGGGCGCCCTATCAGTCAATGTTTCTTGATAATGGATAGACAGGTGAACGCAGCGAGCTATCCCATTGTACATGGGGTTGAACGGGGCATTAACATAAGCGAATGCAGCCCCTGACTTGCGTCCTATCAGTCAATGTTTCTTGATAATAGGTAGACAGGCGAGCCCAGCGATCCAACTCATTGTACGTGGGGTTGAAAGGGGCATGAGTCTAAGCGGGTGCAGCACACGAAAGGCGACCTATCAGTCAATGTTTCCTGATAATAGATAGACAGGAGAGCGCAGTGATGCAACCCATTGTACGTGGGGTTGAAAGGTGCATGAGCGTAAGCGGGTGCAGCGCACAAAGTGCGCCCTATCAGTCAATTTTTTTTATAATAGATAGACAAGCGAGCGCAGTGAGCTAACCCATTGTACGTGGGGTTGAAAGGGGCATGAGCGTAAGCGAGTGCAGCGCATGAAGTGCACCCTATCAGCCAATGTTGCTGATAATAGATAGACAGGCGAGTGCAACTAGCTATCCCATTGTACATGGGGTTCAAAGGAGCATGAGCGTAACCGAATGCAGCGCACAAAGTGCGCCATATCAGTCAAAGTTCTTGAAAAGAGATAGACAGGCGAGCGCAGCAATCTAACCCATTGTACGTGGGGTTGAAAGGGGCATCAGCGTAAGCGAGTGCAGCGCACGAAGGGCCCCCTAACAGTCAATGTTTCCTGATAATAGATAAAAAGGCGAGCGCAGCAAGCTCACCCATTGTACATGGGGTTGAAAGGGGCATGAGCGTAAGCGAATACAGCGCACGAAGTGCCCCTATCAGTCAATGTTTCTTGATAATAGATAGACAGGCAAGCGCAGTGATCTAACCCATTGTACGTGGGGTTGAAAGAGGCATGAGCGTAAGCGAGTGCAGCGCACGAAGGGCGCCCTATCAGTCAATGTTTCCTAATAATAGATAGACAGGCGAGCGCAGCGAGCTCATCCATTGTATGTGGGGTTGAAAGGGGCATGAGCGTAAGCGAGTGCAGCGCATCAAGTGCGCCCTTCCAGTCAATGGTTCTTGATAATAGATTGACAGGCGAGTGCAACTAGCTATCCCATTGTACATGGTTGACGGGATTACATAAGCGAGCAGCGCGGAGTGCTCCTATCAGTTTTTTCCTGATAATAATGATAAGCGAGCGCAGTGACTACCATGTACATGGGATAAAGGGCATGAGCACACGAATGCAGCCCGAAGTTCCATCAGTCTATGTTTCCTGATAATAGATAGATAGCGAGCGCAGCGATCTAACCCATGTACGTAGGTTGCAAGGGCATGAGCGAGCGGTGCAGCGCACAAAGGCGCCCATCAGTCAATGTTCTTGATAAAAGATAGACAGGAGAGCGCAGCGATCTAATCCATTCTACGTGGGGTTGAAAGGGGCATGAGCGTAAGCGAGTGCAGCGAACGAAGGGCGCCCTATCGGTCGATGTCTCTTGATAAAAGATAAACAGGCAAGCGCAGCGATCCAACCGATTGTACGTGCGGTTGAAAGGGGCATGAGCATAAGTGAGTGCAGGGCACGAAGTGCGCCCTATCAGTCAATGCTTCTTGATAATAGATAGACAGGAGAGCGCAGTGATCTAAACCGTTGTACGTGGGGTTGAAACTGGCATGAGTGTAAGCGGGTGCAGCGCACGAAAGGCGACCTACCGGTCAATGTTTCCCGATAATAGATAGACAGGAGAGCGCAGCGATGCAATCCATTGTACGTGGGGTTGAAAGGGGCTTGAGCATAAGCGAACGAAGTGCACGAAGTGCCCCTATCAGTCAATGGTTCTTGATAATAGATAGACAGGCGAGCGCAGCGATCTAACCCATTGTACGTGGGGTTAAAAGGGGCATGAGGGTAAGCGAGTGCAGCGCACAAAGGGCGCCCTATCAGTCAATGTTTCTTGATAATGGAGAGACAGGTGAACGCAGCGAGCTATCCCATTGTACATGGGGTTGAACGGGGCATTAACATAAGCGAATGCAGCCCCTGACTTGCGTCCTATCAGTCAATGTTTCTTGATAATAGGTAGACAGGCGAGCCCAGCGATCCATCTCATTGTACGTGGGGTTGAAAGGGGCATGAGTCTAAGCGGGTGCAGCACACGAAAGGCGACCTATCAGTCAATGTTTCCTGATAATAGATAGACAGGAGAGCGCAGTGATGCAACCCATTGTACGTGGGGTTGAAAGGGGCATGAGTCTAAGCGGGTGCAGCACACGAAAGGCGACCTATCAGTCAATGTTTCCTGATAATAGATAGACAGGAGAGCGCAGTGATGCAACCCTTGTACGTGTGGTTGAAAGGCCCATGAGCGTAAGCGAGTGCAGCGCATGAAGGGCGCCCTATCAGTCAATGTTTCTTGATAATAGATAGACAGGCGAGCGCAGCGGGCTGATCCATTGTATGTGGGGTTGAAAGGGGCATGAGCATAAGCGAGTGCAGCACAGGAAGGGTGCCCTATCAGTCAATGTTTCTTGATAATAGATAGACAAGCGAGCGCAGCGATCTAACCCATTGTACATGGGGTTGAAAGGGGCATGAGCATAAGCGAGTGCAACGCACGAAGGGCCCCCTATCAGTCAATGTTTCCTGATAATAGATAGAAAGGCTAGTGCAGCGCGCTCGCCCATTGTACGTGGGGTTGAAAGGCGCATGAGCGTAAGCGAGTGCAGCGAATGAAGTGCGCCCTACCAGCCAATGTTTCTTGATAATAGATAGACAGGCGAGTGCAGCAAGCTATTCCATTGTACAAGGGGTTGAAAGGGGCATGAGCGTGAGCGAATGCAGCGCATGAAGTGCGCCCTACCAGTACCCTAGCTATCCCATTGTACTTGGGGTTGAAAGAGGCATGAGCGTAAATGAATAAAGCGCACGAAGTGCCCCTATCAGTCAATGTTTCTTGATAATAGATAGACAGGAGAGCGCAGCGATCTAACCCATTCCACGTGGGGTTGAAAGGGGCATGAGCATAAGCGAGTGCAGCGCATGAAGTGCGCCCTACCAGTCAATGTTTCTTGATAATAGACAGACAGGCGAGGGCAGCGATGGAACCCATTGTACGTGGGGTTGTAAGGGGCATCAGCGTAAGCGAGTGCAGCGCACGAAGGGCGCCCTATCGGTCGATGTTTCTTGATAAAAGATAGACAGGCGAGCGCAGCGATCCACCGATTGTATGTGGGGTTGAAAGGGGCATGAGCATAAGCGAATGCAGCGCATGAAGTGCGCCTTATCAGTCAATGTTTCTTGATAATAGATAGACAGGCAAGGGCAGCGAGCTCACCCATTGTACATGGGAGTGAAAGCGGCATGAGCGTAAGTGAGTGCAGCGCACGAAGGGGGCCCTATCAGTCAATGTTTCCTGATAATAGATAGACAGGCGAGCGCAGCGAGCTCATCCGTTGTACGTGGGGTTGAAAGGGGCATGGGCGTAAGCGAGTGCAGCGCATGAAGTGTGCCCTACCGGTCAATGTTTCTTGATAATAGATAGACAGGAGTGCGCAGCGATCTAACCCATTGCACATGGGGTTGAAAGGGGCATGAACGTAAGCGAGTGCAGTGCATGAAGTGCGCCCTACCAGTCAATGCTTCTTGATAATAGATAGACAGACGAGCGCAACGATCTAACCCATTGTACATGGGGTTGAACGGGGCATTAACATAAGCGAATGCAGCCCACGACTTGCGTCCTATCAGTCAATGTTTCTTGATAATAGGTAGACAGGCGAGCCCAGTGATCTAACTCATTGTACGTGGGGTTGAAAGGGGCATGAGTCTAAGCGGGTGCAGCGCATGAAAGGCGACCTATCAGTCAATGTTTCCTGATAATAGATAGACAGGAGAGCGCAGCGATGCAATCCATTGTACGTGGGGTTGAAAGGGGCATGAGCGTGAGCGAACGAAGCGCACGAAGTGCCCCTATCAGTCAATGTTTCTTGATAATAGATAGACAGGCGGGCACAGCGATCTAACCCATTGTACGTGGGGTTGAAAGGGGCATGAGGGTAAGCGAGTTCAGCGCACAAAGGGCGCCCTATCAGTCAATGTTTCTTGATAATGGATAGACAGGTGAGCGCAGCGAGCTATCCCATTGTACATGGGGTTGAACGGGGCATGAGGGTAAGCGAGTGCAGCGCACAAAGGCGCCCTATCAGTCAATGTTTCTTGATAATGGATAGACAGGTGAGCACAACGAGCTATCCCATTGTACATGGGGTTGAACAGGGGCATGAGCTTAAGCGAGTGCAGTGCACGAAGGGCGCCCTATCAGTCAATGTTTCTTTATAATTGATAGACAGGAGAGTGCAGCGATCTAACCCATTGCACATGGGGTTGAAAGGGGCATGAACGTAAGCAAATGCAGCCCACGAAGTGCATCCTATCAGTCAATGTTTCTTGATAATAGGTAGACAGGCGGGCACAGCGATCTAACCCATTGTACGTGGGGTTGAAAGGGGCATGAGGGTAAGCGAGTTCAGCGCACAAAGGGCGCCCTATCAGTCAATGTTTCTTGATAATGGATAGACAGGTGAGCGCAGCGAGCTATCCCATTGTACATGGGGTTGAACGGGGCATGAGGGTAAGCGAGTGCAGCGCACAAAGGGCGCCCTATCAGACAATGTTTCTTGATAATGGATAGACAGGTGAGCGCAGCGAGCTATCCCATTGTACATGGGGTTGAACGAGGCATTAACATAAGCGAATGCAGCGCGCGAAGTGTGCCCTATCAGTCAATGTTTCTTGATAATAGATAGACAAGCGAGCGCAGTGAGCTAACCCATTGTACATGGGGATAAAAGGGGCATGAGCACAAGCGAATGCAGCGCGCGAAGTGCTCCCTATCAGTCTATGTTTCCTGATAATAGATAGACAAGCGAGCGCAGTGAGCTAACCCATTGTACATGGGGTTGAACGGGGCATGAGGGTAAGCGAGTGCAGCGCACAAAGGGCGCCCTATCAGACAATGTTTCTTGATAATGGATAGACAGGTGAGCGCAGCGAGCTATCCCATTGTACATGGGGTTGAACGAGGCATTAACATAAGCGAATGCAGCGCGCGAAGTGCTCCCTATCAGTCTATGTTTCCTGATAATAGATAGATAAGCGAGCGCAGTGAGCTAACCCATTGTACATGGGGATAAAAGGGGCATGAGCACAAGCGAATGCAGCGCGCGAAGTGCTCCCTATCAGTCTATGTTTCCTGATAATAGATAGATAAGCGAGGGCAGCGATCTAACCCATTGTACGTAGTGTTGCAAGGGGCATGAGCGTAAGCGTGTGCAGCGCACAAAGGGCGCCCTATCAGTCAATGTTTCTTGATAATAGATAGACAGGCGAGCGCAGCGATCTAACCCATTGTACATGGGGTTGAAAGGGGCATGAGCATAAGCGAGTGCAGCGCACGAAGGGCCCCCTATCAGTCAATGTTTCCTGATAATAGATAGAAAGGCTAGTGCAGCGCGCTTGCCCATTGTACGTGGGGTTGAAAGGCGCATGAGCGTAAGCGAGTGCAGCGCATGAAGTGCGCCCTACCAGCCAATGTTTCTTGATAATAGATAGACAGGCGACCGCAGCAAGCTATCTCATTGTACAAGGGGTTGAAAGGGGCATGAGCGTGAGCGAATGCAGCGCATGAAGTGCGCCCTACCAGTACCCTAGCTATCCCATTGTACATGGGGTTGAAAGAGGCATGAGCGTAAATGAATAAAGCGCACGAAGTGCCCCTATCAGTCAATGTTTCCTGATAATAGATAGACAGGAGAGCGCAGCGATGCAATCCATTGTACATGGGGATGAAAGGGGCATGAGCGTAAGCAAATAAAGTGCACGAAGTGCTTGCATCAGTCAATGTTTCTTGATAAAAGATAGACAGGCGAGCGCAGCGATCTAACCCATTGTACGTGGGGTTGAAAGGGACATCAGCGTAAGCAAGTGCAGCGCATGAAGGGCCCCCTATCAGTCAATGTTTCCTGATAATAGATAGACGGCTGAGCGCAGCGAGCTATCCCATTGTACATGGGGTTTAACTGGGCATGAGCGTAAGCGAATGCAGCCCAGAAGTGGCCCTATCAGTCAATGTTTCTTGATAATAGATAGACAGGCGAGCGCAGCGATCCAACCCATTGTACGTGGGGTTGAAAGGGGCATGAGCATAAGTGAGTGCAGCGCACAAAGGGCCCCTATCAGTCAGTGTTTCCTGATAGTAGATAGACAGGCGAGCGCAGCGAGCTCATGCATTGTACGTGGGGTTGAAAGGGGCATGAGCATAAGTGAGTGCAGCGCATGAAGTGCGCCCTACCAGTCAATGTTTCTTGATAATAGAATGACAGCTGAGCGCAGCGAGCTATCCCATTGTACGAGGGGTTTAACTGGGCATGAGCGTAAGCAAATGCAGCACACGAAGTGGCCCTATCAGTCAATGTTTCTTGATAATACATAGACAGGCGAGGGCAGCGATCCAACCCATTGTACGTGGGGTTGAAAGGGGCATGAGCATAAGTGAGTGCAGCGCATGTAGTGCGCCTTATCAGTCAATGTTTCTTGATAATAGATAGACAGGCAAGGGCAGCGACCTATCCCATTGTACATGGGGTTGAAAGGGGCATGAGCGTAATCGAACGAAGTGCACGAGGTGAACCTATCTGTCAATGTTTCTTGATAATAGATAGACAGGCGAGCGCAGCGATCTAACCAATTGTACGTGGGGTTGGAAGGGGCATGAGGGTAAGCGAGTGCAGCGCACAAAGGGCGCCCTATCAGTCAATGTTTGCTGATAATGGATAGACAGGCGAGCACAGCGATCTAACTCATTGTAATTGGGGTTGAAAGGGGCATGAGCATAAGAGAGTGCAGCGCACAAAGGGCCCCTATCAGTCAATGTTTCCTGATAATAGATAGACAGGCGAGCGCAGCGAGCTCATCCATTGTACGTGGGGTTAAAAGTGGCATGAGCGTAAGCGAGTGCAGCGCATGCAGTGCGCCCTACCAGTCAACGTTTCTTGATAATAGATAGACAGGCGAGCACAACAATCTAACCCATTGTACGTGGGGTTGAAAGGGGCATCAGCGTAAGCGAGTGCAGCGCACGAAGGGCCCCCTATCAGTCAATGTTTCCTGATAATAGATAAAAAGGCGAGCGCAGCAAGCTCACCCATTGTACATGGGGTTGAAAGGGGCATGAGCGTAAGCAAGATAAAATAAGAGAACTAAGATAGTCTAACTAAAATTGCTTGATTTACCTCGACTTTGGTAGGCCGTTTCTCAGTGTCCAAGAGCCGTTTTTGTCCTAAAAAGTCCATAGTAGTCGTCAGCAGAGTGTGGCGAGGCAAATGAGCCGTAGCTTTAGTTGTTCCATTGTGTTTTAGTACGGTTTCTAGCCGCTTTTCAAAGTCCTATTTTGCTGCTTTTCCATGGCCGCCACCTAGGCAAAGTTGCGATATTCGAGCCAAAGTTTCTATTTTTGGACTCAGGTCGGAACAATGGTTTCGCGAATACGAGACTCGCCTCAGTCCTCGCTCTGCGCGAGCACGGGGGGACATCGCATAGAATAGAATTCTTTCACTGACTTCACTTTTGTCAGAAAAAATGGCTGCTGAAGCGATTTCTGAAAGTGTAAAGGCTAAACTGCAGGATAAATTGAGGAGAAAAAGCGAGGAGTCTCTGTGTGCTCGTATCAAAAATGTTTTCGAAACTAAATTTAGGCAAGGAAGTGATCTCATAATGAACGAAGAACAGCTAGAAAGCGGAAAGATTCTCTTGGAATTGAAGAGAAGGTTTGCTGACATAGTGGACGTTGACAATGGAGGGCCACTACATTCTGCAAGGGCTGTGATTGACGAGCATGGAAATGCAACTTTTCAAGTTCTGCATCAAGTCCATTGTGTTATGAAACTTGCAAAGGAAGATGGTGTTGTCGATGAGGACTCCTTCAAAGATTTGATGGAGTTCTTTGGGCCTCAATATTTTTTTTGCGTTGGGATGTGCCATTCTGAATTCGATGAAATATCAAAGAATATCCACATCATTCTAAAAAATAAGGAGGAATTGAAGTATCCTTTCCACAGAATTGTCAGCAAAAAATGTCTCCATTGGTTTAAAGTAGGAAAAAATATAAGTAAAAAACAAAGAGAAAAGGGAGCTACCTGTGGAGAATGTAAAGCTTTTTTCAGATATACAAGAAGGATGAAACTAAAAAATGAAAGGGAGTCAGCTGGATCATCCAGAATGCAGAATCGCTTAAAAGCTTCATCTAACTTTGGCATTTCTAAGTTAACCCCAGTAAGCAAGCAAAGAAGACTCCTCGCCACTACATGGAAGCGTGCAGACCAGCAGAAGAAGATCCAAATGTATAAACAAAAGCTGCAAGAGCTCGAAGTTGAAATGGACGAGAATCAAAATCAAGAAATGGAATTCATTGTACAATGGATCAATCAAAATGCTGTGAATGATTTGGAATCAATTTTGGCTGAGTCTGAAAATGAAGGAATGGCTGATGTTGTTAGAGAGAAATGGCTCAAAGATACAGAAGACAGACAGACATTTTACAGGGATCAATTTTCTAATCAAGGTATTACTGCACTATTTATTTTGCAAAAATTCTTATTGTTATAAGCAAAGTATTGTGAAACTTCTGGGATATTATTATGAATATATTGTACCTATACACTCTTTTTTAATAAGAATATCTAAAGTTATGCCCAGGCTTGATCTTTTCCATTGTTATTCATAAATTTCCACTGTTTTTTCACAATTTTGAGCTGCGATATTCTTATAAAATTTATCCCTATAAAAAGAGTGTACATGGAAAATGTTTATGTTAAAAAAGGAGGGTACACATATTTTTTATAAGAAAGCATGGCAATACTTCACAAGGCAAAAACTTGAGGAATTCTACCTACTGGGCAGAGGACTGCTAAGGCATTCAAAAATTATAGTTGCGAGGCAATTGGCCATGAAACTCATACAGGAACATACAGCAGCTAGCCAGAAAAAGAACCCTTTGGGCATGAAAAATATGTTAAACTTAATTACAAATCTAAAAATTAACCTTAAATATCAAATTTTCTTTCAGGTAAAACACAATCAAATGGTAATCGATGGAGCATGATAACATATAGAATGGGTAAGAGATCCATATTCTGTTTTGGGTATATTTTTTTCATTTTTATTTTGGATTTATTAATATGACCATGATTATTATGATTTATTATTGAATTATGAACACCTCACTTGGCTGTCACAAAATGATGTATTCTGATTTGGGAAATGTTATTCAGGAGGTTTAGAGCCAATTTTCAGACAATATTTAAAATTCTAGGGCACTGTCTGGCCCTGGCTCAACGTGCCATTGCCTTCCAAAGAGTTTCATTAACAGCAGAGAGAACCAATATGTTACAATTTTCCAAGTTCTATGTTTTGCAATATTTCTAGACACAGTTATGCTAATATAAACTACTAAATTCTTGATTTGAGTAACCCACTTTTACAGTACAGTAGACTTAGTAGATTTAGTCAAATATTTGCTTCAAAACTATTCAATTTGTTTGGGGTAAACATTCTAAAATTTCAATTTACTAACGATACTATTGATGAAACAGAATCTGATTTCCTTGAATAGACCCAAGTTTATTATATCCTTGCACAGCAGACTAAAGTGTAATCGTTTCTCTATAAAATATAAAGGAAATCTTCATTTTTATTTATTCACAGCACTTGCAATTTACATCAGATCGCCAGCAGCCTACAATGCTTTGAAAAGTTTTCAAATACTTCAGCTGCCATCGACCAAGAGTCTTCAGTTATTTACTTCTGTGAGAAATCATACCCCGGGAGTAAATGAAGAGTATATTGAAGAGAAGATGCAAGACTATCAAGCTATGTGTGATGAGAAAGTGAAAAATGGGTTTAAGAAACCGCTTGGTGTTGGCATCTTGATATTTGACGAAGTCAAAGTTATTGGAAAAGTTATGCTTAACATGAAAAACGAAAAATTTTTGGGTTTAGCTATGTCAGAAGATGAAATGTGCAGTCTTCATGACATTTATAAAAATTTGGATTCAGTCGAACCTGTTGCTGCTGAGTACATGCTACAATATCTGTGGCGAGATTTAACTTCAGATTTTGATGTGATTGGTCCATTTTATAGTTTTAAAGCAACAATTGATAATACCATTGTTATTGAGACATTGCTGGAAACAATGAGATCTTTCCATAATTATGGATTTAAAACAACTTCTGTTGTTTGTGATGGAGCTAGTAGTAACATGGCAGCCATCAAGCTCCTTACAACTGGGAAAAGAGGAGCTTTTGGTGTTTCAGATGATCCAATGGCTAAACACCATGTGGAGCCATGGTTCGAAAACCCTTTCGATTCTGATCTTAAAGTGTTTTGTATCATCTGTCCTTCACACCAGGTATGTTTATTTGACAAACCTTTTTGAGTAAGATTAACATTGAATGCTCTTAATATTGAATTTTATTTTCCTTCCAAATTTTAGCTCATATTGTTCATAACTGGTCCAATTGAGGATGGACTAATTTCAAATAATTCCATACCTTTTTCTCAGATATTGATATCATTTTTTAGCTGAAAAACATGGTCAATGCTTTATTTGCTTCAAGAAACGGGGGAACAAAAGCATTTCAGATGGAAAAATCAGGTCCTATGTTTGGATGGAAGGCAATAGTTGGCATGTGGAAACGAGAATGCAGTAGAGTAGAGGCTGGTGCTATGAGAATGGTTCCGAAATTGCTGCCATCGTATATTCAACGTGATGCATGGACGAAGTTAAATGTTGCCCCAGCAAAAATTGTGCAAGTGAGTCTTATTTTTAATTTTTCCTGAATTTTTTGTATGTACTCTGTGACAAATTTTGGTAGATGAGATATTTTTCAAGGGTGTAGCCAGAATGTATGTTTGGGGGTCTGGCAAAAACTTTTTGAGACCAATTTATAACATAGATAAAACGTAAGTCCAGATAAATTTTTAATCCACATACTTCACAACATTAGAAAACGTTGGAAAACCCCCTTAACAGTGGACATGTCACTCAGTGAGTCATAATTGCCATATAAACAGTCTAAAGACTTTTCTGAAAGTTTGTATTTTGGCTACGCTCCTGATTTATTTCAAAGTCATAATTTTTAATTGGAACAATTTAATTTTAATTCCTCACACAAAAACAAATTCTCAAAGAACTGCTCAATTGTGCACAGATAGACTAGAAGTGGTCATTTATAATATACTTTTGTCATTCATTTGCAGCAAGACAATGTGCTTACTGAACTGTACGATTATGTTCACAAAGGAGAGGGTACTGATTGTGTGTCAACCAATTTATCTGGAGATTACCTTGCTGCATGCAATAAGATTTTTGAGAGAGGAATTTTATCCAATGAGAAAATTACAATCAACGATATGTCCATCATGCAGAATATACTTGAAGGATATACTTTTTTTGAAGATTGGTGGGAGAATTTATACAATGGAGGTGATTTCAAGCCAAATGACTCAGCTGAGAGAAGGTTTATCTCCTGGCAAACATGGGACCTACTGAGAATTGTAATTTTTGGTTTCCAAGGCCTAGTAAAATCATTCCTTGCTCAGCATCCTGATTATTATATATTCCCTTTGAAAGTTAATGGAAGTGCTGTAGAAACACTCTTTTCACAGTTCAAGTTCGAAACCAACAGCAAGCTGAATTCAGTCAACTATGCAAATGCAAGATCAAGGGTGTTGATGAAGAAAGACATTTCCGGCAGTGCAAAAGCTGCACACGGGTACAGGGACACCCCATTGTATGTGAAAGACAAAGAATTGAAGCGGAAATCAAAGAAGTGAAAAATAAAATTTAACTCAAACAATCAAGAACATGTGATTTACTAACACATTACAACCAACTAAAACTTATTAAATGGTTTAAATCCAAACAAAGATATTTCAAGTTTCAAAAACTTTAATGTTTGATCTTTTTTCCACTTGATAGAGGTCATCTCTGATTGTTGTTCCACCTTTTACAAGCTTTCCATTAGTGTTTGCGATCAAGCTGTAGTGTGTCTGAATAAACTGGCCAACTCTCGAATGAACAATTTTATTTTGCCACCAGGAAAAAAACTTGTTAATATTTTGAGTAGAGAACAGCATGTCATTCTTCACAATATTTTTTTTTATGTATTCCACTGTTTGAATATATGTCTGCTTCAACGAATCGCATTGTTTCACGTTGGAAGATGTTATCTACACAAAAAGTACAAATAAAATCAACCAAAAAATATAACAAATGATTGCATATTTCATAGAATCTTTTTGCATTGGTATAAATACTATATATATCTGCAAGATTGAATAGACTTTACATTTAAATGCAGCATGGTTTAAAAGTGAATAAATTCCTCTCCCAGGTGGCGCAAACATTCAAAATTTAGACAGGGATGCTGCTCATCATACATATTTGGTTCAGGTTTCGAATTTGGCCAAATTCTATTTCTTCTGGGTTGGCAAATTTATGAGCTATTTCTCTGGGTTTTGCGAAATTTCCACTATTTTTCTGGGTCTGATAAATATCCAGCAATTCTTTGGGGTGGTGTTCCAATTTTTGCATTACATCCTTGAATCATTTGAATGAAGTCTATCATGCTATAATCATCTAGTCTGAGAGACTATCAAACCTGTGTATGAGATATCACATAGTCTATATGATATAATAACCAAGTAACTGAGAAATTAATCTGTACAGCTCAAGTTTGCAGTTTGCTTCTTGAGTCATTCTATTTTTTGGGGTTTGAATTTTGGGTCATCCTATTTTTTTGGGTTGTTGAAAATTTTTTCTGAACAAGCATCTCTGTCAAAGAAATGCTTGTGTGCCCCCTGGGATTTGTCTGATGCTTACCTGAATAAGTTTGTCTCCATATATTTTCATGCCACCAGGATGAACAGTAAGGTTTATGGTTTGATCCAATAACCTCAGGTACGGCAAGAAAACCCATTTGGGAATGAAAAGCCATCCTCTGTCTCTTTCCAATAATGCAGCTGGGATTGCATGAATGTTCTTTTTCTCCTTCGGTGTCATTACAAGGCAATACACAAACTTTCTGAACTCAATCAATGATTTCCATTGTGCTTCCTTTGCTTTGTAACTCTCTCTTCTCAGCTTAGCAATTCTTCGCTTCACGCATTTGTATATCTTCCCGAAACACCCACCACCAATTGTCAACAATGAAATAGCAGGATTGAGTGTCATGGGTTCTTTAATGCTATCAGCTTCATTCCCGTTATTGTGCTTCAACTCCATCATATTGCTTTGAATAAAGTTGAAGATACCCATAGCAATAGCATGGACAACACATGCAAAATCATCTTTATTTTCATTTAATAAGGTCTGCTTATTTGAATTGAACCATTTTGATAATGGCGATGAAGACTGATGGATAATGTCTCTCACATAAAATGTAAATTTGACGCGGTAGACAGATTGCCTGTCTTTTGGCTTTTTTCTCAGACATTCTTCTGCAATTTTCAAGGCCTTTAGAAAAAATGTTCTCACAGTTCTTTCCAGTTCATCGGTTTCTTCCAGCATTTGCACAATCTTCATCCTATTTTCATTTTTCTGGATGTGAAGCTCAGAGCCAAGAAATCGACGTGTAAAATTTGCCACCGTAGTGACTGATGTTTTTTTTCGAAAGTTTTTGATCATTTTCCTAAAAGCTGCCTTTTTCATCACGTTGGACGATTTTGTTTTCTCAGAATTAGGCCTATTCTTTCCTTTGGCTTTCTTTCCTTTTCCTTCTTCGCGATCACTGTCATCTGTTCTTGCTTTTTTATTCTTCGACTTCTTGTTACTGCCAACATCGAGCTCTTCTGCGTTTTCTGAGAGAATAAAATCTAACAGCTCGTCTGTTTCAGCGTATGCAACCTTTCTTTTGCACCTTCTCCCTTCTCGCCCATGAGATTTAGCAGCCATTTTTTCTGACAAAAGTGAAGTCAGTGAAAGAATTCTATTCTATGCGATGTCCCCCCGTGCTCGCGCAGAGCGAGGACTGAGGCGAGTCTCGTATTCGCGAAACCATTGTTCCGACCTGAGTCCAAAAATAGAAACTTTGGCTCGAATATCGCAACTTTGCCTAGGTGGCGGCCATGGAAAAGCAGCAAAATAGGACTTTGAAAAGCGGCTAGAAACCGTACTAAAACACAATGGAACAACTAAAGCTACGGCTCATTTGCCTCGCCACACTCTGCTGACGACTACTATGGACTTTTTAGGACAAAAACGGCTCTTGGACACTGAGAAACGGCCTACCAAAGTCGAGGTAAATCAAGCAATTTTAGTTAGACTATCTTAGTTCTCTTATTTTATCTTGGCGTAAGCGAGTGCAGCGCACGAAGGGCGCCCTATCAGTCAATGTTTCCTAATAATAGATAGAGAGGCGAGCGCAGCGAGCTCATCCATTGTATGTGGGGTTCAAAGGGGCATGAGCGTAAGCGAGTGCAGCGCATCAAGTGCGCCCTTCCAGTCAATGTTTCTTGATAATAGATTGACAGGCGAGTGCAACTAGCTATCCCATTTCTACATGGGGTTCAAAGGAGCATGAGCGTAACCGAATGCAGCGCAAAAAGTGCGCCATATCAGTCAAAGTTTCTTGATAATAGATAGACAGGAGAGCGCAGCGATCTAATCCATTCTACGTGGGGTTGAAAGGGGCATGAGCGTAAGCGAGTGCAGCGCACGAAGGGCGCCCTATCGGTCGATGTTTCTTGATAATAGATAGACAGGAGAGCGCAGTGATCTAAACCGTTGTACGTGGAATTGAAACTGGCATGAGTGTAAGCGGGTGCAGCGCACGAAAGGCGACCTATCAGTCAATGTTTCCTGATAATAGATAGACAGGAGAGCGCAGCGATGCAATCCATTGTACGTGGGGTTGAAAGGGGCATCAGCGTAAGCGAGTGCAGCGCACGAAGGGCCCCCATCAGTCAATGTTTCCTGATAATAGATAAAAAGGCGAGCGCAGCAAGCTCACCCATTGTACATGGGGTTGAAAGGGGCATGAGCGTAAGCGAGTGCAGCGCACGAAGGGCGCCCTATCAGTCAATGTTTCCTAATAATAGATAGACAGGCGAGCGCAGCGAGCTCATTAATTGTATGTGGGGTTCAAAGGGGCATGAGCGTAAGCGAGTGCAGCGCATCAAGTGCGCCCTTCCAGTCAATGTTTCTTGATAATAGATTGACAGGCGAGTGCAACTAGCTATCCCATTTCTACATGGGGTTCAAAGGAGCATGAGCGTAACCGAATGCAGCGCACAAAGTGCGCCATATCAGTCAAAGTTTCTTGATAATAGATAGACAGGAGAGCGCAGCGATCTAATCCATTCTACGTGGGGTTGAAAGGGGCATGAGCGTAAGCGAGTGCAGCGCACGAAGGGCGCCCTATCGGTCGATGTTTCTTGATAAAAGATAAACAGGCAAGCGCAGCGATCCAACCGATTGTACATGGGGTTGAAAGGGGCATGAGCATAAGTGAGTGCAGCGCACGAAGTGCGCCCTATCAGTCAATGCTTCTTGATAATAGATAGACAGGAGAGCGCAGTGATCTAAACCGTTGTACGTGGAATTGAAACTGGCATGAGTGTAAGCGGGTGCAGCGCACGAAAGGCGACCTATCAGTCAATGTTTCCTGATAATAGATAGACAAGAGAGCGCAGTGATCTAAACGGTTGTACGTGGGGTTGAAACTGGCATGAGTGTAAGTGGGTGCAGCGCACGAAAGGCGACCTATCAGTCAATGTTTCCTGATAATAGATAGACAGGAGAGCGCAGCGATGCAATCCATTGTACGTGGGGTTGAAAGGGGCTTGAGCGTAAGCGAACGAAGTGCACGAAGTGCCCCTATCAGTCAATGGTTCTTGATAATAGATAGACAGGCGAGCGCAGTGATCTAATCCATTGTACGTGGGGTTGAAAGGGGCATGAGGGTAAGCGAGTGCAGCGCACAAAGGGCGCCCTATCAGTCAAGGTTTCTTAATAATGGATAGACAGGTGAACGCTTCGAGCTATCCCATTGTACATGGGGTTGAACGGGGCATTAACATAAGCGAATGCAGCCCCTGACTTGCGTCCTATCACTCAATGTTTCTTGATAATAGGTAGACAGGCGAGCCCAGCGATCCAACTCATTGTACCTGGGGTTGAAAGGGGCATGAGTCTAAGCGGGTGCAGCACACGAAGGGCGACCTATCAGTCAATGTTTCCTGATAATAGATAGACAGGAGAGCGCAGTGATGCAACCCATTGTACGTGGGGTTGAAAGGTGCATGAGCGTAAGCGGGTGCAGCGCACAAAGTGCGCCCTATCAGTCAATTTTTTTATAATAGATAGACAAGCGAGCGCAGTGAGCTAACCCATTGTACATGGGGATGAAAGGGGCATGAGCGTAAGCAAATAAAGTGCACGAAGTGCTTGTATCAGTCAATGTTTCTTGATAAAAGATAGACAGGCGAGCGCAGCGATCTAACCCATTGTACGTGGGGTTGAAAGGGACATCAGCGTAAGCAAGTGCAGCGCATGAAGGGCCCCCTATCAGTCAATGTTTCCTGATAATAGATAGACGGCTGAGCGCAGCGAGCTATCCCATTGTACATGGGGTTTAACTGGGCATGAGCGTAAACGAATGCAGCACACGAAGTGGCCCTATCAGTCAATGTTTCTTGATAATACATAGACAGGCGAGCGCAGCGATCCAACCCATTGTACGTGGGGTTGAAAGGGGCATGAGCATAAGTGAGTGCAGCGCATGAAATGCGCCTTATCAGTCAATGTTTCTTGATAATAGATAGACAGGCAAGGGCAGCGACCTATCCCATTGTACATGGGGTTGAAAGGGGCATGAGCGTAATCGAGGCATGAACCTATCTGTCAATGTTTCTTGATAATAGATAGACAGGCGAGCGCAGCGATCTAACCAATTGTACCTGGGGTTGAAAGGGGCATGAGCATAAGTGAGTGCAGCGCACAAAGGGCCCCTATCAGTCAATGTTTCCTGATAGTAGATAGACAGGCGAGCGCAGCGAGCTCATGCATTGTACGTGGGGATAAAAGGGGCATGAGCACAAGCGAACGCAGCGTGCGAAGTGCTCCCTATCAGTCAATGTTTCCTGATAATAGATAGACAGGCGAGGGCAGCAAGCTATCCCATTGTACATGGGGATGAAAGGGGCATGAGCGTAAGCGAATGAAGCGCACGAAGTGTCCCTATCAGTCAATATTTCTTGACAATGGATAGACAGGTCAGCGCAGCGATCTAACTCATTGTACGTGGGGTTGAAAGGGGCATGAGCGTAAGCGAGTGCAGCGCACAAAGTGCGCCCTATCAGTCACTTTTTTTTATAATAGATAGACAAGCGAGCGCAGTGAGCTAACCCATTGTACATGGGGGTGAAAGGGGCATGAGCGTAAGCAAATAAAGTGCACGAAGTGCCCGTATCAGTCAATGTTTCTTGATAAAAGATAGACAGGCGAGCGCAGCGATCTAACCCATTGTACGTGGGGTTGAAATGGGCATGAGCGTAAGCGAGTGCAGCGCATGAAGTGCACCCTATCAGCCAATGTCTCCTGATAATAGATAGACAGGCGAGCGCAGCGAGCTCACCCATTGTACGTGGGGTTGAAAGGGGCATGTGCGTAAGCGAGTGCAGCAAAAGAAGTGCACCCTACCAGTCAATATTTCTTGATAATAGATAGACAGGCGAGGACAGCGATCCAACCCATTGTACTTGGGGTTGAAAGAACATGAGCATAAGTGAGTGCAGCGCATGAAGTGCGCCTTATCAGTCAATGTTTCTTGATAATAGATAGACAGGCAAGGGCAGCGACCTATCCCATTGTACATGGGGTTGAAAGGGGCATGAGCGTAATCGAACGAAGTGCACGAGGTGAACCTATCTGTCAATGTTTCTTGATAATAGATAGACAGGCGAGCGCAGCGATCTAACCAATTGTACGTGGGGTTGGAAGGGGCATGAGGGTAAGGGAGTGCAGCGCACAAAGGGCGCCCTATCAGTCAATGTTTGCTGATAATGGATAGACAGGCGAGCACAGCGATCTAACTCATTGTAATTGGGGTTGAAAGGGGCATGAGCATAAGAGAGTGCAGCGCACAAAGGGCCCCTACCAGTCAACGTTTCTTGATAATAGATAGACAGGCGAGCACAAGGAGCTATCCCATTGTACATGGGGTTGAATAGGGGCATGAGCTTAAGCGAGTGCAGTGCACGGAGGGCGCCCTATCAGTCAATGTTTCTTGATAATTGATAGACAGGAGAGTGAAGCGATCTAACCCATTGCACATGGGGTTGAAAGGGGCATGAACGTAAGCGAATGCAGACCACGAAGTGCGTCCTATCAGTCAATGTTTCTTGATAATAGGTAGACAGGCGGGCACAGTGATCTAACCCATTGTACGTGGGGTTAAAAAGGGCATGAGCGTAAGCGAGTGCAGCGCACAAAGTGCGCCCTATCAGTCAATTTTTTTTAAACTAGATAGACAAGCGAGCGCAGTGAGCTAACCCATTGTACATGGGGATGAAAGGGGCATGAGCGTAAGCAAATAAAGTGCACGAAGTGCCCGTACCAGTCAATGTTTCTTGATAAGAGATAGACAGGCGAGCGCAGCGAGCTAACCCATTGTATGTGGGGCTGAAAGGGGCATGAGCGTAAGCGAGTGCAGCGCAAAAAGTGCGCCCTACCAGTCAATATTTCTTGATAATGGATAGACAGGTGAGCGCAGCGATCTAACTCATTGTACGTGGGGTTGAAAGGGGCATGAGCGTAAGCGAGTGCAGCGCACGAAGGGCGCCCTATCAGTCAATGCTTCCTATTAATAGATAGACAGGCGAACGCAGCGAGCTCATCCATTGTATGTGGGGTTGAAAGGGGCATGAGCGTAAGCGTGTGCAGCGCATGGAGTGCGCCCTACCAGTCAATGTTTCCTGATAATAGATAGACAGGCGAGCGCAGCGAGCTCACCCATTGTACGTGGGGTTGAAAGGGGCATGAGCGTAAGCGAGTGCAGCGCATGAAGTGAGCCCTACCAGTCAATGTTTGCTGATAATAGATAGACAGGCGAGCGCAGCGAGCTCATCCAGTGTACATGGGGTTGAAAGGGGCATGAGCGTAAATGAATGAAGCGCACGAAGTGCCCCTATCAGTCAATGTTGCTTGATATAAGATAGACGGGTGAGTGCAGCGATCTAGCCCACTGTACGTGGGGTTGAAAGGAGCATGAGCGTAAGCAAATGCAGTGCACGAAGTGCGCCCTATTAGTCAAATTTTCTTGATAGTAGATAGACAGGAGAGCACAGCGATCTAACCCATTGTACGTGGGGTTGAATGGGGCATGAGCGTAAGCGAGTGCAGCGCATGAAATGCACCCTATCAGCCAATGTTTCCTGATAATAGATAGACAGGCGAGCGCAGCGAGCTCACCCATTGTATGTGGGGCTGAAAGGGGCATGAGCGTAAGCGAGTGCAGCGCAAAAAGTGCGCCCTACCAGTCAATATTTCTTGATAATGGATAGACAGGTGAGCGCAGCGATCTAACTCATTGTACGTGGGGTTGAAAGGGGCATGAGCGTAAGCGAGTGCAGCGCACGAAGGGCGCCCTATCAGTCAATGCTTCCTATTAATAGATAGACAGGCGAACGCAGCGAGCTCATCCATTGTATGTGGGGTTGAAAGGGGCATGAGCGTAAGCGTGTGCAGCGCATGGAGTGCGCCCTACCAGTCAATGTTTCCTGATAATAGATAGACAGGCGAGCGCAGCGAGCTCACCCATTGTACGTGGGGTTGAAAGGGGCATGAGCGTAAGCGAGTGCAGCGCATGAAGTGAGCCCTACCAGTCAATGTTTGCTGATAATAGATAGACAGGCGAGCGCAGCGAGCTCATCCAGTGTACATGGGGTTGAAAGGGGCATGAGCGTAAATGAATGAAGCGCACGAAGTGCCCCTATCAGTCAATGTTGCTTGATATAAGATAGACGGGTGAGTGCAGCGATCTAGCCCACTGTACGTGGGGTTGAAAGGAGCATGAGCGTAAGCAAATGCAGTGCACGAAGTGCGCCCTATTAGTCAAATTTTCTTGATAGTAGATAGACAGGAGAGCACAGCGATCTAACCCATTGTACGTGGGGTTGAATGGGGCATGAGCGTAAGCGAGTGCAGCGCATGAAATGCGCCCTATCAGTCAATGCTTCCTAATAATAGATAGACAGGCGAACGCAGCGAGCTCATCCATTGTATGTGGGGTTGAAAGGGGCATGAGCGTAAGCGTGTGCAGCGCATGGAGTGCGCCCTACCAGTCAATGTTTCCTGATAATAGATAGACAGGCGAGCGCAGCGAGCTCACCCATTGTACGTGGGGTTGAAAGGGGCATGAGCGTAAGCGAGTGCAGCGGATGAAGTGAGCCCTACCAGTCAATGTTTGCTGATAATAGATAGACAGGCGAGCGCAGCGAGCTCATCCAGTGTACATGGGGTTGAAAGGGGCATGAGCGTAAATGAATGAAGCGCACGAAGTGCCCCTATCAGTCAATGTTGCTTGATATAAGATAGACGGGTGAGTGCAGCGATCTAGCCCACTGTACGTGGGGTTGAAAGGAGCATGAGCGTAAGCAAATGCAGTGCACGAAGTGCGCCCTATTAGTCAAATTTTCTTGATAGTAGATAGACAGGAGAGCACAGCGATCTAACCCATTGTACGTGGGGTTGAAAGGTGCATGAGTGTAAGCGAGTGCAGCGCACAAAGTGCGCCCTATCAGTAAATTTTTTTATACTAGATAGACAAGCGAGCGCAGTGAGCTAACCCATTGCACATGGGGATGAAAGGGGCATGAGCGTAAGCGAGTGCAGCGCATGAAAGGCACCCTATCAGCCAAAGTTTCCTGATAATAGATAGACAGGCGAGCGCAGCGAGCTCACCCATTGTACGTGGGGCTGAAAGGGGCATGAGCGTATGCGAGTGCAGCGCAAAAAGTGCGCCCTACCAGTCAATATTTCTTGATAATGGATAGACAGGTGAGCGCAGCGATCTAACTCATTGTACGTGGGGTGAAAGGGGCATGAGCGTAAGTGAATACAGCGCACGAAGTGCCCCTATCAGTCAATGTTTCTTGATAATAGATAGACAGGCAAGCGCAGTGATCTAACCCATTGTACGTGGGGTTGAAAGAGGGATGAGCGTAAGCGAATGAAGCGCACGAAGGGCGCCCTATCAGTCAATGTTTCCTAATAATAGATAGACAGGCGAGCGCAGCGAGCTCATCCATTGTATGTGGGGTTCAAAGGGGCATGAGCGTAAGCGAGTGCAGCGCATCAAGTGCGCCCTTCCAGTCAATGTTTCTTGATAATAGATTGACAGGCGAGTGCAACTAGCTATCCCATTGTACATGGGGTTCAAAGGAGCATGAGCGTAACCGAATGCAGCGCACAAAGTGCGCCATATCAGTCAAAGTTTCTTGATAAAAGATAGACAGGAGAGCGCAGCGATCTAATCCATTCTACGTGGGGTTGAAAGGGGCATGAGCGTAAGCGAGTGCAGCGCACGAAGGGCGCCCTATCGGTCGATGTTTCTTGATAAAAGATAAACAGGCAAGCGCAGCGATCCAACCGATTGTACGTGCGGTTGAAAGGGGCATGAGCATAAGTGAGTGCAGCGCACGAAGTGCGCCCTATCAGTCAATGCTTCTTGATAATAGATAGACAGGAGAGCGCAGTGATCTAAACCGTTGTACGTGGGGTTGAAACTGGCATGAGTGTAAGCGGGTGCAGCGCACGAAAGGCGACCTATCAGTCAATGTTTCCTGATAATAGATAGACAGGAGAGCGCAGTGATCTAAACGGTTGTACGTGGGGTTGAAACTGGCATGAGTGTAAGCGGGTGCAGCGCACGAAAGGCGACCTACCGGTCAATGTTTCCTGATAATAGATAGACAGGAGAGCGCAGCGATGCAATCCATTGTACGTGGGGTTGAAAGGGGCTTGAGCGTATGCGAACGAAGTGCACGAAGTGCCCCTATCAGTCAATGGTTCTTGATAATAGATAGACAGGCGAGCGCAGCGATCTAACCCATTGTACGTGGGGTTAAAAGGGGCATGAGGGTAAGCGAGTGCAGCGCAAAAAGTGCGCCCTACCAGTCAATATTTCTTGATAATGGATAGACAGGTGAGCGCAGCGATCTAACTCATTGTACGTGGGGTTGAAAGGGGCATGAGCGTAAGCGAGTGCAGCGCACGAAGGGCGCCCTATCAGTCAATGCTTCCTATTAATAGATAGACAGGCGAACGCAGCGAGCTCATCCATTGTATGTGGGGTTGAAAGGGGCATGAGCGTAAGCGTGTGCAGCGCATGGAGTGCGCCCTACCAGTCAATGTTTCCTGATAATAGATAGACAGGCGAGCGCAGCGAGCTCACCCATTGTACGTGGGGTTGAAAGGGGCATGAGCGTAAGCGAGTGCAGCGCATGAAGTGAGCCCTACCAGTCAATGTTTGCTGATAATAGATAGACAGGCGAGCGCAGCGAGCTCATCCAGTGTACATGGGGTTGAAAGGGGCATGAGCGTAAATGAATGAAGCGCACGAAGTGCCCCTATCAGTCAATGTTGCTTGATATAAGATAGACGGGTGAGTGCAGCGATCTAGCCCACTGTACGTGGGGTTGAAAGGAGCATGAGCGTAAGCAA
The DNA here is from genome assembly GCA_013076295.1 of Sanderia malayensis. NCBI lineage: Eukaryota > Metazoa > Cnidaria > Scyphozoa > Semaeostomeae > Pelagiidae > Sanderia > Sanderia malayensis. The sequence goes on along the minus strand of RQOL01000633.1, from coordinate 26,223 downwards.
ATGCAGTGCACGAAGTGCGCCCTATTAGTCAAATTTTCTTGATAGTAGATAGACAGGAGAGCACAGCGATCTAACCCATTGTACGTGGGGTTGAATGGGGCATGAGCGTAAGCGAGTGCAGCGCATGAAATGCGCCCTATCAGTCAATGCTTCCTATTAATAGATAGACAGGCGAACGCAGCGAGCTCATCCATTGTATGTGGGGTTGAAAGGGGCATGAGCGTAAGCGTGTGCAGCGCATGGAGTGCGCCCTACCAGTCAATGTTTCCTGATAATAGATAGACAGGCGAGCGCAGCGAGCTCACCCATTGTACGTGGGGTTGAAAGGGCATGAGCGTAAGCGAGTGCAGCGGATGAAGTGAGCCCTACCAGTCAATGTTTGCTGATAATAGATAGACAGGCGAGCGCAGCGAGCTCATCCAGTGTACATGGGGTTGAAAGGGGCATGAGCGTAAATGAATGAAGCGCACGAAGTGCCCCTATCAGTCAATGTTGCTTGATATAAGATAGACGGGTGAGTGCAGCGATCTAGCCCACTGTACGTGGGGTTGAAAGGAGCATGAGCGTAAGCAAATGCAGTGCACGAAGTGCGCCCTATTAGTCAAATTTTCTTGATAGTAGATAGACAGGAGAGCACAGCGATCTAACCCATTGTACGTGGGGTTGAAAGGTGCATGAGTGTAAGCGAGTGCAGCGCACAAAGTGCGCCCTATCAGTAAATTTTTTTTATACTAGATAGACAAGCGAGCGCAGTGAGCTAACCCATTGCACATGGGGATGAAAGGGGCATGAGCGTAAGCGAGTGCAGCGCATGAAAGGCACCCTATCAGCCAAAGTTTCCTGATAATAGATAGACAGCGAGCGCAGCGAGCTCACCCATTGTACGTGGGGCTGAAAGGGGCATGAGCGTATGCGAGTGCAGCGCAAAAAGTGCGCCCTACCAGTCAATATTTCTTGATAATGGATAGACAGGTGAGCGCAGCGATCTAACTCATTGTACGTGGGGTTGAAAGGGGCATGAGCGTAAGCGAGTGCAGCGCACGAAGGGCGCCCTATCAGTCAATGCTTCCTAATAATAGATAGACAGGCGAACGCAGCGAGCTCATCCATTGTATGTGGGGTTGAAAGGGGCATGAGCGTAAGCGTGTGCAGCGCATGAAGTGCCCCTACCAGTCAATGTTTCCCGATAATAGATAGAGAGGCGAGCGCAGCGAGCTCACCCATTGTACGTGGGTTGAAAGGGGCATGAGCGTAAATGAATGAAGCGCACGAAGTGCCCCTATCAGTCAATGTTGCTTGATATAAGATAGACGGGTGAGTGCAGCGATCTAGCCCACTGTACGTGGGGTTGAAAGGAGCATGAGCGTAAGCAAATGCAGTGCACGAAGTGCGCCCTATTAGTCAAATTTTCTTGATAGTAGATAGACAGGCGAGCGCAGCCATCTAACCCATTGTATGTGGGGTTGAAAGGGCATCAGCGTAAGCGAGTGCAGCGCAAGAAGGGCCCCCTATCAGTCAATGTTTCCTGATAATAGATAAAAAGGCGAGCGCAGCAAGCTCACCCATTGTACATGGGGTTGAAAGGGCATGAGCGTAAGTGAATACAGCGCACGAAGTGCCCCTATCAGTCAATGTTTCTTGATAATAGATAGACAGGCAAGCGCAGTGATCTAACCATTGTACGTGGGGTTGAAAGGGATGAGCGTAAGCGAATGCAGCGCACGAAGGGCGCCCTATCAGTCAATGTTTCCTAATAATAGATAGACAGGCGAGCGCAGCGAGCTCATCCATTGTATGTGGGGTTCAAAGGGCATGAGCGTAAGCGAGTGCAGCGCATCAAGTGCGCCCTTCCAGTCAATGTTTCTTGATAATAGATTGACAGGCGAGTGCAACTAGCTATCCCATTGTACATGGGTTCAAAGGAGCATGAGGCGTACCGAATGCAGCGCACAAAAGTGCGCCATATCAGTCAAAGTTTCTTGATAAAAGATAAACAGGCAAGCGCAGCGATCCAACCGATTGTACGTGCGGTTGAAAGGGGCATGAGCATAAGTGAGTGCAGCGCACGAAGTGCGCCCTATCAGTCAATGCTTCTTGATAATAGATAGACAGGAGAGCGCAGTGATCTAAACGTTGTACGTGGGGTTGAAACTGGCATGAGTGTAAGCGGGTGCAGCGCACGAAAGGCGACCTATCAGTCAATGTTTCCTGATAATAGATAGACAGGAGAGCGCAGTGATCTAAACATTGTACGTGGGGTTGAAACTGGCATGAGTGTAAGCGGTGCAGCGCACGAAAGGCGACCTACCGGTCAATGTTTCCTGATAATAGATAGACAGGAGAGCGCAGCGATGCAATCCATTGTACGTGGGGTTGAAAGGGGCTTGAGCGTATGCGAACGAAGTGCACGAAGTGCCCCTATCAGTCAATGGTTCTTGATAATAGATAGACAGGCGAGCGCAGCGATCTAACCCATTGTACGTGGGGTTAAAAGGGGCATGAGGGTAAGCGAGTGCAGCGCACAAAGGGCGCCCTATCAGTCAATGTTTCTTGATAATGGATAGACAGGTGAACGCAGCGAGCTATCCCATTGTACATGGGGTTGAACGGGGCATTAACATAAGCGAATGCAGCCCCTGACTTGCGTCCTATCAGTCAATGTTTCTTGATAATAGTAGACAGGCGAGCCAGCGATCCAACTCATTGTACGTGGGGTTGAAAGGGGCATGAGTCTAAGCGGGTGCAGCACACGAAAGGCGACCTATCAGTCAATGTTTCCTGATAATAGATAGACAGGAGAGCGCAGTGATGCAACCCATTGTACGTGGGGTTGAAAGGTGCATGAGCGTAAGCGGGTGCAGCGCACAAATGCGCCCTATCAGTCAATTTTTTTTATAATAGATAGACAGCGAGCGCAGTGAGCTAACCCATTGTACGTGGGTTGAAAGGGGCATGAGCGTAAGCGAGTGCAGCGCATGAAGTGCACCCTATCAGCCAATGTTTGCTGATAATAGATAAAAGG
>RQOL01000633.1:0-23101 GCA_013076295.1 Sanderia malayensis | reverse complement strand
TCCATTATCAAGAAATATTGACTGTAGGGCGCACTTTTTGCGCTGCACTCGCTTACGCTCATGCCCCTTTCAGCCCCACATACAATGGGTGAGCTCGCTGCGCTCGCCTGTCTATCTATTATCAGGAAACATTGGCTGATAGGGTGCATTTCATGCGCTGCACTCGCTTACGCTCATGCCCCATTCAACCCCACGTACAATGGGTTAGATCGCTGTGCTCTCCTGTCTATCTACTATCAAAAAATTTGACTAATAGGGCGCACTTCGTGCACTGCATTTGCTTACGCTCATGCTCCTTTCAACCCCACGTACAGTGGGCTAGATCGCTGCACTCACCCGTCTATCTTATATCAAGCAACATTGACTGATAGGGGCACTTCGTGCGCTTCATTCATTTACCCTCATGCCCCTTTCAACCCCATGTACACTGGATGAGCTCGCTGCGCTCGCCTGTCTATCTATTATCAGCAAACATTGACTGATAGGGCGCACTTTGTGCGCTGCACTCGCTTACGCTCATGCCCTTTTTAACCCCACGTACAATGGGTTAGATCACTGTGCCCGCCTGTCTACCTATTATCAAGAAAACATTGACTGATAGGACGCACTTCGTGGTCTGCATTCGCTTACGTTCATGCCCTTTCAACCCCATGTGCAATGGGTTAGATCGCTTCACTCTCCTGTCTATCAATTATCAAGAAACATTGACTGATAGGGCGCCCTCCGTGCACTGCACTCGCTTAAGCTCATGCCCCTATTCAACCCCATGTACAATGGGATAGCTCCTTGTGCTCGCCTGTCTATCTATTATCAAGAAACGTTGACTGGTAGGGGCCCTTTGTGCGCTGCACTTCTCTTATGCTCATGCCCCTTTCAACCCCAATTACAATGAGTTAGATCGCTGTGCTCGCCTGTCTATCCATTATCAGCAAACATTGACTGATAGGGCGCCCTTTGTGCGCTGCACTCCCTTACCCTCATGCCCCTTCCAACCCCACGTACAATTGGTTAGATCGCTGCGCTCGCCTGTTTATCTATTATCAAGAAACATTGACAGATAGGTTCACCTCGTGCACTTCGTTCGATTACGCTCATGCCCCTTTCAACCCCAAGTACAATGGGATAGGTCGCTGTCCTCGCCTGTCTATGTATTATCAAGAAACATTGACTGATAGGGCCACTTCGTGTGTTGCATTCGCTTACGCTCATGCCCAGTTAAACCCCTCGTACAATGGGATAGCTCGCTGCGCTCAGCTGTCTTTCTATTATCAAGAAACATTGACTGGTAGGGCGCACTTCATGCGCTTGCACTCGCTTACGCTCATGGCCTTTCAACCACACGTACAATGGGTGAGCTTGCTGCGCTCGCCTTTCTATATATTATCAGGAAACATTGACTGATAGGGGCCCTTCATGCGCTGCACTCGCTTACACTCATGCACCTTTCAACCCCACGTACAATGGGTTAGATCGCTGTGCTCTCCTGTCTATCTATTATCAAGAAACATTGACTAATAGGGCGCACTTCGTGCACTGCATTTGTTTACGCTCATGCTCCTTTCAACCCAAGTACAGTGGGCTAGATCACTGCACTCGCCCGTCTATCTTATATCAAGCAACATTGACTGATAGGGGCACTTCTTGCGCTTCATTCATTTGCGCTCATGCCCCTTTCAACCCCATGTACAATGGGATAGCTCGCTGCGTTCACCTGTCTATCCATTATCAAGAAACATTGACTGATAGGGCGCCCTTTGTGCGCTGCACTCGCTTACCCTCATGCCCCTTTTAACCCCACGTACAATGGGTTAGATCGCTGCGCTCGCCTGTCTATCTATTATCAAGAACCATTGACTGATAGGGGCACTTCGTGCACTTCGTTCGCTTATGCTCAAGCCCCTTTCAACCCCACGTACAATGGATTGCATCGCTGCGCTCTCCTGTCTATCTATTATCGGGAAACATTGACCGGTAGGTCGCCTCTCGTGCGCTGCACCCGCTTACACTCATGTCAGTTTCAACCCCACGTACAACGGTTTAGATCACTGCGCTCTCCTGTCTATCTATTATCAAGAAGCATTGACTGATAGGGCGCACTTCGTGCGCTGCACTCACTTATGCTCATGCCCCTTTCAACCGCACGTACAATCGGTTGGATCGCTGCGCTCGCCTGTCTATCTATTATCAAGAACCATTGACTGATAGGGGCACTTCGTGCACTTCGTTCGCTTACGCTCATGCCCCTTTCAACCCCACCTAGAATGGATTAGATCGCTGCGCTCTCCTGTCTATCTTTTATCAAGAAACTTTGACTGATATGGCGCACTTTGTGCGCTGCATTCGGTTTACGCTCATGCTCCTTGACACCCATGTACAATGGGATAGCTAGTTGGCACTCGCCTGTCAATTTATTATCAAGAAACATTGACTGGAAGGGCGCACTTGATGCGCTGCACTCGCTTACGCTCATGCCCCTTTGAACCCCACATACAATGGATGAGCTCGCTGCGCTCGCCTGTCTATCTATTATTAGGAAACATTGACTGATAGGGCGCCCTTCGTGCGCTGCACTCGCTTACGCTCATGCCTCTTTCAACCCCACGTACAATGAGTTAGATCGCTGCGCTCACCTGTCTATCCATTATCAAGAAATATTGACTGGTAGGGTGCACTTCTTGCCCTGCACTCGCTTACGCCACATGCCCCTTTCAACCCACGTACAATGGGTGAGCTCGCTGCGCTCGCCTGTCTATCTATTATCAGGAAACATTGGCTGATAGGGTGCACTTCATGCGCTGCACTTGCTTACGCTCATGCCCATTTCAACCCCACGTACAATGGGTTAGATCGCTGCGCTCGCCTGTCTATCTTTTATCAAGAAACATTGACTGATACGGGCACTTCGTGCACTTTATTTGCTTACGCTCATGCCCCTTTCACCCCCAAGTACAATGGGTTAGCTCACTGCGCTCGCTTGTCTATCTATTATAAAAAAAAGTGACTGATAGGGCGCACTTTGTGCGCTGCACACGCTTACGCTCATGCCCCTTTCAACTCCACGTACAATGAGTTAGATCGCTGCGCTGACCTGTTTATCCATTGTCAAGAAATATTGACTGATAGGGACACTTCGTGCGCTTCATTCGCTTACGCTCATGCCCCTTTCATCCCCATGTACAATGGGATAGCTTGCTGCCCTCGCCTGTCTATCTATTATCAGGAAACATTGACTGATAGGGAGCACTTCGCACGCTGCGTTCGCTTGTGCTCATGCCCCTTTTATCCCCACGTACAATGCATGAGATCGCTGCGCTCGCCTGTCTATCTATTATCAAGAACCATTGACTGATAGGGGCACTTCGTGCACTTCGTTCGCTTACGCTCAAGCCCCTTTCAACCCACGTACAATGGATTGCATCGCTGCGCTTCCTGTCTATCTATTATCAGGAAACATTGACTGATAGGTCGCCTTTCGTGCGCTGCACCCGCTTACACTCATGCCAGTTTCACCCACGTACAACCGTTTAGATCACTGCGCTCTCTTGTCTATCTATTATCAGGAAACCTTGACTGATAGGTCGCCTTTCGTGCGCTGCACCCGCTTACACTCATGCCAGTTTCAATTCCACGTACAACGGTTTAGATCACTGCGCTCTCCTGTCTATCTATTATCAAGAAGCATTGACTGATAGGGCGCACTTCGTGCGCTGCACTCACTTATGCTCATGCCCTTTCAACCCCACGTACAATCGGTTGGATCGCTGCGCTTGCCTGTTTATCTTTTATCAAGAAACATCGACCGATAGGCGCCCTTCGTGCGCTGCACTCGCTTACGCTCATGCCCCTTTCAACCCACGTAGAATGGATTAGATCGCTGCGCTCTCCTGTCTATCTATTATCAAGAAACTTTGACTGATATGGCGCACTTTGTGCGCTGCATTCGGTTACGCTCATGCTCCTTTGAACCCCATGTAGAAATTGGATAGCTAGTTGCACTCGCCTGTCAATCTATTATCAAGAAACATTGACTGAAGGGCGCACTTGATGCGCTGCACTCGCTTACGCTCATGCCCCTTTGAACCCCACATACAATGGATGAGCTCGCTCGCTCACCTAGCTCCTGTCTATCTATTATTAGGAAACATTGACTGATAGGCGCCCTTCGTGCGCTGCACTTGCTTACGCTCATGCCCCTTTCAACCCCATGTACAATGGGTGAGCTTGCTGCGCTCGCCTTTTTATCTATTATCAGGAAACATTGACTGATGGGGCCCTTCGTGCGCTGCACTCGCTTACGCTGATGCCCTTTCAACCCCACGTACAATGGGTTAGATTGTTGTGCTCGCCTGTCTATCTATTATCAAGAAACGTTGACTGGTAGGGCGCACTTCATGCGCTGCACTCGCTTACGCTCATGCCACTTTCAACCCCACGTACAATGGATGAAGCTCGCTGCGCTCGCCTGTCTATCTATTATCAGGAACATTAACTGATAGGGGCCCTTTGTGCGCTGCACTCTCTTATGCTCATGCCCCTTTCAACCCCAATACAATGAGTTAGATCGCTGTGCTCGCCTGTCTATCCATTATCAGCAACATTGACTGATAGGGCGCCCTTTGTGCGCTGCACTCGCTTATCCTCATCCCCTTCCAACCCCACGTACAATTGGTTAGATCGCTGTGCTCGCCTGTCTATCTATTATCAAGAAACATTGACAGATAGGTTCACCTCGTGCACTTCGTTCGATTACGCTCATGCCCCTTTCAACCCCATGTACAATGGGATAGTCGCTGCCCTTGCCTGTCTATCTATTATCAAGAAACATTGACTGATAAGGCGCACTTCATGCGCTGCACTCACTTATGCTCATGCCCCTTCAACCCCACGTACAATGGGTTGGACCCTGCCCTCGCCTGTCTATGTATTATCAAGAAACATTGACTGATAGGGCCACTTCGTGTGCTGCATTCGCTTATGCTCATGCCCAGTTAAACCCCTCGTACAATGGGATAGCTCGCTGCGCTCAGCTGTCTTTCTATTATCAAGAAACATTGACTGGTAGGCGCACTTCATGCGCTGCCACGCTAACGCTCATGCCCCTTTCAACCCCACATACAATGGATGAGCTCGCTGCGTTCGCCTGTCTATCTATTATTAGGAAGCACTGACTGATAGGGCGGCTTTCGTGCGCTGCACTCGCTTACGCTCATGCCCCTTTCAACCCCACGTACAATGAGTTAGATCGCTGCGCTCACCTGTCTATCCATTATCAAGAAATATTGACTGGTAGGGTGCACTTCTTGCGCTGCACTCGCTTACGCACATGCCCTTTCAACCCCACGTACAATGGGTGAGCTCGCTGTGCTCGCCTGTCTATCTATTATCAAGAAGCATGACTGATAGGGCGCCCTTCATGTGCTGCACTCGCATAACGCTCATGCCCCTTCCAACCCCATGTACAATGGGATAGCTAGGGTACTTAGGGGCGCACTTCATGCGCTCCACTCGCTTACGCTCATGCCCTTTCACCCCATGTACAATGGATAGCTTAGCTTCTGCCCTCGCCTGTCTATCTATTATCAGGAAACATTGACTGATAGGGAGCACTTCACACGCTGCATTCGCTTGTGCTCATGCCCCTTTTATCCCCACATACAATGCATGAGCTCGCTGCGCTCGCCTGTCTATCTACTATCAGGAAACATTGACTGATAGGGCCTTTGTGCGCTGCACTCACTTATGCTCATGCCCCTTTCAACCCCAGGTACAATTGGTTAGATCGCTGCGCCCGCCTGTCTATCTATTATCAAGAAACATTGACAGATAGGTTCATGCCTCGATTACGCTCATGCCCCTTTCAACCCCATGTACAATGGGATAGGTCGCTGCCCTTGCCTGTCTATCTATTATCAAGAAACATGACTGATAAGGCGCACTTCATGCGCTGCACTCACTTATGCTCATGCCCCTTTCAAACCCCACGTACAATGGGTGGATCGCTGCGCTCGCCTGTCTATGTATTATCAAGAAACATTGACTGATAGGGCCACTTCTGGCTGCATTCGCTTACGCTCATGCCCAGTTAAAACCCCATGTACAATGGGATAGCTCACTGTGCTCAGCCGTCTATCTATTATCAGAGAAACATTGACTGATAGGGGCCCTTCATGCGCTGCACTTGCTTACGCTGATATGTCCCTTTCAACCCCACGTAATGGTTAAGATCGCTGCGCTCGCCTGTCTATCTTTTTATCAAGAAACATTGACTGATACAAGCACTTCGTGCACTTTATTTGCTTACGCTCATGCCCCTTTCATCCCCATGTACAATGGGTTAGCTCACTGCGCTCGCTTGTCTATCTATTATAAAAAAAATTGACTGATAGGGCGCACTTTGTGCGCTGCACCTGCTTACGCTCATGCACCTTTCAACCCCACGTACAATGGGTTGCATCACTGCGCTCTCCTGTCTATCTATTATCAGGAAACATTGACTGATAGGTCGCCCTTCGTGTGCTGCACCCGCTTAGACTCATGCCCCTTTCAACCCCATGTACAATGAGTTGGATCGCTGGGCTCGCCTGTCTACCTATTATCAAGAAACATTGAGTGATAGGACGCAAGTCAGGGCTGCATTCGCTTATGTTAATGCCCCGTTCAACCCCATGTACAATTGGATAGCTCGAAGCGTTCACCTGTCTATCCATTATTGAGAAACATTGACTGATAGGGCGCCCTTTGTGCGCTGCACTCGCTTACCCTCATGCCCCTTTCAACCCCACGTACAATGGGTTAGATCGCTGCGCTCACCTGTCTATCCATTATCAAGAAATATTGACTGGTAGGGTGCACTTCTTGCGCTGCACTCGCTTACGCACATGCCCCTTTCAACCCCACGTACAATGGGTGAGCTCGCTGTGCTCGCCTGTCTATCTATTATCAAGAAGCATTGACTGATAGGGCGCCCTTCATCTGCTGCACTCGCATACGCTCATGCCCTTCCAACCCCATGTACAATGGGATAGCTAGGGTACTGGTAGGGCGCACTTCATGCGCTCCACTCGCTTACGCTCATGCCCCTTTCAACCCCATGTACAATGGGATAGCTTGCTGCCCTCGCCTGTCTATCTATTATCAGGAAACATTGACTGATAGGAGCACTTCAACGCTGCATTCGCTTGTGCTCATGCCCCTTTTATCCCCACATACAATGCATGAGCTCGCTGCGCTCGCCTGTCTATCTACTATCAGGAAACATTGACTGATAGGGGCCCTTTGTGCGCTGCACTCACTTATGCTCATGCCCCTTTCAACCCCAGGTACAATTGGTTAGATCGCTGCGCCCGCCTGTCTATCTATTATCAAGAAACATTGACAGATAGGTTCATGCCTCGATTACGCTCATGCCCCTTTCAACCCCATGTACAATGGGATAGGTCGCTGCCCTTGCCTGTCTATCTATTATCAAGAAACATTGACTGATAAGGCGCACTTCATGCGCTGCACTCACTTATGCTCATGCCCCTTTCAACCCCACGTACAATGGGTTGGATCGCTGCGCTCGCCTGTCTATGTATTATCAAGAAACATTGACTGATAGGGCCACTTCTGGGCTGCATTCGCTTACGCTCATGCCCAGTTAAACCCCATGTACAATGGGATAGCTCACTGTGCTCAGCCGTCTATCTATTATCAGGAAACATTGACTGATAGGGGGCCCTTCATGCGCTGCACTTGCTTACGCTGATGTCCCTTTCAACCCCACGTACAATGGGTTAGATCGCTGCGCTCGCCTGTCTATCTTTTATCAAGAAACATTGACTGATACAAGCACTTCGTGCACTTTATTTGCTTACGCTCATGCCCCTTTCATCCCCATGTACAATGGGTTAGCTCACTGCGCTCGCTTGTCTATCTATTATAAAAAAATTGACTGATAGGGCGCACTTTGTGCGCTGCACCTGCTTACGCTCATGCACCTTTCAACCCCACGTACAATGGGTTGCATCACTGCGCTCTCCTGTCTATCTATTATCAGGAAACATTGACTGATAGGTCGCCCTTCGTGTGCTGCACCCGCTTAGACTCATGCCCCTTTCAACCCCATGTACAATGAGTTGGATCGCTGGGCTCGCCTGTCTACCTATTATCAAGAAACATTGAGTGATAGGACGCAATCAGGGGCTGCATTCGCTTATGTTAATGCCCCGTTCAACCCCATGTACAATTGGATAGCTCGAAGCGTTCACCTGTCTATCCATTATTGAGAAACATTGACTGATAGGGCGCCCTTTGTGCGCTGCACTCGCTTACCCTCATGCCCCTTTCAACCCCACGTACAATGGGTTAGATCACTGCGCTCGCCTGTCTATCTATTATCAAGAACCATTGACTGATAGGGCACTTCGTGCACTTCGTTCGCTTACGCTCAAGCCCCTTTCAACCCCACGTACAATGGATTGCATCGCTGCGCTCTCCTGTCTATCTATTATCAAGAAACATTGACTGATAGGTCGCCTTTCGTGCGCTGCACCCGCTTACACTCATGCCAGTTTCAATTCCACGTACAACGGTTTAGATCACTGCGCTCTCCTGTCTATCTATTATCAAGAAACATTGACAGATAGGTTCACCTCGTGCACTTCGTCGATTACGCTCATGCCCCTTTCAACCCCATGTACATGGATAGGTCGCTGCCCTTGCCTGTCTATCTATTATCAAGAAACATTGACTGATAAGGCGCACTTCATGCGCTGCACACGCTAACGCTCATGCCCCTTTCAACCCCACATACAATGGATGAGCTCGCTGCGTTCGCCTGTCTATCTATTATTAGGAAGCATTGACTGATAGGGCGCCCTTCGTGCGCTGCACTCGCTTACGCTCATGCCCCTTTCAACCCCATACAATGAGTTAGATCGCTGCGCTCACCTGTCTATCCATTATCAAGAAATATTGACTGGTAGGGTGCACTTCTTGCGCTGCACTCGCTTACGCTCATGCCCAGTTAAACCCCTCGTACAATGGGAAAGCTCGCTGCGCTCAGCTGTCTTTCTATTATCAAGAAACATTGACTGGTAGGGCGCACTTCATGCGCTGCACACGCTAACGCTCATGCCCCTTCAACCCCATATACAATGGATGAGCTCGCTGCGTTCACCTGTCTATCTATTATTAGGAAGCATTGACTGATAGGGCGCCCTTCGTGCGCTGCACTCGCTTACGCTCATGCCCTTTCAACCCCACGTACAATGAGTTAGATCGCTGCGCTCACCTGTCTATCCATTATCAAGAAATATTGACTGGTAGGGTGCACTTCTTGCGCTGCACTCGCTTACGCACATGCCCCTTTCAACCCCACGTACAATGGATGAGCTCGCTGGGCTCGCCTGTCTATCTATTATCAAGAAGCATTGACTGATTAGGGCGTACTTCGTGCGCTGCACTCACTTATGCTCATGCCCCTTTCAACCCATGTACAATCGGTTGGATCGCTGCGCTTGCCTGTTTATCTTTTATCAAGAAACATCGACCGATAGGCGCCCTTCGTGTGCTGCACTCGCTTACGCTCATGCCCCTTTCAACCCCACGTAGAATGGATTAGATCGCTGCGCTCTCCTGTCTATCTATTATCAAGAAACTTTGACTGATATGGCGCACTTTGTGCGCTGCATTCGGTTACGCTCACGCTCCTTTGAACCCCATGTAGAAATGGGATAACTAGTTGCACTCGCCTGTCAATCTATTATCAAGAAACATTGACTGGAAGGGTGCACTTGAGCGCTGCACTCGCTTACGCTCATGCCCCTTTGAACCCCACATACAATGGATGAGCTCGCTGCGCTCGCCTGTCTATCTATTATTAGGAAACATTGACTGATAGGGCGCCCTTCGTGCGCTGCACTCGCTTACGCTCATGCCTCTTTCAACCCCACGTACAATGGGTTAGATCACTGTGCTTGCCTGTCTATCAATTATCAAGAAACATTGACTGATAGGGGCACTTCGTGCGCTGTATTCGCTTACGCTCATGCCCCTTTCAACCCCATGTACAATGGGTGAGCTTGCTGCGCTCGCCTTTTATCTATTATCAGGAAACATTGACTGATAGGGGGCCCTTCGTGCGCTGCACTCGCTTACGCTGATGCCCCTTTCAACCCCACGTACAATGGGTTAGATTGTTGTGCTCGCCTGTCTATCTATTATCAAGAAACGTTGACTGGTAGGGCGCACTTCATGCGCTGCACTTGCTTACGCTCATGCCACTTTCAACCCCACGTACAAAGGATGAGCTCGCTGCGCTCGCCTGTCTATCTATTATCAGGAAACATTGACTGATAGGGGCCCTTTGTGCGCTGCACTCTCTCATGCTCAGCCCCTTTCAACCCCAATTACAATGAGTTAGATCGCTGTGCTCGCCTGTCTATCCATTATCAGCAAACATTGACTGATAGGGCGCCCTTCGTGCGCTGCACTCGCTTACCCTCATGCCCCTTCCAACCCCACGTACAATTGGTTAGATCGCTGCGCTCGCCTGTCTATCTATTATCAAGAAACATTGACAGATAGGTTCACCTCGTGCACTTCGTTCGATTACGCTCATGCCCCTTTCAACCCCATGTACAATGGGATAGGTCGCTGCCCTTGCCTGTCTATCTATTATCAAGAAACATTGACTGATAGGCGCACTTCATGCGCTGCACTCACTTATGCTCATGCCCCTTTCAACCCACGAGAATGGGTTGATCACTGCGCTCGCCTGTCTATGTATTATCTAAGAAACATTGACTGATAGGGCCACTTCGTGGCTGCATTCGCTCACGCTCATGCCCATTAAGCCCCATGTACAATGGGATAGCTCGCTGCGCTCAGCCGTCTATCTATTATCAGGAAACATTGACTGATAGGGGGCCCTTCATGCGCTGCACTTGCTTACGCTGATGTCCCTTTCAACCCCACGTACAATGGGTTAGATCGCTGCGCTCGCCTGTCTATCTTTTATCAAGAAACATTGACTGATACAAGCACTTCGTGCACTTTATTTGCTTACGCTTCATGCACCTTTCAACCCCACGTACAATGGTTGCATCACTGCGCTCTCCTGTCTATCTATTATCAGGAAACATTGACTGATAGGTCGCCCTTCGTGTGCTGCACCGCTTAGACTCATGCCCCTTTCAACCCCACGTACAATGAGTTGGATCGCTGGGCTCGCCTGTCTACCTATTATCAAGAAACATTGACTGATAGGACGCAAGTCAGGGGCTGCATTCGCTTATGTTAATGCCCGTTCAACCCCATGTACAATGGGATAGCTCGAAGCGTTCACCTGTCTATCCATTATTAAGAAACATTGACTGATAGGGCGCCCTTTGTGCGCTGCACTTGCTTACTCTCATGCCCCTTTCAACCCCACGTACAATGGGTTAGATCGCTGCGCTCGCCTGTCTATCTATTATCAAGAACCATTGACTGATAGGGGCACTTCGTGCACTTCGTTCTTACGCTCAAGCCCCTTTCAACCCCACGTACAATGGATTGCATCGCTGCGCTCACCTCTTCTATCTATTATCAGGAAACATTGACTGATAGGGGGCCCTTCGTGCGCTGCACTCGCTTACGCTGATGCCCCTTTGAACCCCACATACAATGGATGAGCTCGCTGCGCTCGCCTGTCTATCTATTATCAAGAAACATTGACTAATAGGGCACACTTCGTGCACTGCATTTGCTTACACTCATGCCAGTTTCAACCCCACGTAGAATGGATTAGATCGCTGCGCTCTCCTGTCTATCTATTATCAATAAACTTTGACTGATATGGCGCACTTTGTGCGCTGCATTCGGTTACGCTCATGCTCCTTTGAACCCCATGTAGAAATGGGATAGCTAGTTGCACTCGCCTGTCAATCTATTATCAAGAAACATTGACTGCAAGGGCGCACTTGATGCGCTGCACTCGCTTACGCTCATGCCCCTTTGAACCCCACATACAATGGATGAGCTCGCTGCGCTCGCCTGTCTATCTATTATTAGGAAACATTGACTGATAGTGCCCTTCGTCGCTGCCACTCGCTTACGCTCATGCCCCTTTCAACCCCATGTACAATGGGTGAGCTTGCTGCGCTCGCCTTTTTATCTATTATCAGGAAACATTGACTGATATTGGGGCCCTTCGTGCGCTGCACTCGCTTACGCTGATGCCCTTTCAACCCACGTACAATGGGTTAGATGCTGCGCTCGCCTGTCTATCTTTTCAAGAATCATTGACTGAAGGGCGCCCTTCATGCGTTGCACTCGCTTACACTCATGCACTTTCAACCCCACGTACAATGGTTAGATCGCTGCGCTCTCCTGTCTATCTATTATCAAGAAACATTGACTAATAGGGCACTTCGTGCACTGCATTTGCTTACGCTCATGCTCCTTTCAACCCCACGTACAGTGGCTAGATCGCTGCACTCGCCCGTCTATCTTATATCAAGCAACATTGACTGATAGGGGCACTTCGTGCGCTCATTCATATACGCTCATGCCCCTTTCATCCCCATGTACAATGGATGAGCTCGCTGCGCTCGCCTGTCTATCTATTATCAGCAAACATTGACTGGTAGGGCTCACTTCATGCCCTGCACTCACTTATGCTCATGCCCCTTTCAACCCCACGTACAATGTTGGATCGCTGGGCTCGCCTGTCTATGTATTATCAAGAAACATGACTGATAGGGCGCACTTCGTGTGCTGCATTCGCTTACGCTCATGCCCAGTTAAACCCCTCGTACAATGGATAGCTCGCTGCGCTCAGCTGTCTTTCTATTATCAAGAAACATTGACTGGTAGGCGCACTTCATGCGCTGCACACGCTTACGCTCATGCCCTTCAACCCCACATACAATGGATGATCGCTGCGTTCGCCTGCTATCTATTATTAGGAAAGCATTGACTGATAGGCGCCCTTCGTGCGCTGCACTCGCTTACGCTCATGCCCATTTCAACCCCACGTACAATGAGTTAGATCGCTGCGCTCACCTGTCTATCATTATCAAGAAATATTGACTGGTAGGTGCACTTCTGCGCTGCACTCGCTTACGCACATGCCCTTTCAACCCCACGTACAATGGGTGAGCTCGCTGCGCTCGCCTGTCTATCTATTATCAGGAACATTGGCTGATAGGTGCACTTCATGCGCTGCACTCGCTTACGCTCATGCCCATTTCAACCCCACGTACAATGGGTTAGATCGCTGCGCTCGCCTGTCTATCTTTTATCAAGAAACATTGACTGATACGGGCACTTCGTGCACTTTATTTGCTTACGCTCATGCCCCTTTCTTCCCCATGTACAATGGGTTAGCTCACTGCGCTCGCTTGTCTATCTATTATAAAAAAATTGACTGATAGGGCACTTTGTGCGCTGCACTCGCTTACGCTCATGCCCCTTTCAACCCCACGTACATGAGTTAGATCGCTGCGCTGACCTGTCTATCCATTGTCAAGAAATATTGACTGATAGGGACACTTCGTGCGCTTCATTCGATTACGCTCATGCCCTTCCAACCCCACGTACAAACGGTTAGATCGCTGCGCTCGCCTGTCTATCTATTATCAAGAAACATTGACAGATAGGTTCACTCGTGCACTTCGTTCATTACGCTCATGCCCCTTTCAACCCCATGTACAATGGGAAAGGTCGCTGCCCTTGCCTGTCTATCTATTATCAAGAAACATTGACTGATAAGGCGCACTTCATGCGCTGCACTCACTTATGCTCATGCCCCTTCAACCCCACGTACAATGGGTTTGGATCGCTGCGCTCGCCTGTCTATGTATTATCAAGAACATTGACTGATAGGGCCACTTCGTGTGCTGCATTCGCTTACGCTCATGCCCGTTAAACCCCATGTACAATGGGATAGCTCGCTGCGCTCAGCCGTCAATCTATTATCAACAAACATTGACTGGTAGGGCGAACTTCATGCGCTGCACATGCTTAAGCTCATGCCCCTTTCAACCCCACATACAATGGATGAGCTCGCTGCGTTCGCCTGTCTATCTATTATTAGGAAGCATTGACTGATAGGGCGCCCTTCGTGCGCTGCACTCGCTTACGCTCATGCCCCTTTCAACCCCACGTACACTGGTGAGCTCGCCGCTTTTGCCTGTCTATCAATTATCAGCAAACATTGACTGATAAGGAGCCTTTGTGCGCTGCACTCGCTTACCTCATGCCCTTCCAACCCCACGTACATTGGTTAGATCGCTGCTCTCGCCTGTATATCTATATCAAGAAACATTGACAGATAGGTTCACCTCGTGCACTTCGTTCAATTACGCTCATGCCCCTTTCAACACCATGTACAATGGGATAGGTCGCTGCCCTTGCCTGTCTATTTATTATCAAGAAACATTGACTGATAAGGCGCACTTCATGCGCTGCACTTTATGCTCATGCCCCTTTCAACCCAACGTACAATGGGTTGATCGCTGCGCTCGCCTGTCTATGTTATCAAGAAACATTGACTGATAGGGCCACTTCGTGTGCTGCATCGCTTACGCTCATGCCAGTTAAACCCTGTACAATGGGATAGCTTGCTGCCCTCGCCTGTCTATCTATTATCCGGAAACATTGACTGATAGGGAGCACTTCGCATGCGCATTCGCTTGTGCTCTTGCCCCTTTTATCCACGTACAATGCATGAGCTCGCTGCGCTCGCCTGTCTATCTACTATCAGGAAACATTGACTGATAGGGGCCCTTTGTTGCGCTGCACTCGCTTATGCTCATGCCCCTTTCAACCCCAGGACAATGAGTTACATCGCTGTGCTCGCCTGTCTATCCCTTATCAAGAACATTGACTGATAGGCGCACTTCGTGCACTGCCCTCGCTTACGCTCATGCCCCTTTCAATCCCATGTACAATGGGTGAGCTGGCCGCTTTTGCCTGTTTATCAATTATCAGCAAACATTGACTGATAGGGGGCCCTTTGTGCGTGCACTCGCTTACCCTCATGCCCCTTCCAACCCCACGTACAATTGGTTAGATCGCTGCGCTCGCCTGTCTATCTATTATCAAGAAACATTGACAGATAGGTTCACCTCGTGCACTTCGTTCGATTACGCTCATGCCCCTTTCAACCCATGTACAATGGATAGGTCGCTGCCCTTGCCTGTCTATCTATTATCAAAGAACATTGACTGATAAGGCGACTAGATGCGCTGCACTCACTTATGCTCATGCCCCTTTCAACCCCACGTACATTGGGTTAGATCGCTGCGCTCGCCTGTCTATCTTTTATCAAGAAACATTGACTGATACGGGCACTTCGTGCACTTTATTGCTTACGCTCATGCCCCTTTCATCCCCATGTACATGGGTTAGCTCACTGCGCTCGCTTGTCTATCTATTATCTATCCATTATCAAGAAATATTGACTGGTAGGGTGCACTTCTTGCGCTGCACTCGCTTACGCACATGCCCTTTCAACCCCACGTACAATGGGTGAGCTCGCTGCGCTCGCCTGTCTATCTATTATCAAGAAGCATTGACTGATAGGGCGCCCTTCATGTGTTTGCACTCGCATCGCTCATGCCCTTTCAACCCATGTACAATGGGATAGCTAGGTACTGGTAGGCGCACTTCATGCGCTCCACTCGCTTACGCTCATGTCCTTTCAACCCCATGTACAATGGGATAGCTTGCTGCTCTCGCCTGTCTATCTATTATCAGGAAACATTGACTGGTAGGGAGCACTTCACACGCTGCATTCGCTTGTGCTCATGCCCCTTTTATCCCCACGTACAATGCATGAGCTCGCTGCGCTCGCCTGTCTATCTACTATCAGGAAACATTGACTGACAGGGGCCCTTTGTGCGCTGCACTCCACTTATGCTTCATGCCCCTTTCAACCCCAGGTACAATTGGTTAGATCGCTGTGCTCGCCTGTCTAACTATTATCAAGAAGCATTGACTGATAGGGCGCACTTCGTGCGCTGCACTCACTTATGCTCATGCCCCTTTCAACCCCACGTACAATTGGTTGGATCGCTGCGCTTTCCTGTCTATCTATTATCAGGAAACATTGACTGATAGGTCGCCTTTCGTGCGCTGCACCCGCTTACACTCATGCCAGTTTCAATTCCACGTACAATGGTTTAGATCACTGCGCTCTCCTGTCTATCTATTATCAAGAAGCATTGACTGATAGGGCGCACTTCGTGCGCTGCACTCACTTATGCTCATGCCCCTTTCAACCCCACGTACAATTGGTTGGATCGCTGCGCTTGCCTGTTTATCTTTTATCAAGAAACATCGACCGATAGGGCGCCCTTCGTGCGCTGCACTCGCTTACGCTCATGCCCCTTTCAACCCCACGTACAATGGGTTAGATTGTTGTGCTCGCCTGTCTATCTATTATCAAGAAACGTTGACTGGTAGGGCGCACTTCATGCGCTGCACTCGCTTACGCTCATGCCACTTTTAACCCCACGTACAATGGATGAGCTCGCTGCGCTCGCCTGTCTATCAATTGTCAGGAAACATTGACTGATAGGGGCCCTTTGTGCGCTGCACTCTTTTATGCTCATGCCCCTTTCAACCCCAATTACAATGAGTTAGATCGCTGTGCTCGCCTGTCTATCCATTATCAGCAAACATTGACTGATAGGGCGCCCTTTGTGCGCTGCACTCGCTTACCCTCATGCCCCTTCCAACCCCACGTACAATTGGTTAGATCGCTGCGCGCGCCTGTCTATCTATTATCAAGAAACATTGACAGATAGGTTCACCTCGTGCACTTCGTTCGATTACGCTCATGCCCCTTTCAACCCCATGTACAATGGGATAGGGTCGCTGCCTTGCCTGTCTATCTATTATCAAGGAACATTGACTGATAAGGCGCACTACATGCGCTGCACTCACTTATGCTCATGCCCCTTTCAACCCCACGTACAATGGGTTGGATCGCTGCCCTCGCCTGTCTATGTATTATCAAGAAACATTGACTGATAGGGCCACTTCGTGTGCTGCATTCGCTATGCACTGCCCAGTTAAACCCCTCGTACAATGGGATAGCTCGCTGCGCTCAGCTGTCTTTCTATTATCAAGAAACATTGACTGGTAGGGCGCACTTCATGCGCTGCACACGCTAACGCTCATGCCCCTTTCAACCCCACATACAATGGATGAGCTCGCTGCGTTCGCCTGTCTATCTATTATTAGGAAGCACTGACTGATAGGGCGGCCTTCGTGCGCTGCACTCGCTTACGCTCATGCCCCTTTCAACCCCACGTACAATGAGTTAGATCGCTGCGCTCACCTGTCTATCCATTATCAAGAAATATTGACTGTAGGGTGCACTTCTTGCGCTGCACTCGCTTACGCACATGCCCCTTTCAACCCCGACGTACAATGGGTGAGCTCGCTGTGCTCGCCTGTCTATCTATACAAGAAGCATTGACTGATAGGGCGCCCTTCATGTGCTGCACTCGCATACGCTCATGCCCCTTCCAACCCCATGTACAATGGGATAGCTAGGGTACTGGTAGGGCGCACTTCATGCGCTCCACTCGCTTACGCTCATGCCCCTTTCAACCCCATGTACAATGGGATAGCTTGCTGCCCTCGCCTGTCTATCTATTATCAGGAAACATTGACTGATAGGGAGCACTTCACACGCTGCATTCGCTTGTGCTCATGCCCCTTTTATCCCCACGTACAATGCATGAGCTCGCTGCGCTCGCCTGTCTATCTACTATCAGGAAACATTGACTGATAGGGGCCCTTTGTGCGCTGCACTCACTTATGCTCATGCCCTTTCAACCCCAGGTACAATTGGTTAGATCGCTGCGCCCGCCTGTCTATCTATTATCAAGAAACATTGACAGATAGGTTCATGCCTCGATTACGCTCATGCCCCTTTCAACCCATGTACAATGGGATAGGTCGCTGCCCTTGCCTGTCTATCTATTATCAAGAAACATTGACTGATAAGGCGCACTTCATGCGCTGCACTCACTTATGCTCATGCCCCTTTCAACCCACGTACAATGGGTTGGATCGCTGCGCTCGCCTGTCTATGTATTATCAAGAAACATTGACTGATAGGGCCACTTCTGGGCTGCATTCGCTTACGCTCATGCCCAGTTAAACCCCATGTACAATGGGATAGCTCACTGTGCTCAGCCGTCTATCTATTATCAGGAAACATTGACTGATAGGGGGCCCTTCATGCGCTGTACTTGCTTACGCTGATGTCCCTTTCAACCCCACGTACAATGGGTTAGATCGCTGCGCTCGCCTGTCTATCTTTTATCAAGAAACATTGACTGATACAAGCACTTCGTGCACTTTATTTGCTTACGCTCATGCCCCTTTCATCCCATGTACAATGGGTTAGCTCACTGCGCTCGCTTGTCTATCTATTATAAAAAAAATTGACTGATAGGCGCACTTTGTGCGCTGCACCTGCTTACGCTCATGCACCTTTCAACCCCACGTACAATGGGTTGCATCACTGCGCTCTCCTGTCTATCTATTATCAGGAAACATTGACTGATAGGTCGCCCTTCGTGTGCTGCACCCGCTTAGACTCATGCCCTTTCAACCCCATGTACAATGAGTTGGATCGCTGGGCTCGCCTGTCTACCTATTATCAAGAAACATTGAGTGATAGGACGCAAGTCAGGGGCTGCATTCGCTTATGTTAATGCCCCGTTCAACCCCATGTACAATTGGATAGCTCGAAGCGTTCACCTGTCTATCCATTTTGAGAAACATTGACTGATAGGGCGCCCTTTGTGCGCTGCACTCGCTTACCCTCATGCCCCTTTCAACCCCACGTACAATGGGTTAGATCACTGCGCTCGCCTGTCTATCTATTATCAAGAACCATTGACTGATAGGGCACTTCGTGCACTTCGTTCGCTTACGCTCAAGCCCCTTTCAACCCCACGTACAATGGATTGCATCGCTGCGCTCTCCTGTCTATCTATTATCAAGAAACATTGACTGATAGGTCGCCTTTCGTGCGCTGCACCCTTACACTCATGCCAGTTTCAATTCCACGTACAACGGTTTAGATCACTGCGCTCTCCTGTCTATCTATTATTAAGAAACATTGACAGATAGGTTCACCTCGTGCACTTCGTTCGATTACGCTCTGCCCCTTTCAACCCCATGTACATGGATAGGTTCCGCTGCCCTTGGCCTGTCTATCTATTATCAAGAAACATTGACTGATAAGGCGCCACTTCATGCGCTGCACACGCTATACGCTCATGCCCCTTTCAACCCCACATACAATGGATGAGCTCGCTGCGTTTCGCCTGTCTATCTATTATTAGGAAGCATTGACTGATAGGGCGCCCTTCGTGCGCTGCACTCGCTTACGCTCATGCCCCTTTCAACCCCACGTACAATGAGTTAGATCGCTGCGCTCACCTGTCTATCCATTATCAAGAAATATTGACTGGTAGGGTGCACTTCTTGCGCTGCACTCGCTTACGCTCATGCCCAGTTAAACCCTCGTACAATGGGATAGCTCGCTGCGCTCAGCTGTCTTTCTATTTCAAGAAACATTGACTGGTAGGGCGCACTTCATGCGCTGCACACGCTAACGCTCATGCCCCTTTCAACCCCATATACAATGGATGAGCTCGCTGCGTTCACCTGTCTATCTATTATTAGGAAAGCATTGACTGATAGGGCGCCCTTCGTGCGCTGCACTCGCTTACGCTCATGCCCCTTTCAACCCCACGTACAATGAGTTAGATCGCTGCGCTCACCTGTCTATCCATTATCAAGAAATATTGACTGGTAGGGTGCACTTCTTGCGCTGCACTCGCTTACGCACATGCCCCTTTCAACCCCATGTACAATGGGTGAGCTCGCTGGGCTCGCCTGTCTATCTATTATCAAGAAGCATTGACTGATAGGGCGTACTTCGTGCGCTGCACTCCTTATGCTCATGCCCTTTCAACCCCACGTACAATCGGTTGGATCGCTGCGCTTGCCTGTTTATCTTTTATCAAGAAACATCGACCGATAGGGCGCCCTTCGTGTGCTGCACTCGCTTACGCTCATGCCCTTTCAACCCCACGTAGAATGGATTAGATCGCTGCGCTCTCCTGTCTATATTATCAAGAAACTTTGACTGATATGGCGCACTTTGTGCGCTGCATTCGGTTACGCTCACGCTCCTTTGAACCCCATGTAGAAATGGGATAACTAGTTGCACTCGCCTGTCAATCTATTATCAAGAAACATGACTGGAAGGGTGCACTTGATGCGCTGCACTCGCTTACGCTCATGCCCCTTTGAACCCCACATACAATGGATGAGCTCGCTGCGCTCGCCTGTCTATCTATTATTAGGAAACATTGACTGATAGGGCGCCCTCGTGCGCTGCACTCGCTTACGCTCATGCCTCTTTCAACCCCACGTACAATGGGTTAGATCACTGCGCTTGCCTGTCTATCAATTATCAAGAAACATTGACTGATAGGGGCACTTCGTGCGCTGTATTCGCTTACGCTCATGCCCCTTTCAACCCCCATGTACAATGGGTGAGCTTGCTGCGCCGCCTTTTCTATTATCAGGAAACATTGACTGATAGGGGCCCTTCGTGCGCTGCACTCGCTTACGCTGATGCCCTTTCAACCCACGTACAATGGGTTAGATTGTTGTGCTCGCCTGTCTATCTATTATCAAGAAACGTTGACTGGTAGGGCGCACTTCATGCGCTGCACTTGCTTACGCTCATGCCCTTTCAACCCCACGTACAAAGGATGAGCTCGCTGCGCTCGCCTGTCTATCTATTATCAGGAAACATTGACTGATAGGGGCCCTTTGTGCGCTGCACTCTCTCATGCTCATGCCCCTTTCAACCCCAATTACAATGAGTTAGATCGCTGTGCTCGCCTGTCTATCCATTATCAGCAAACATTGACTGTAGGGCGCCCTTCGTGCGCTGCACTCGCTTACCCTCATGCCCCTTCCAACCCCACGTACAATTGGTTAGATCGCTGCGCTCGCCTGTCTATCTATTATCAAGAAACATTGACAGATAGGTTCACCTCGTGCACTTCGTTCGATTACGCTCATGCCCCTTTCACCCCATGTACAATGGGATAGGTCGCTGCCCTTGCCTGTCTATCTATTATCAAGAAACATTGACTGATAAGGCGCACTTCATGCGCTGCACTCACTTATGCTCATGCCCCTTTCAACCCCACGTACAATGGGTTGGATCACTTCGCTCGCCTGTCTATGTATTATCAAGAAACATTGACTGATAGGGCCACTTCGTGTGCTGCATTCGCTTACGCTCATGCCCAGTTAAGCCCCATGTACAATGGGATAGCTCGCTGCGCTCAGCCGTCTATCTATTATCAGGAAACATTGACTGATAGGGGGCCTTCATGCGCTGCACTTGCTTACGCTGATGTCCCTTTCAACCCCACGTACAATGGGTTAGATCGCTGCGCTCGCCTGTCTATCTTTATCAAGAAACATTGACTGATACAAGCACTTCGTGCACTTTATTTGCTTACGCTCATGCACCTTTCAACCCCACGTACAATGGGTTGCATCACTGCGCTCTCCTGTCTATCTATTATCAGGAAACATTGACTGATAGGTCGCCCTTCGTGTGCTGCACCCGCTTAGACTCATGCCCCTTTCAACCCACGTACAATGAGTTGGATCGCTGGGCTCGCCTGTCTACCTATTATCAAGAAACATTGACTGATAGGACGCAAGTCAGGGGCTGCATTCGCTTATGTTAATGCCCGTTCAACCCCATGTACAATGGGATAGCTCGAAGCGTTCACCTGTCTATCCATTATTAAGAAACATTGACTGATAGGGCGCCCTTTGTGCGCTGCACTCGCTTACCCTCATGCCCCTTTCAACCCCACGTACAATGGGTTAGATCGCTGCGCTCGCCTGTCTATCTATTATCAAGAACCATTGACTGATAGGGGCACTTCGTGCACTTCGTTCGCTTACGCTCAAGCCCCTTTCAACCCCACGTACAATGGATTGCATCGCTGCGCTCACCTCTCTATCTATTATCAGGAAACATTGACTGATAGGGGGCCCTTCGTGCGCTGCACTCGCTTACGCTGATGCCCCTTTCAACCCCACGTACAATGGGTTAGATTGCTGCGCTCGCCTGTCTATCTCTTTTCAAGAGTCATTGACTGAAAGGGCGCCCTTCATGCGCTGCACTCGCTTACACTCATGCACCTTTCAACCCCACGTACAATGGGTTAGATCGCTGCGCTCTCCTGTCTATCTATTATCAAGAAACATTGACTGCAAGGGCGCACTTGATGCGCTGCACTCGCTTACGCTCATGCCCCTTTGAACCCCACATACAATGGATGAGCTCGCTGCGCTCGCCTGTCTATCTATTATTAGGAAACATTGACTGATAGGGTGCCCTTCGTGCGCTGCACTCGCTTACGCTCATGCCCCTTTCAACCCCATGTACAATGGTGAGCTTGCGCGCTCGCCTTTATATCTATTATCAGGAAACATTGACTGATATTGGGCCCTTCGTGCGCTGCACTCGCTTACGCTGATGCCCCTTTCAACCCCACGTACAATGGGTTAGATTGCTGCGCTCGCCTGTCTATCTCTTTTCAAGAATCATTGACTGACAGGGCGCCCTTCATGCGCTGCAGCGTGCTTACACTCATGCACCTTTCAACCCACGTACAATGGTTAGATCGCTGCGCTCTCCTGCTATCTATTATCAAGAAACATTGACTAATAGGGCACACTTCGTGCACTGCATTTGCTTACGCTCATGCTCCTTTCAACCCCAGTACAGGGGGCTAGATCGCTGCACTCGCCCGTCTATCTTATATCAAGCAACATTGACTGATAGGGGCACTTCGTGCGCTTCATTCATATACGCTCATGCCCCTTTCATCCCCATGTACAATGGATGAGCTCGCTGCGCTCGCCTGTCTATCTATTATCAGCAAACATTGACTGGTAGGGCTCACTTCATGCCCTGCACTCACTTATGCTCATGCCCCTTTCAACCCCCACGTACAATGGGTTGGATCGCTGCGCTCGCCTGTCTATGTATTAT
>RQOL01000632.1:0-54870 GCA_013076295.1 Sanderia malayensis | reverse complement strand
CATGCAGCGAAGAGAAAATGTCATAAACAACCCCTGTGTTGTAGATTGGTTTTTTACTCAGAGAATTGAGAACTTTGTAAAACATTGGTTGTATAATACACTTGGTGCAACATGGCATTGGTACAGATTTGAATACCAGCATATAGGAAGTATTCACTTCCGTGGTACAGGAAAGCTAAATAATCACCCTGAGCTTTTTGATCTTGCAGTTATTGCCTTAAATGGTTTTCGTGCAGAAAAAGATGCATCCCTGGAAAAAGGTTCTTATGCTGGAGAACTTGATGAAACTATTTGCAAAGGTATTTGCAAAGATTGGTTATTAACTACTGTTGATCCATTGTGTGAAGATGAATTATTTGTTAAGCCTCTCACTCATCCTTGCCAGTCATCCATTGTGATCTTGTTAATGTTGTTCAAAGACATACGAATTGTAGCCCAAACTACTGTTTGAGAAAGAAAGGTGCATCAGAACAAAAATGCAGGTTTAATTTTCCTTTCCAAATTTGCAATGCTACCAAATTGGACTTTAAACAAGTTCATTTGAACAATGGAGGCACTAAATACAAAGCAAAGATTTGCACCAAACGCAATGATTCTAGGCTGAAGAACATTTAACGCTGTCAACTACAGGGATGGAGAGCTAACTAATAATAGACCACAATCAATAAATACTAAAATCGTAGCGGCAAAGGTGTCCGCATCAAAGGCAACCCAGTCGACGTGTTGTAGCCCCCGTAGCCCTTTCGTGCCCCTCTTATTCTTTTCCAAAAACACTCTCATTTACTCCCTTTCATCTCCTCCAGTGTCAAGGCTCTTTTTGGCTAAAAATTCCTTTTAATTTTAAAGATATTTCCACTTTTCTACTGTCAAAATTCTTCCCCCTCCGTTTTCCTGTAACGAGGCCTTTCTCTTTGGTGTGAGAGGATGGCGTGCCTCCTGTCTTGCTGGCCTTTCGTTTTGCGTGCAAGGGAGATGTCCAGAGCTTCACCACGGCGTCTGGATAATTTTAGCCTTCACGAAATGACCATTCCTGCGATGTCTTGCCTCGCTGAGCCTTTTCGAAACAATGAAACCCTGTTACGTTTCGCACTCATCCGCTCGCAACCTTTGTTACCGTGGTCTTTGATTGACGAGGAACAGGAAAGTGTTCAATTGATTTTTCATTTTCGAATTTGGGATGGGCAGGCAATGGCAAACCCAAAACCCAATGGATTTTTTCGTTGGATAACTGAACTGTTATATTTTTGCTGCCGTTTTACTTGAGATTTCTAACCAAAAGCTTCAAGATTTAACTGGTAAGTGGCTAAGTTCTTTCTATTTTGCCTTTACTAAACTTCTTTCTATACCTCTTCTTATCGTGAATTCAATATATTCAGGTCAATCAACTGGTTTATAGAAATTTTTGATACTAAAACGATGAATGTTCAAATTCTGCTTTTATAATAACAGGTCTCGATACGACGATCTAAATCACCAATTTCAGAAACAGCAATTTCGGGATTTCACTGAACCGAATGCGTTCTAAACACGTGGAGTTGCCTAAAAGCTATTTTGGTGATTTACTATTGACGATTCGCCATCCGCAGGCTAAAATTGTGGATTCATCTTTCATGCACATCACTTTCTTTCTGGATAAAATAAACGTGTGCTCACGCTGGAAAAGATTGCTTAAATTCCACGTGGATTAAAAATTCTACAAGTGCCCACAACTGACCGTAAGCTGCTATTTACAACACGAACGTGGATTTGGCCTGTAAAATACGTGAGTGAATTGCTTAAAAACTTAAATTATCCGCTGTACTTAAAATCACCTTTATACTTTAACAATTTTGATATATACCTGCGTGTTTAAAAGCATTTTACTAAGGGGCCCCACTAAACTTTTCATAACGCGCTTCTGTATTGCTGTCTTGAAATTCGTGTAGTTGTAAACATGTGTTATTGAGTGTCATCTGTTGTATTAAAATTGTGTATTCTTTAATCGAAATCTCGAATGACATTGATAAATTCAGTCCGAATCTGCTTTCTTATATTATGTACTCACAAATCTGATCCTTCGTTCACAAAGCATCTCTGCATGGGGTTCGAGTAGAGGCATTTCTGCCACGCTGGCTAAATTGTTGCTGAAAATTGTGCATCGGAGAAAACATGGACCTGGAACCACTTGGAATGGCAATCGGGGTTCGGAATTAGATGCACGTGTGTTCCGGGAATGGATGGAACTTTTAAAACTTGCATAATTTCAACTGAAAGTATATTACTTTGCGTGTCCATCCCATCTTTGTTGAAGATTGCTTTCCCACTCAGATCGAAGGCAAAAAACAACAGAAACCCACCCCACTTTGGTTTAAGATCGCTGTCCCACTCAGATCGAAGGCCAAAACAGCATAACCCCACCCCACTTTTGTTGAACATCGCTGTTCCACTCAGATCGAAGGCCAAAACAACATAACCCCACCCCACTTTTGTTGAACATCGCTGTTCCACTCAGATCGAAGGCCAAGACAACAGAAATCCACCCCAATTTTGTTGAAGATTGCTTCCCCACTCAGATCGAAGGCCAAAACAACAGAAACCCACCCCACTTCTGTTCAAGATCGCTGTCCCACTCAAATCGAAGGCCAAAACAACATAACCCCACCCCACTTTTGTTGAACATTGCTGTCCCACTCAGATCGAAGGCCAAAACAACATAAACCCACCCCTAATTTTGTTGAAGATTGCTTTCCCACTCAGATCGAAGGCCAAAACAACAGAAACCCACCCCACTTTTTTTGAAGATCGCTGTTCCACTCAGATCGAAGGCCAACACACTAGGGAGGTGGCGCGCGAAGCGCGCCAGCCTTCCTAGTACTACTATAATACTAGTAATCATAGACCATTATGCCTGTGTTGAGTGTGTTGCAAAGTATGCTTGTAAGGGTGAGCCAAGGTCTCCATTGTTGCAATCATTGTTTAGTGCTGTAATTGCAAAATGTAAAAATCATACTTATGCTTCTAAAATAATCAAGAAATTGGCTATGAAAACTATGGGAGAACGAGATCATGCAGCACAAAACACAATGCGTCATTTATTGTCATTGAAACTATACAGCTCAACCTTTAAAATAGTTCCTGTGAGTCTTACTGGCTCAAGACGAGTTAAGAATCAGATTGGTCTCAACTTAGATGCTGATATATCAGATGTAGATGGGACACAAAATTTCTCCACTGAAACTCTATACTAGATGCTTATGCAGAGCGATTACACATTGGCTCAGAGAATATGGAAAATATGAATTTATTCCAATTTTCACATCAATATACTATTTACAAAAATAAACTTACAAAAATATCAGGCAATGTAGTTACCAGATTTTTTCCAGATTACTCTGCAAATCCACAGGGAAAGAACTATGATCTATATTGTAAATTTCAACTTATAGTTTATAAACCATGGCAAAACTGTATAACTGAAATTATAAATGGTGAAGAGTGTGTAGAAAACTACATTCATACATGGAACAAGTTTTTGCAAACTCCATTGCTAAAACTAGTGTTCCGGATTGGTATTACAGATTGCAGGATGTGATAGGATATGAAAATGCTGAGCAAAATTGTAATGTACAGCAAACAGAAAATGGTGAAAAAGAGGATTGGGTGATTATTTCTAATCTGCATTCCTCATTTCAGGAAACAGTTAAAGTGCCTCTACACCTTATTTTTTTATTCTTTACATCGATAAAACTTTCTTTGCTGATTTTAGATCCGAAAATATTTTTTAAATCCGAAAAAAAGTTAATGAGTTATAACGTGGTGAAGTGTCGATGTTTCGCCAATTTCGCCATTTTTTGGGTTAACTTTTAGGACTGGGTCGAGCCAATTATGACATCATAGTTGAGCCTAGTTGTGCCCCGCTCATTTTCCCGCACTGAAGCAACAAGTCTGACAGCGATTTTCTCTCGCACGATGGGCTCGATATTTGTTTTTTTGACTTTGATGATAAGAAACAGGTCGGTGCATAATGGCATTTGAGTTTGAAAGGCTTGCAATGAGATTGTAGCTGTGGGGAGGAATTACAAAATTCCCATGTAGTGCCTGCTTGTTGTGCTCAGTGGCGGCGGGCGTAGGCCTACATTCAGTATAATAAATAGTGTTTGCGTTGCGCTTTGGCGTGTCTGTCTCATTATGTGTATTCGTGGGTATTTGTGCAATGTTGGTGATCAGAATTGAATAGAAAGTTTCCATAAATTAACATTGTTAGTCGGATAGTAGTTCATGACAGTAGGGATTGCAGTGCCGAGGAATGCGAAGATGGCGAGGGGATAGGATTGATCGTATCGTAGAGAGTAAAGCAGACCGATGATAGTGATACTGATGAAGGAGAACCTGAGATGCATTTGATCTTATGGCTGAGAACTCTTTCACTCAAAGCCATGGAAAAGATTTGAGCAAGAAAAGAAATATTGAAAGAAAACTTTCTGGGCATTTGACTGGATCTGAATTATCTTTTTGTTGTGTATCTGATGAAGTAAAAGTGTGTATCAAAATTCAATATACGCAATATAATTTAGGCCATCATATCCATGTCAGTCTAAACCTTTGGGGTTTGAAGAAGCCTGAAAAGATTCGGTTTTCATTTGGAACAGCAAGTGTAGAAAATCTGCAGCACGATTCCTTATTACTACACATGAATTTCGTTATTGTACCGAAATTATTGCGCTTTGTTGTTTGATTTATTTCATTCATGATGATGCGTGCGTCCATAGAATTTCTTCCGTTGTTGCGAATTGATGAAATCTATCCATCTCCTTCTCCTTACAGTTTTAGGGCGATCATCATGATAAAGCAATTCTGATTTATCGGGTGTATTTCCATGGGCTAGCAAAACACATCGATATGGCATATTTTCCCAGTTTCACACATAAATCTAATCTAACAATCTTTAATCATTTTTGATGCTCTTCTTGTGATCCCCGTCGGACGAGTTCCCGTACAGTTTTAACAATGCACGGCCTACGGCCGCCGCCATTGAGCTCAACGAGCAGTCACTACATGGGAATTTTGTAATTCCTCCCCACAGCTGCAAATTCATCGCAAGCCTTTCAAACTCAAATGCCATAATGCGCCGACCTGTTTCTTATCATCAAAGTCAAAAAAACAAATATCGAGCCCATCGTGTGAGAGAAAATCGATGTCAAATTTGTTGCTTCAGTACGGGAAAATGAACGGGGCACAACTAGGCTCAACTATGATGTCATAGTTGGCTCGACCCAGTCCTAAAAGTTAACCACGAATAAGTGGCACTCTTTGCCTCGTATCTCAAAAATTACTTGTTATATCAAAAAAATATAAACGGATTCAGAATCAGCGCATTCGAATCTATAGTTTTAGCCCAGAAAAAAATAAGGTGTAGAGGCACTTTAATGTGAACAGTTTGACAACCTGGCATGAAACCAGGGAACAATACAGGACTGAACAAGGGCTCTTTTTTACCAGTCTGTGTTGCTGCTTGCATCATGCTTGCTTGCAGCTGGTCCTGCCCAACACCTGGAAGGTGAAATAAATGTTTTCATAATGCAACCCCTACAATAAGCAGAAAACTGATATATTTTATGCTTACCACCTACAAACATTGTTTTAGATATAAAGTAAGAATCAGATTTGCTTACATGGTGGGAATAGTTGTTGTGAACTGTTGATCTTCTGTCGTTCTTTGTGGCATTGTACAGCGTCAGCTTTGCTTTTCCTGTTATCATGCATGTGGCTCAATGGAGCAGGTTGTTTAGCAACCATCTTTTCATATGCAATTTGGAGTTGGGCTATGTTACTTGTGAACATAACGCTTTCATTTCTTTGACATATTCTAGTACAAAGGTTGTATTTTAGACAGTGCAGAAACACACATTTAGCTACAGATTTGCAGAAAGTAAACACCTTCACATAAGAGTAAATTATTTTGCAATGTTCCTTTGACTTACCATATGTTGGGGCCACTGTTCGTTCTTTTACAACCTCTTCACCTTGTTTGTACTTGGGCCACAACACTCGGAAATATGGCTGTCCAGTTTTTGAAACTTTCTTGTCACGGTGGACATTTTCATTAAAATGTATACTTACTAAAATTTTTTCTTTGCAAGGTAAACGGTTCGGTAATAGATCTCAGTTGCAAAACAGAGATAACCTAAAGGAGACATGTTTGTGTGTTAAAATCTGACTGAATTGTAAAGTGAATGTACCTGCAGATGGTTCCCATTCATGAGAAGCTGATCATTTTTGGATGCCAATGACTCAGGGTTGCATGCAATCCTTCTAAACAGCCAGTCTGCACATCAGATGATAACTTTTTTATGTCATTCACAATTCGTTTATTCATGGTCACGTCTTTTAACTTATCATAAGCCGGGGTACCTAAAAAATCAAGAACATTTTGAAAAGGGTGCTGTGTAAAACTTTGTACTTTACAACAATGAATAATTTTACATTTCTAAATTTCTCAGAGGTTTACATGTCCATTTACCAATTTTGATCCAATTTCGATCTGCAAGGTTTTTTTCATGGGAGCATTTTTTATAAATTGTTGGGGTGGTTTTCATGAACATGGGCAACATGTCTCATGAATAATGCCCATTTTGCAGCAATTAGGTCTCCAAATCCACTCATTGTTGTTGTCACAACCCGGTAAAGATGGTTGCAAACTGCTTTCACCCACTCCAGCAATATTTCACAATGCTTTTCCTTGGTACTCTTTACCAGTCTCTTAGTGATAGTCCTTGCAACATGCCAGATATCATAAAAGTATGATGTCCAATTTTGGTTTTCCTTCATCCATTTGGTGATTCCTTTGTGTCTGTCAGTGATCAATGTGTCCACACGAATACCATGCTCATTTAAGAAACTGAAACATGGTTTAGCCCCTTCAAGCTCTGTCGCAGGACTACTTTTTGTTTCATTTGACTGAAGACAGAATAAAAATTATAATTTTAGGGCCCATATACACGAGCAAAATAAGGACATTCTTTTAGGGATTAAGGTAATTAGCACTCCGGTTGCCCATGTATATGGTCTCCCTTGCAAGGTCTGCCTTATTCGTTTCACACGTAAGGATGAAAAAGACCGGCCAATAAAATAAGGGGTGCTCTCGAGGTTCCCTTACTTTAAGGCAGCATTGTTTTCTCGTTGATCCCTGTCATCGGAGATTAGCATCATCTCAATTTCACAACAACGCGCGGTTTATTCAAACTTTTTCTTGACTAATAACAAAGGTCATCTGGAAGTTTCTGTTTATCTGTTTACGAAAATATAATAATGTCGGAGGAAGAATTTTTTGCTGCTATTAATGTCTGTATATCTTTTGCAGCAAAATCTCTCCAGCGTTCACTGCAAAGAGTACTGCATTTTGCTGCAGCAGCCTATATTCCGAATCTTCAGGCATTGCTGTTTGTTCATAGGCAGGCAATGCTTGATGAATCATACGTCTGTAGCTTGCCATTTTAATATAAGACAATTTATAGAAAGCATTAGTAGAGCTTTTGCAAGTATTCAGGTATTCACTATCAGACACTATTCAAACTATCGTCCAATTCAACTAAACTGCCCAGGTAGTTTATCAAAGAGTTATGATATCACCAGTCATCACTGATTAAGAAAACTGACATGTGTTGCTTATTTTGATGAGCAAAATAAGGACAGACAGTCTGGAATTCACACCTCCTTACGCTGCACCCTACTGTTTTAGGCAGATTTAAGGTGCTCGTGTATATGGGCCCTAACTCAACATAGTTAGATCAGGTTTATTAAGGAAAAAGCAGTTATAATATGGCAAAGTTGTCTAAGCATAGAGGACAAAACTGCAGCAAACAAACCTGCACAACTTCAAAATGTAGGATCTTCATTAAATTACAGTTTACTGTAGGCTCCATATTTGGCTGAATGTCCCATGGAATCAAAGTGGCCATCGCCACTCCAAACAATATTCTTCACATTTGCAAGCTTACTAAGGAACTTCGTCTGATATCTCTCCCAATAAGTGAGAATCACAGGAAAAAGAAATTTTCTTTGGTGTTTGTGGTATGTCCTTGCTGAAATAACTGACAAGCCCATTTGCTGACAAATAAGGAGGGACTTGATAACTTTGCACCAGGCCTCAATATTGCCAGACACAGATATAAATTACCAGCTTGATGTCTCACAAGACTGTCTGACAACACTGTCAGACAGTCTTGTGATCATTTATTTTATCATTTTCACAACAGGCTGGTTTCCTTGGATCAAAAGCAGAACATCGTAAACAAATTCATTAACATAGAATAAAAAACAACAAACTTTGGCTCCCTCGAATGAAGGTGTTCCATGTTCAACACTGTTAAATGAAACGCTTAGGTGATAGGACCGTTTATCTCAAAACATAAAAAAGGAAATACTTGGCTGTCCTGGTGGCAAAAACATGACACTATCTTCAACTTACAACATTCTTTGTTGTTGCAGTTCCATCCTCAGTACCATCATCATCAACATAATCGTCATTATTGCCTGTATCGCTATTCTGTTCAACACCACTGTCCAAAACAAATTCATAACTTGATTCATCTGAATCTCCATCATCACTTGACAGATCATCATCAAGGTTTTCCTCGAAGTATGTCTTATCAATTTGTTTAGCACTGCCAACTTTTTCCATATTGTCTTGTGTGGTAGTCTGAAAGGGAGAATAAAACCTTGCCACTGTATGATGTATATGATATGTAGGCTTTAGCACATCTGTTTTGCCTTCTCCTCATCTTAGCCTTTGGAAATTGTTCTTGGTTCTCAATAAGTTTTTCCTGTAAAATACTTTTGGCTTTCCAGCATCTTTTCTTCTGTGTTAAACCTTTTTTTTGGTGCTCTTTTTAACACAGGTCAGACATTTCTTTGTTGGTGGTTTTGGGATGCAGCTTTGTCGTGGTTCTGGTGCCCTTGAGCTTTTTTCATCAGCCATGTTAACATCAGCAGGTGCTATTACTTCAAAACTCCAGGTCTCCATCTCATAAGGGATTGTCTCTTCCTTATCAGACCCTGTTGCCCCTACTCGAGGTCGGTGTTAGATCATAGGCTAGTATGATACAAAAATGACGTAATACTGTGTTATCGAAATGGAGGCTGGGCATCACGTCACACACCGCAAATGAATAAAACCACCTTCCCTAATTTACAGTCTTAGCTTTTGTTCACATTTTGAATACACTGGCAAATGGCCATTAAAATGGCTAAGATCAGCTCTGAAGAATAGACATCACTTTAAACCCATATTATCCACTACCGTTATGAATTGACTACCATGCTCTAAAAGTAGACTAAATGACCATCAATTTATGTCATATAATAGTGTTGCGACTTGACTTAAAGGAAGCAAATAAAGATGGCGATGATTTTATTACTATACATAATTTCAAAATTCAAAGCAAAGCCAAGTGCCAACAAACAACAAGCAACCTGCTTTCTCTTTTTACCACCCATTGTTCCTGTCATAGTTCCGCTTTTCTGAGTGTCAGTCAAAATTGAAAACAATAAGCCAAAACATCACAATAGGCTTTGTCGCAGCAGTTGTTACTGATGCCGTACTTAATTTATTAGGAACCAAAGCATTGATGGCTAAAAAGTTTAAAGAACTTATATTTACTACCCGACAAAATCTTTCCACTGTACTAGCATCTCTCAAAACTAACTAAGTACAAATTGAAAAAATACCACACATTGATAAAATCATGAAAAAGCTCTGTTTATCTTATGTATTTTGAATGGTGAAAAACATACAGATAACAATTAAATATATAAATATATATTAAATATATATATGAAAATTGACTAAATCTCAAACTGAATGATCATTAATTCCAAAACGTTTTGATCAAACTGCAATGAACATGTTCTCTTCATGTTCTTGAGTCCATCAACAATATTGTTGTTGTGCTGTGTTGCACAGCATACCAAGCCTCCATGGGAATATAAAACCATTACGTCATTTTTGTAGCATACTAGCCTATGATCTAACACCGATGCCTACTCGAGCATCTTGACTGGATTTCATGGCACTGCGAACAAGCTAGAAGTAAATTTGCAAAACAAGATTACCAAGGTTTAAGGAGAAGCATTTCTTGCAATTTAAATATATTGCACCATATGAAGAAAGTATTTTCTAATTTCTAGTATTCTTTCCACGTTTTAGTCAATAAGTTTTAGCTGTTCCAGATTAGCTGACCTCAGCATTATTTCTGGTACAGAAATATCTGGAGCCATGAACGCAGTGCTTCCTCTGTGCAACTTCTTTGTCCGGCTATTCCCTGCGAGGGCCTTTGTCTGGCATAGCTTAGACCTGGCCTCCCCAAGATCAGCATGTTTGCAAATAATGTGCTTATGGTTGTAGGCTTCCTCTCTTTCTTTATCACCAAGATTTAAATAGTGGACGTTAGTGACCAAGACATTGGCAGGCTTTATGTCTCTATGCACCATACTGTTTGCATGCATAAATTGTGGTGCGCTGGTAACATCCTTCATCATGTCCATTACAATGCCGGGGAAAAATGACACTAAATCTTCGTTATTAATGTATTGAAGGAACTGCTGTAGAGTATTAGCTGCAAATTCCCGCTCGAAGGGCCAAAAGCTAAATTTGCAATACTCCAGCATCATGGCAAAAGGGTTTTCACATACTGCATAAAATTTTACTGCATTGCTGCAACTTATCTCACTCAGTAGCTTGGCTTCTTTTGCAAACGTACTTATCTCGAACGATGAACCAGCATGTGAAGATTTTTGATAGCGACATTTTTATCGTTGAATATACCTTTCTCTGCTTCTGCAAATGCTCCTTTACCTGGAAAATGAAACAAACAATGATAATATTTCGAACTTATATTATATAGCTATGATGCTCTTACACCACACAAGCTTACCTGTGTTAATTTAGCTCGGGTTAACTTGTGTAGTGTAAATAGGGCCAATAACAACATAAAGCATATGCGAGTTGTGAACGTGACTATTTCTAAAGCGTGTGACGTTTATTTCCCACAAGGTCATGGCCATGTACTTTGGGACGCAACATAAGGCATTTGTTTGCATGAACGATGTGCCTTAGCGGAATGTGTTAAATCATTTGCCTCAAATTTGACTATGTATTCTTTGTCAGAGGGTTTTGTTAATATTATTCGTTTTAACTTTGATGCCTTGCCCATTGAACATTGCTAAAAGGGCGTGGCACCAAAAAACTTCCAACTCCGGCGCAAGGAGGGCATAGGCAGTGTCTCTACGGCCCTGTTGTTCTTGCAGAATTTAAGTAAAATGGGTGAACATTGACGAAATGTTTTCCAAATTTTTCATAAAATGCCTTGAAGTCATATTAGTATCTTGTCAAAAATGCACATGAATTAAATGCACATAAATTGACAATTTTTGGAAAAATTTACTTAAAGGAAAATAATTTTCAATTGGGTAGTGAAAAACGCAAGTAATAACAACGCAAAGTTTGAATAGTCAATAGAATCAAAGCAATTCTCTGTCACTAGAAAATCTTAGTTGATACTAATTTTCAAAATACTCACCGATAGTTGCTGAAATCTCAATTGCGGAATAATCAAATATCTTTAATTCCAAGCCAAAAACATTTCCGCGTCATTCTTCCTTTGTCCTTGTCAGCAAGCTGGGTAGAAAAACATTCTGAAATCTGTGTCTGGTTTTCGGTCCAACTTTGTTCGTTATATTTCGCTACATTTACATCTCGTATTTATGTTGTAATAGATGTTGTGATTGCCAATTAGAATTTCAAGTGTGGTACTGCATGCTAGCTACATCTAATATTACTATTCTGCGGCGGTCACGTGATGACGCACTTTCTTGCCAAAGACAATAGATTCGACCCGAAACAATAAGTCGAACGCGCAAAAACAATGGGCCGAAAGGGCGAACCGTGTGATCACAAAGGCTTTTTTGTATATGGGTAGATGGCAATGAAATTCACACTGAATGTTTAGTTTCCTAATTTAACCAGGGTAATGGATTTTGTTTTTCGATTTTCTCCCTAATTATTGAATTATCTAATATTACTATTCTGCGATGTCACGTGACGGTGGCGAAACTCTGGCCAAAACAATAGATTCTAGCCGAAACAATAGGTCGAACGCCCAAAAACAATGGGACGAAACGGCGATTTGGTGATCAATAAGGCTTTTTTCAATAGGGGCGCACAAGGTTGGCACTTGCATGGAAAGGCTCCGTTTCTGGAGTAGGCAAAAGTTATCTATTTTTGGAAGCCTATTTTAAAAGAATTTTTGAGTTATTCTATTAATTACTCCACTAATTGTGCTATCACGAAAAAACGACGGTTTACGCTGGCGAAACTTCCAATATCGCGTTCCCGACTCCATTTTCGAAAAGAGTATTCGCTCTTCACGTGACCCGTTTTGCCTTTTCCTGCAATTTGATTGGCTCTTTTGCAACTTCACGTGAACAGTGACGCGTTTTTCGTTATCATGCAAATTTGCCCTCGGCAGGCAGCAGGTACTTTTGGAGAAGACGCGTGTTTTTGTTTTGTACACAAGAAGATGAGGTGGACGCCTTTCAAAGTGTTTTACCAGCTGAATTTCCTTTGTAATGAGCTGTTAATTGTTTCAAAGACCCCCGGAGAGTTGCAGGAAACAATAGAGAACACAGGTGATAGCTTTGTTTTGTTTTTTGAATGAAATAGTTGTAGGTTTTGTAACAGGCGACCGCCATTGTTGCTTCGGCATGCTTACAACGCTTAGGCCATGGTCAAAATTTTGAATTTTTCCGGCCCTATTTGCACGATTTTCCCCATTTGAATTTTTACAAGTGTTGTCTGATAACACAACTAAAATAACGTGTTGTTTTTTTTGTTTTGTTGTTGTTTTTTTACCATTTCCGACAAAGTTGCTTTTCACTCGGGA
This sequence comes from Sanderia malayensis, assembly GCA_013076295.1. Classification (NCBI taxonomy): domain Eukaryota; kingdom Metazoa; phylum Cnidaria; class Scyphozoa; order Semaeostomeae; family Pelagiidae; genus Sanderia; species Sanderia malayensis. The sequence goes on along the minus strand of RQOL01000632.1, from coordinate 41,953 downwards.
AGGAGCAATTTTTCACGCAACACGCGTTGTTTTTGCATTTGCGAAAATTCAATTTTAGCCTGCCACAATTGATTATTTTTTACCCAAACACTTTCGATAATTGTTCCCCAACATATTACCTTCATGTTGGTGTTTTTTGAGTTCAACTGGGTCACTATTTGCCACGGTAAATACTATTTTTACTTGCTAAAGTGTGTTCAAAGGTTTTGCTTTTTGCACGGCTCCGAAATTTCATTCAAACCACTTGCACTAAATGGTCTCTAAGAATTCAGTATTACTTATTTAAGAGATGAGACTATTTGCAACGTGTTCGCTGTTTCCTTGGCCACAGTTTGATATAATTTTTATTACAGATTGAGTTTAAATTTTCCAGGATTGATTAAATTTTTGAAAGCACCTTTTTTTCAAACTTCACACTGAAGCTATCAACTTTCAGAAGCAGCTTTCAGGGGGGCAGCGTGGGCGCGGTGCGGTCGCTTGGCAGGGGGGAAGATTCGACCTCCCACCTTTACTTTCTTTAGAAATGTTGCGTCGTAATATGTATTGTAGGGTATTTATTGTATTGTATGTATTGTAGGGTATGTATTGTAGGGTATGTATTGTAAGGTATGTATTGTATTGTATGTATTGTAGGGTATGTATTGTAGGATATGTATTGTGTATGTGTAGGTATTGTAGGGTATGTATTGTAGGGTATGTATGTAGGGTATGTATGTAGGGTATGTATTGTATTGTATGTATTGTAGGGTATGTATTATAGGGTATGTATTGTAGGGTATGTATTGTATTATATGTATTGTAGAATATGTATTGTAGGGTATGTATTGTAGGGTATGTATTGTAAGGTATGTATTGTAGGGTATGTATTGTAGGGTATGTATTGTAGGGTATGTAGTGTAGGTTATGTATTGTAGGGTATGTTATGTAGGGTATGTATGGGTATGTATTGTAGGGTATGTTATGTAGGGTATGTATTGTTGGGTATGTATTGTAGGGTATGTATTGTCGGGTATGTATGTATGTATGGGCATGAGCGGCAGCGAATGCAGCGCGCGAAGCGCGCCAACCAGATTAAGCATAGCTTACTTGACGGGCTCCGGGGAGGGAGTGAAGCGACCGAACCCGGCTCATGTATGTATGTATGTATGTATGTATGGGCATGAGCGGGAGCGAATGCAGCGCGCGAAGCGCACCAACCAGATTAAGCTTTATTTACTTGACGGGCTCCGGGGAGGGAGCGAAGCGACCGAACCCGGCTCATGTATGTATGTATGTATGTATGTATGTATGTATGTATGTATGTAGGTATGTATGTATGTATGTATGTATGTATGTATGTATGTATGTATGTATGTATGTATGTATGTATGTATGTATGTATGTATGTATGTATGTATGTATGTATGTATGTATGTATGTATGTATGTATGTATGTATGTATGTATGTATTGGCATGAGCGGAAGCGAATGCAGCGCGCGAAGCGCGCCAACCAGATTAAGCTTTTTTTACTTGACGGACTGGGGCGAACGAGCGAAGCGAGTGATGACCCCTAGTTCCATTAATTACTCTGCTAATTGTGCTATCACGAAAAAACCAATGTTTATGCTGGCGAAACTTCCAAATTCGTGTCCCGAACTCCAATTTCGAACAAGGTGTTCGCTCTTCACGTGACCCGTTTCGCCTTTTGCTGTAATTTGATTGGCTCTTTGGCGACTTCACGTGAACAGTCACGCAATTTTCGTTATCACGCAAATTTGCCCTCGGGTTGAACAGCAGGTAATTTTGGGGAAGACGCGTGTTTTTCTTATGCACACAAAGGATAACTGGGCGCCTTTCAAAGTGTTTTACGACCTGAATTATCTTTGTAAAGACTTGCTAATTGTTTGAGAGACCTCTGGAAAATTACAGGAGACAATTGAGAACGCCGGTGATAGCTTTTTTTTGTTTTCGAGTGAGATTGTTGTAGTTTAGGTGGTAGGCGACCGCCATTGTTGCTTCGGCATGCTTGCGACGCTAAGGCCGAATGTAAACAAGCCCAAAGTTTTAATCAACAAATTATGATAAGAGGAGGAGTAGGAGTAGGTGTAGCAAGCTAACCTATTGTATGTGGGGCTTAAAGGGGCATGAGCGGGAGCGAATGCAGCGCACGAAGTGCGCCAACCACAGAGGCGAGCGTAGCGAGCTAACAGATTGTATGTGGGGTTGAAAGGGGCATAAGCGGTAGCGAATGCAGCACACGAAGTGCACGAACCACATTAAGTTTTTCTCACTTGCCCCCCTCCGGGAAGCAAGCGAACGCGAGCGCCCCCGGCTAGTACTGGAATATACTGCAACTGTGCAGATATTTGCTTTGCTATTATGCTTAACTTGTGATTGCTTAGCATTTGTGACGCTCACACGACGCCATGCACACCTCTTTTATGCAATCTATTATAAACATTACAGCTATTTCGACAATTCTTGTTGTTTTGTTCCGCTTTGATCAGTTATTCTTTCCAATTATATCACACCAAATCACAACGAAACAAGCCACTTATTATTTTTGCATTTTTTGTTTATGATTTGCTGAAAACTACCACTTTGAAGTTTTTATCTGGAGTTTTGTCTCAACCTTATATTAAGTGACGTTTCTACTTGTTTTTATTCTATTTTTTATACTTTTCATCTTTCCATTTTTTACTCTCAGTGAAGCACCCAAAAATTTGCAAGAACAACTTTTTTGTCAATGAAAAACGAAAAGATTAATTCAATAAGGGGTCAATTCCTGTCTGTTTTTGCACGAATGCATAAATGCATCATTTGTTGATTATACAATACATGTTAGACAAATTCCTTAGTGTACTGTAATTTATCATAAAAAAATATATGTGAACCTTACCTTAACAAGCGATTTTTATGACTAACTGGTCATTTTTGAATGATTATGTCATGTCTCAATTGTGTTTAACTTCTGCTTTTCTCATAGAGTAAAAATCGCTTTACTCCTGCTTCGTTCCTGTTCATTCCTTCTTTGTTCCTGTTCATTCTTGCTTCGTTCCTGTTCACTCCTCCTTCGTTCCTTTTCATTCCTGCTTCGTACCTGTTCATTCCTGTTAATTCCTGTTCGTTCCTGTTCATTCCTGTTCGTTGCTGTTCATTCTTGTACATTTCTGTTCATTCAGCATTTTAGTAATAGCCCTACTAATGATTATATCTTCACCGGGGATGTTGTTCTAAAAATACAGCAATAACCAGGGGGCTTTTTTTAACATTTCCCTGAATGAAGTGAGCGGAAAAAGCTCGGGGGTACACCCCAAATGTGTTTGCCGCCACTTCATTCATGCTGGCTTAAAATGACTGTAAAAATGATCTCCTTTATAGTGACAAAAATATCTTTTCAATTTTATGAAAGAGTTTACATTCTATTTTATGAAAGAGAGCTCCCATTCAGAATCCTGATTTCTTCCTCTGATAAGATTTTGCACAATCTCCAATGTCTGTTGAAACAAGTCGAACCAAAATTTTGAATTGAACTTAAAGGGTTAACATTTCTTTGCAGCTCTTCCAATTGGCAGTTGTCAAGGAAACAACAAACTTCTGGAATGATTACATTGTTTCCAAAATTTTGATAATCATATTGGCTACCGGAAAGTTTATTCCAGTCCATGTCATATTTGTATGCGTCTTCCTAAAACACAATAATTGCCTTCATTATAAAGTAATGCAAACATCTTATAAAATAATTTGAAAGGTTATTTATAATCAAGCAATTGTACAATTAAAACAATGTTTCAAACCTGAAATTTTTGGATATTTAAACTATTCCGATATGTGCAATTTATACTTAGGTCCTCTATATATGCAGCAAATAGCCTGGCTACTCGAAACAATTTTCTCGGTCGCACTATTTTCAGTGTCCGTTTCCATTGGGGAAATAGTCTTGGACAACCGAGGCTAATTTATTCTTCAAGCTAAAATTTACCATTACTGTGGGAAGATTTCAAAAAGTGCCAGTTATGTGAAGCTACCGTTTCTGTTTGTTCTGGCATCTGTGTGCAAAGCACTACCCAATACCTGATTTTGAGGCTCCCATATTTCTTCTTCCAGAGCATCTCAAGATGCTCTGCCATTGGGCATTTCATGTAGTCCCATAATCCGAAGTTGATTGGGGGTAAAACGTTGGACTGAAGAAAGTTTATGTGGATTCCAACTTTCAGAGAACTCTTGTAAATGATGATTTATCCTCTCTTGAAAGATGTTATGAAGAACAAACAAATGAACATGGTCTTCTACGCTTAACAAATTTGTCAACTCCATTTGACAAATTATAGTATAATAAATTATAGTAGAAAAATGTTACTCCAAGATACACATCAACCCACAAACGCTCTATTCTCTGGTTGTGGACACTCTTCCCTGCAATACAGCTTCCTCTGTCTGGTCCCCTTTGTAAATCGTGAAACATATAGCACGCCACTTGCACATTTTCAACACCCATGTCTCCTCTGACTCTGGAAGGAACACCATGAATGTTACCAGCTTCCAAATATAGATCCAAACAGTTTCTGACATGTTGTTACTGTTACATGCGAGATACATAATTTGACGGCTGTGACCATCGATACGCCCATGAATAACGAGTTTCCACCTAGGGAAATAAACTGTATACAAGTAAATAAATTAAAGAACCAGTAGTTTAAATTTACATTAACCTGCCAGTAATTCAGGGACACGAAAGTTTGAATAACCTACCATTGACATAAAAATATACAGAAGTATGAAAGATGGATGAATGCATGTAATGCAAATAAATGTTGTAAAATATTGAATACCAAATTACCTTATTAATTTATTTTGACTGTCAATGTGCCATAGTGCAAATATTCCTGGTACTTTGTACTGCCTACGGTTTAAGACAACAAAGACTGTATTGGACCTTGTTATAGTTAATGATACATCCTAGGTGGTAACTAGTGGTGTTCAGGACTATCTAAAGTACACCCTGAAGAGAAGTAAATCAAAACCAAAGATTATCAAGGTAAAAAATTACAAACGCTTAGACAAAAAAGCATTCAAGAATGATATAGGGAATGCCCCTTGGTGGGTATGCACAACATTTGATGATGTAGATGACATGACATGATGCTGGTCAAAAATGTATGAGAATATAGTTGAGGATCACATCAAGAAAAGAAAAGCAAAGATCAGGTCTGAATGTTTGCCCTGGATTGATAGCAAGATCAGAAAGATGATGAATTATAGATACAAACTTCTAAGAAAATGCGATGGAACACCAAGGACGTCAAACGAATGGAACAAGTATCGGAGGGTAAAAAATTAAGTAAGGAAACTCTTAAGAAAGGCTGAAGCCAGATATTGGAGAGAACAGTTTAATGAGGTAACTTGTAAACAAGATTTCTGGAAGATTTATAACAAATTAACCAATAAGGGAAATAGAAAGAAAATAGGCCCATTAGAGTCGAAAGAGGGGGAGCTAATTTTTTGCGACAAAGAGAAAGCTGTACTTATTAATGATTTCTACGCAAATATTGGCAGGGAGATATCACAATCATTCAGACAGAATAATGGCAAAGAAATCGAACACATTTATAGAATAACACCCACAGTACAAGATCCAAGGTATAACAGAGATACTCTCTTGAAACAGTTCAGAAAAATAAATTCACACAAAGCGTCAGGGCCCGATGCGGTTACGAGCAGAGAACTGAAAATACTTCAAGGCAGCATTGTAGACAGCCTGGAGATTATTTTTAAATCAAGTTTCCAGCAGAGTGTATTTCCAAGCTGCTGGAAGATAGCACGGATTAAATCTGCCTTCAAGAAAGGGAAGAAACAAGAGAGAACAAATTACAAGCCTCTCTCAATGTTGTCCATCCCATCCAAGTTATTAGAGAGTCAAATCTGCAACATTGTCCATACATATTTAGACGATAACAATATTGTAACTGACATGCAGTGGGGATTCACTAAAGGAAGATCTACTGAGGGCATCCTATTAAAAATGACAGAGACATGGAAACAATCAGTTGACAACGGTTTGACTGTCGGCGTTGTGTTCATAGACTTCAAAAAAGCTTTCGATACAGTTTCCCATGAAGTCTTGTCATATAAATTACAAGCACCTGGAATCTCTGGAAATTTACACACCTTGATTATGAATTATCTTACAGACAGGACTCAGTATGCCGAGATTAATGGTGAGTGCAGCTCAACAAAACATGTTAGATGTGGAGTTCCCCAAGGATCCTTGCTAGGCCCTAAGCTATATAGTTTACATGTGAATGACTTGCCATCTGCAATTACGCAGGGTGAAATGTATCTCTTTGCAGATGATACAACTGTTTGTTGCACAGGCAAAGACTAGGAGAGTATTTTAGACACCTTAAACAGCATAATGGATGAAATATATAATTGGTGCATGCGGAACAAGTTGAAAGTACATCCAGGAAAATGTGAGACTATGATCATGATGAGGTCCTCTTTCATAGGGCCAATGAGACCCATATATTATGGAGAAGGTCACATAAAAATTGTTCAAGAATCAACTTGTCTTGGGTTGCGAATAGATAATAGGCTAGATTGGAAACCCCAAGTACAAAATGTATGCAAACGTTTTTCAAAGAAGCTGGGTGCATTGAAAAGAATGAGATGCCTACCAACAAAAGTCTTAGAAGAAATATTTTTTACACAACAATCATTGCCAGGACAACATATTGCATTTCAGTTCAGGGAAATTGTTCTGAAGCTACATTTAATATGCTGGAGGATAACCATGCTAGAGCAGCAAGGCTAATACACAATCTGCCTCGAGACTTAAGCAATTGAAGAGAGCCTCGCAAGAGCAAACTGGCAGCCGATCTCACTTCTGTATAAGCGGAGGCTGCTCACACTGATGTATCAAATATACCATGGAACAGCTGACAAATCAATTGCTCAAATGTTTCAGAAGAAAGACCCGGAAAAACAGAGAACAAGAAATAAACGGCAGTTTGAAGTGAAAAGATATAATACAAAGTCTGGGAGAAATAGTTTTACATACAAGGGAACAATGGTTTGGAATTCAATTCCGGACCGAATTAAGGACGCAGAAACGGTACAAAATTTTAAAACAAGATTAAAAGGCGTGCGACAAACAATAAACAAGTTAAGTTTTCAAAAAGGATTGGCTGGATTTTTGAACAAAGAGAAAGATTTTATATTATTAGACGACTATTAAGTAATTTTTTAATTTTTATCCTTCACAATTTTTTTTTAATTTTTATCTCTTTTAGGCTTTGATCTATAGCAGGTCCACATCAGCTCCTTTGAGTTGCCAGACTTTTAACCTGCTTTATATAAATAAAAAATGTATGTATGTATGTATGTATGTAAGGTGTTTATTTGCAACGCCCTTAAAAGTATACCTTCTGGGTCAACTCTGTGCATTGACTCTCTAATTTTCTTTTAACATACCCTTATTTTCTTTGTCAATAAAAGTCCATTCATTCTCCTGTAACCGCAATTTGGATACCGCTAGATGAATCCTTCGATTGAGGCATCTAAATCGGTATTGTCTTTTTGAGAGTAAGATTCTGCAAGGGACAGACCAAAAAATTTTAATTTTCGCCAGACGGTACTTTCGCTGACACAAATCATTTTTGCTCTGGAGGTGATCGTGATGCAATTTTCAATATAATATTCTGGTTGGGTTTTTGTTATTATATATGATGGCCTTCCTTTGTTTCCACTTTTGTTGAGTTGTGCTTTGTAACCACTTGGTTCTTGGTCATCAACAATACCAGATGCTGATACATCGACTACTTTTTTAATAGCTTCTATGAATTGGCCATTTATATTGCTGTATAACTAATTACACTTTAGGACCAAATGTAGCAATGTATTGGCTCGAAAATGGAAATAGTCCAAATCATGCTTGTTAATAATAGGTCTTGACAAGCTCACTAATAATTCTGAAATCATTTTCTCTACATGACTCTTGGCAAGGTTTGGCAACAATGATGTACGCTCTTCCACTGAAAAATTAAAAATTAAAAATAACATAATAGGTTAAGGAAATATATATATACATACAACAATAATTAGACAGACAAGACTGGCCAGCCTAAAAACTATTCTGTATTTCCTAAATAATAAAATAAACAACATTTCGTAAGACGAATTTATCAATAAGATACATATAAAATAAGGCTGTAAATAAACAAAGCTGAAATAATGTAACATCACAGAAGTTAAACTTACTTGAAACTCAATTCCATTAACTAAACATGAAATGTGCATGAATCTGTTTGTGGCGCAAAATAAAAACGAGGGCACCACGACAAATTCAGTATTTGTGGCGCAAATTGAAAACCAGGACGCCAAGCAAAATTCCGTATTTGTGGCGCAGAATGAAAACAAGGGCACCACGTCAAATTCCGTATTTGTGCTGATTAATATATGACACACCAGTTCTAAGGTATCGTTGTGGTATTTTACAGTGCCCATTCCTAGAATTTTTTGTCGTGAATACTATCACCATGAATTATTTTTTACCTTGATCCTGCGTGATAGGGAACAGCACAGACGAAGCTGCACAAACTTTTGCTATGGGGGTGAATTTTTTGTCATTTCACCTTCACTAAGCAAGACATGAACAAGTTCAGCGCAAACGATGCTAGTAAGAAGGTATGAGAGCAAAGTCACTGATTGTTTATCACTTCCTCAGTAGGCTTTTAGAGAAGTACAGTTTGCTTGGCCAAAAATAGCTGGCTAGGCCCAGCTTAGCTAGTCACAAAAGATAGCTAGGCCAGCAAGCTTAGGGGATTATAGGCGAGGCTAGTTGAGGCAGGTGTGTGCCAAGCCTGAGACCCAGACAAGAACTAAAAGGCAAGCCGAAAAACTCATTAAAACAATTTGGAATTTTTATCAAATGGATTAAAAAGCAAAGCCAACTTGAATTTGGGTTGAGTTGTGTACTTAATGTCAAGGCTTTAATAAATGTGAAATATAAGGATTTTTGAAGTGTTGCCAGGATTCGCTGAAGGTGTGACTAAGCCTAGTTACTGTAGATAGGACTGTTCAGTTTTTTTTTAACAAAAACTGGAAAACGTCTTAATACTATTATATATACAGTCGGTACCCTAAAACCATGCTGGAAAAAGTTTGCACAAAACCTACCAAAAACTGCAAAACAACCCATCTGTGTGCATCATGAAACATAACAATTTAGCTCCTCTGAAAGACTTTTGCACAAAGCCTATGGAAACTAGAAAATGACCAGTGTCAACCATAAAACTTTACAAATTAAATCTACTGAAAGGCTTCTGCACAAAGCCTTTAAGAAATAGAAAGCAGCCATCTGTATGTTAGTTTGAAACATATTTTTGTAAGGTATGATTCAAAAACCGGATAATGTGTGTATAATTTTCCCAATTAAAAAACCCAATGTTCCATATAATGTCTTCGATTTTTGTGTTATTGATTTTAGTCATATCTTCTTCCGTCTTCACATTCGTATAATCTGCCACCATTAAAAAATCGATCAATATCATAGCACAACCACGATGATAGAATCTATGACACATGTAACCCTCTGCCAATTTCTGCAAGGGGTTGCTATCATCTTCTTTGAAGTCTGGGAAGTGACAAATGGGGCACTTGACCTCAAAAGCAAAAACTTCTTTTCTGCATTTTTGGTTTACCATGCTTTTGTCTGCTGGAAAAGGGACAATATTCTTGTTTTGTATACATGAAGAAAGATGTTGTCCCAGTTGGCTCTCACCATAGTTCACACTTGCAGTGTTAAATCCAACAAGAATGGAAGTTGCGTTAGCAATTGCAAATAAGCCACAGTTGGTCCCGTTTGTTGCTGGACTGGAACAACTTCAATGTATACTTCTGGGCCTGTGCTGTGGACAATAGAGCATACCTGCTTTGTGACATGTGGAAGAATGCACCCATGGTACAGACTGTCGTAAAGCTTAATGTGGCCTTTTTCGCAACTTATGGATAATGTGGATACCCAATGAAGAGCTCCGGTTTGAAGGATTTGCAAAAAATCGCCTCTCGGGGTGGAGAGCTGCAAATATGATGCACATGTTGTATCCTCCAAGCCTTGAGCATCTGGGAGCTGCGCATGTAACAAATTTTGTGATATGTTAATTAAATTGTCAGTCAGCATTTGATTATTTGTTATTAAGTCCATGTCATCATTTGTAGTTTTTCTGTTTTTTCGTTTCAACTCTTTTCCCATGATTGATCCAGTAAGAATGACCACGTCAGATTCTCTTGTATTTGGCAATTCATTTCTCTCAAATCCTTTGCCCATTGGCAGGTGGTGGTATTTCCACTTCCATTACATCCTCTTCTCTTTTCTATTTTTTCCTGAAAATTGTTGGAGAATTTTCTTTGCGACAAGTCGTTTTTTTGCGGCAGAAATTTCACATCTTTTCTCTTGAGTAGATCTGTTATGTTTGTAGGGAAGAGAAAACATTTTCCTTTACCGTAAATTGTTGCCTCCATCTTGCATTTCCACCTTATTCTGCTTTTTTTTCGCAGGGGCAAACATTTGCAAGACCGGGGAAGGACTTCTTCTTCTTTATCGCATGCGTTTTGGAGATATCCATTGAGAAAAATTAACTGATCAAAGTTGTCCATGTCATATGTGGCTGATATCAGTCTTCTTGTAAGGACTCGGCATGTCTCTGCAATGGCATAGCAGTTGAAAGTAAACGGTTTCTTTATTCCCACTTTTTCAGTGTTTTCCATTTCTTCTTCAGCTTTTTCTTTTTCATTTTTTTATCGCTGGAAAATTCATGACAGTTATTTGGTTGCTCCTCAATTTCCATGACTTGTGTGTGGTCTTGTGCTGCTGATTCATGATGATTGAAGACAAGAAGCACATCATTATCCAGGGTGAAGAAAATATTTTCGGTGTATGATGATGGTAGTTGAGACCATATTAGAGCAGAATATTTTTAAAGAAGGTAAAAAAGTACTTACACGGCAGCCAGGTCTGCTTCCAACACTGTTGAATTGCAACTCAAATTCAATCCTATCATCCGTAGACGATTGAAGTTGGAAAGTTTTCTTATCCATGTCAGCAGTTACCACTAGATTCTTTTGCATATCAGATGCATTGTCGATCCTCTTCATGCAGTGATTAGCAAATGACCTTGGACAATTGTGCAAATATTTCTGAATCTTGCCGCTATATTGCCTGACAAAAAAAACTGTACCTGGTATTCAAATCCACGTAGCTGCAAAGAAAAAAATAATGTCCATACTGATTGAATATCACAAAACAGAGAGATGCGTAAAATGAAGCATTCTGTGTTTCTGTTTAATTATAGATAGTCATATTTAAATTCTTCACCTTATACTCTGTAACACCATATCTTATTGTGACACTTTACAAGGACTTACAAAAAAATCTTACCTCTTGTAACTGCTCGGCAAGAAGTCATTTACAAGAATGGCCAACTTTCCGCTCAATGTGTTATTGAGGTTGCGCTTTAGGTGGTGATATTTAAATGCCTCGTTTTGCTGTTCAACTCCGTTGGAGGAAGTTGAACAGCAAAACAGTGGAAGTTATTTTGCTAGCGATATAATATATGCAACAAAAGTGTTTCATTAGATGATATATTGATAAATTGAAATGCTAGGTTGCCAAAAGCGACATATTTACAAAAAAATTTTCAATTAAAACACGCTGACCTCTTTAACTGCCAGCTAGTATTTGGAAAATGACTCTCTAAGTTTTTCGCTTATTGCTTATCGCTTATTTGGCTCCACAACGCAGAAAGCTGGGAAACATTGAGGCATTCCGTAAACGCTTTATGATCAGATGCGGTAGCTATCTTCCGAAGCTGTGTGGACACACTTTCTTTGATACATGCTACTCCATTTGCTGCTGTATTGCACCACCTCAGCCATGCTTGTTCTCGATGAAAATTGCATATTGACACCCTGCAATCTGAAAGATAGCTGCTTTTGATTTATAGTTTTGAAATACTACAAATTTTTACTATGAAATACGAAAATACTTTGAAATACAAACATTTTTACATGTGTCCCCCATTTGCACAGAAACACTTTTTTTACAATCGACAAAACATTATGCATTTACCTTTAAACAGAGATTCTGCAGCCGTTTTCTTCTCTGCAGTAGTCCACCTTTTGCATTAATCCGCCTGGAGCATTTTGGTTTTCATTCAGGATTACAAATCTTTTAAATGTGATGCATGTCACGTAAAAAAACTATATTTAAAAGTGTGACAAATTCATGAATCAAGAGCCAAGTTGTGGTTCAAGTAAAGGGGATTTATATCTAACTACCTAAATATCAATTCCTAAATCTCTCACAGATTAGTTTCTTACGAAACAAAGTGCAACGCATCATACACAGTATACAAAAATATAACAAAAACTATTGCTTCATGGTACGATTTCGAAACCAAAAAAAATTTACAATGTTGCATAAAACTGTCAGGACCAGTGTATGAGAGCTGAGAATGGAGTTTCTTCATTGTTGCACTCTGCTGCTCATTCCCTTGACTGTTTATATCTTCATATTGCACACATGATGATATGATGTATGCTTTTCGGCAAGCTGAAAAACAAATTAATTAAAATCTAAACTGTAGCTATTGATGCAAAAACATATGCATAAAAAATATTCATATTTCTCCATATGGTTCATACATTTGTGATTACGCCAATAGAAGCGATCAACTAAGAAGTTAGTATGCTTGAAAAGTGCAGCATCTCGGTTGAGACAACACACATGTAAATTGCAACAGTTGTCATAGATGATGGTTGGTGGGGCTGAAAAGAAATATAACAATACTTTAAAGTGACAAGATTTTTTACCAGATTAAGATCGGTATGTTGAGACCTTTTATTACCTTTAACAAAATGGGAACAAAACACAGAAAAGGGTACATTTGGAGACTTGCGAGCATCCATGGCTTGAAATCCATAATTGAAACCTAGGGTAAAACACGTGAAATAAGAACGAGCAACAAGCGTCAAATGATATAAACATCGTCACTGTACAAATATCAACAACTAACACAATGTGACCCACCACAAGGACAGTAAATTGTAAAAATTCCAGGAGTTAAAGTTGGGCGACCCAAGCTCTTTTTCTTGCAACTATCTTCCTTTGAAGTTGAGAAGTCAACCTGAAATGATCCTTGTTCCCTACATGCAATGTTGGAAAGAGGGAAAGAGGATCTTTTTTTCCCACTGAAGATTCACCAGCCACACTTTCCACAACAAATGTTCTAATTGATATTTGCATCAGCTAATCAAACAATTTTTGCAACGCCATAAGGAAACAGTCACCGGGAAGACCACTCAAAACATCATAGAGAAATGGTACTTCGTGACGTAGAGCAATTAAGAGGGCTGGACTGGCTTTCACATTAACCAGGCAGAGATTGGTAAGTAAATTCCTGCATGCATCATTTGGAGGAATATGAGAGCACACTGGACTTTTACTGCAAATGCAAAGCAAAAAACTGCTCATCTGCTTGACAGGAATGTTCTCATATTCTGCTTGTATCCATTAGTATATATCACTTAAGGCTAGAAATTCACAACTCAATTGTCTTTCAATTTCCACCAAGTTATCGTCAGATAGCTTTCCTTTTCCTCCAGGATGCAATGACTTTGACCATACCTCCACAAGATTTCTGGTCTTAGAATCCTGTATGGCAAGTCTATCGTTAAAAAAAACTAAACGAAAAAACAATAATCTTTAATACGACACACAGTGGATAAAGCAAGTGCCTAAAAGTGTATAAAACACTTTGCAAAGGATGTGAAAACATACGAAGTTCTTTTCACCATTTCATGAGGACGATCTTTATCACTAGTAAGAAGCAATAACTGCTTCCGGAAGCCCAGACTAGTACCATCACAAACAATGACGTCTGAAGTTGGTCCACAACGGCTGCAGATGTTGCAAACACCATAATCTATATCCAATAGATTCAAAAAGGCATACCATGCAGACCTCCAATGCTAATAGCTTAGATGCCATGCAAAATCAAAATAGCCACAATCCACTTGCTTTTGCTTCCAAATGCAATAATAGCCAAAAAGTGTGCAGCTGAAACATAATTATCCTTCTCAACTATCCAAGAAAGAAACATTCCATCACAATATCCATGAAAAAATTGTATTTGCAATTTATACTGACCTATTTCCCAACAGAAAATGATACATATAATCTCTTAAAACATCATAGCCAACCAAGAACTTTTCCATATTCAAGAGACCATCATTAATACCATCATATTCCTTGACATTACTACACGCTGAGCATTTCTTTGATATATTTATAAGATAAATTTCAAACTACAAGCTACAGTCAACTCTGTCTAATTCGAACTCTATGGGGGAATCCAAATGTGTTTGAATTACAGAAAGTTGGAATTATACGAGTTTTCATGTAAGTGCCATATTTTACCCCCAGTTGCCCCCATATCTCCGTTTTATGGCCATACACTATATTTTTATGACCGTTGTTATGGACTAAAAGCATTTTAAAGAAGCAAAATAGTTTATTAATTAAGATAATAGAAAACAAAAATATATGGATTACGTCAAAACATGGAAAATTGTTTTGCAAAGCGTCCATTACTGCCTTTGTCTAAGTGCCCCAAACTTTGTCATCTTTGAGCACACCCAGCATATTTATCCATTGGGTTCCCTGGTTGTCTTTTAGCTTCTAGAGCTTTATTAATTATACAGGTCTTCATACACTTTGGTACAGGTGATAACCTTTTTCATGATATAGAATGCTCCAATTTTTTGTAACAATAACCGGCAGTTCAGCATCGAAAGGAATTGAAATTTCGTTTATATTGGCCTTAATAAGGTTCTTTAAGGCTCTGCATCTTCAATGAGCTTGACAGGTTTGGGTACTTTAATTAGTGCCATTGATAAAGTTCAACTGATCGAATCTAACTTCTAGAAAGTGGCACACTTAAACTGGGTCGTAAAAATCCATGTCTGGCATCCCATACTAAGTCCCAGTAAGTCAATTTGCATCAATTTGCCCAATGACGCAAGCTTCAATGGGCTTGGCAGAGATAAGAGCAAAAAAAGAAGTTCTGTCATCAGGTAATTAACTGAGAATAACACAAAGTTCGAATTACAGAGGTTTTTTCTTTGAAGGGACAAAAATAAATGGTCGAATTACAGAGGTTCGAATTAAAGAGGTTTTGTTATAAGGGTTTGTTAGGAATTTTTCAAGGGACCAGAGAATTTGGTTCGAATTAGTAAAAGTTCGAATTACACGAGTTCGAATTAGACAGAGTTGACTCTATCAAGAAGATTACACAGCATCACAAAAAACTACCACAATAGAAACAAATACTACCTTGACAAGAAATGATATCTGATAAAGTATATATCACTGCATGTTTTTCCAATTGTCCATATTCAATGTTACAGTTGTTACATTGCGTGCTGCCCTCAAGAAGTATATGGTGATCAACTTTAACTTGAAGAAAGTTCCTGTACCCAGAGGGACAAGGACTTGTATTGGTATGCAAAAGATGGGCTCCATTCTTTCTCTTTACCCAGAAGCTCATAAGCAATGTCAGGAAAATTCTCAGAAGAGTCAGCAAAAGGGTCTGTAACCTTCCTGAACATCGCAATATGTACACAGCTATTTACATTATATATACAGGTGCAACACTTCAATCGACATATTTCAACACTGACAAAACCAATGCCACCATTTCCAAGGACACAAACAATATTGTTATTATTTTGAAGTGCCAGAACTTGAAACTTCACCTAGGGACAAGATTTATATTTATGAGTAATTGCTATACAATCATTGCTACTGTTCTGGTACAACATCACAAAAATTAAAAAATCTTTTTCCAACCTCTCACAATCATGTACATTTTTCGTTCTTGGGGTAAAGCTTACCTCGTTATCTAATTCATTCAATTCTAAAATCAAAGAGATACCCATTATCTTTGTTTATATGGAAACATATATGACATCCATCTCCAGATTTTAAATACCAAAATGGAACTAGGAAGTAATTTATTTCAGAATCACTCACCGATAGATGGGCATACTCCATTATACAGGTCATAATCAGTGAGTAACCCTCGATGATGCAGTTATGTGAATACAATTTACATTCTAATTTTCTAGTTCTGTTGAAAAAAGTTAAATTTCTGCTCACTGGTGCATTTACTTCTATCTAGTCTGGATAAAAATAAATACACCATTGTTCTTTGTATATATGATCAAAAGAATGTGACACCTTGTCGTGTGGAAGATGTGGCATTGTTTTCTATTGAGATTGACAAGT
The DNA here is from genome assembly GCA_013076295.1 of Sanderia malayensis. Classification (NCBI taxonomy): domain Eukaryota; kingdom Metazoa; phylum Cnidaria; class Scyphozoa; order Semaeostomeae; family Pelagiidae; genus Sanderia; species Sanderia malayensis. Next base: position 25,628 of record RQOL01000632.1, on the reverse strand, counting down.
CTTTCACAAATGTCTATTTGGAATGATTGCAACAACAAGTCTAAAACCAAATGACTTCCTGTCCACCAGAAAAATTTTGCGATAATAGTGGTGATCTTCAAGTGATAACAAAATATTTACTGATCTGAAAAGGTAATTTATAATTTGTATAATAAAAATTGTGAAACATAATACTCATTATGGTTAACACAAATGACACGACAATCAAAGCCAATAAAGAACATAAGCATACATGAACTATGCTTTTCGTGAATTAAAGGCAGGAATGGTAAACACTGTATTGGAAGTGTTAAACGGAGCAACCATACTCAACCTTGCCAGATCCATAATATAGAGCTTGATGATTCTTTCTTCTTGTTCTTGAACAGAATGTTCTTCAACCTTAAAAACAAATAATGTTTAGACATTGAAAAAGTACTGGAATTAAAAATAAACAAGTAAAAAATATTGAAACATGCAGTAGCACTGCTATCATTAATAGAATTGGAAAATGGTACTTCCATTATCATCATTTATAGATGACTTTCCAACCACGATTTTGCAGCTTCCAACATGGAGTACATCAGATAGGGGCATGAGCGTAAGCAAATGCAGCGCATGAAGTGCGCCAATGACAGGCGAGCGTAGCGAGCTCACCCTGCTACATTTGGTTGAAAGAGGCATGAGCGTGAGCGAATGCAGCGCATGAAGTGCGCCATCCACAGGCGAGCGTAGCGAGCTAACCCATGGTACGTAGGGTTGAAAGGGGCACGAGCGTAAGCGAATGCAGCGCACGAAGTGCGCCAACCACAGAGGCGAGCGTAGCGTGCTAACCTATTGTATGCTGGATTAAAAGGGGCATGAGCGTAAGCGAATGCAGCGCACTAAGTGTGCCAACAACATGCGAGCGCAGCGAGCTAACCTATTGTACGTGGGGTTGAAAGAGGCATGAGCGTAGGCGAATGCAGAGCAAGGAGTGCGCCAACCACAGGCGAGCGTAGCGAGCTAACCCTTTGTATGTGGAGTTGAAAGGGGCATGAGCATAAGGGAATGCAGCGCACGAAATGCACCAACCACATTAAGTTTTTTTCACTTGCCCCCCTCCGGGAAGCGAGCGAACACGAGCGCCCCTGGCTAGTAAGTACTAAAATAAAGTAACTTGCAATTTCTAAATCATAACATAGGCTGCTTATTGATAGGTTACATGCCATTATGACCCAAAAAACATATTGATGTTATTTTTGTGAGTTTGCCTGCTGAATAATTTCATGTGAACTGAGTAAGTTAAAAAATACTAACAATGGTTAGATTTTGCTTTTGGTGATTTGCTTTGTGTTTTCTTCAATAAAAGCAGAAGCAGTAAGGCCCCACCTTTAAGAATGTTTTATTGAAAATATTTAACATGCTGCTATTAATATGTAACTGTATATCTTGTCATGCGAAGAAGCAGCAATTACTTTAATCATGGGATATCAATTGTCTCCACAGGCTGCCATAAAGAGGCTACAAGCAACAAAGTTGACAGTCTCGTTATCATATGTGCACATAAAGCTTGATAAATTTGGTAAGAATCACGACAAGGATCTCCAAGAAAATATAAGGAAGATGTCAGCCACATTACAGAGAAGCATGGACAAGGATACATCAACAGCACCACATTCACTAGATCTCTGCAACCAATACCATAGTAGCAAACTGGTGTTTGACAACATTGATTTTGCACAAAAAGTACACCATATGTCTGAGGATCATCAAAATCCACTGGTTCATTGGACATCTTATATGTCTGTGGAAAATCGAGTTTCAGGTACAGTAGTGTAGTACAGTAAGGTCTTTAAGTACAATAAATTTTTATTTGATTTTTTGAAGCATGATCTTTTGCCTCTCATTGCAGATATCCTGCATGTTAAAACAAGGACAGTGTGCTTTTTCTGGCTCAATCACAAAGTATTAGAACAATGAATATATTTGAAATAGTTATCAGAAACTGTTATCTTCAATACAAAATAGTTATATGCTACCTTGAGCCTGTAAACAATCCTTCACGTTCGCAAACTTGTTGTAACTACTTTGAAATTTATCCTACTTTCAGCCGTACTCTTTTGATTAAATATTTTCCTTATCACCAGGCCATCATCTGGATGATAGAAGTCCCCAATTATCAATAGAAGAACTTGTGAATGGAAAATTTATCCCTGGGAAAAAGGAACACATGTGTCAGAGACAAAATTACATTCATTATGTGGCAAAATTTGCCACCGATTATGTCTGAAATCCCTGAAAAAGTTTGTTCCAGATTACATCAAACATCCACACATGGAAGCGGCATCTAATCTGACCAATGTGGTAAGTCTTTTAGAATATCAGAATATAAGAAAGAAAGGTCAGAATATAAAGGAAATAAGACTCTTTAAGACATATATTTCGAAATGGAAATATATGTCTTAAAAGAGATCCATCAGTGGTACTGCATGTATGTCTTGCCAAGATTTCTGTGGAAATTTTAACCTTGGCAAGTTTATGAGGAAATCTCAAAGCAATACATCTCTACTATGGTCAGTTATTCTTGTTACAAATGACCAAAATTGTTACTACATGTGTGCAATTTGCATGACAAAACTTTGCGATGTTATGTTTATAAAAATGCAATATGTATATATTTGATTATTTTAATCGGAGAAACTTTCGCAGGAAGAAACTTTCCCGATTTTCGCGTTTTTGACCAAAATTCGCAAAAGTTTATTGCGCGAAATTCTCTAAAATATCAAATGTGCGAAAGTTTATTCTTGATAAAAATTTCAAAATTTGAAATTCGCGAAATTTATGAAAAAGTTTCACTTTGAATAAAAACTACTTCAAGGTTTCTGCTTAAAGTTTCTGTTGAGACTTGTAATTCGCGAAAGTTTATTCTTGCAAAATATCCGATTTTGCCTAAAACGCGAAAGTTAATTCTAGAAATTTCGCGTTTTTTCGCCTTGCGAATGTTTCTTCCCGCGAAAGTTTCTCCGATTAAAGTATAGTTTCTCCCATCTGACTGGATGACCTCATTTAGAAGGTTTACAAAGCAAGCTTCCTATCAAAGCATTTTACTTCCCCGGTCACACTTCCTAAGCTGATGATTTGAAGAAAAATTAATAAATATCAACTGTCAAAAATTGGGCTTTAAATAAATGTACAGTATATATCTACTGTATAATAATGAAAATTTCTGGGGTATACACACTTTTCACAATTTCAAATCTCAGATATTCCATGGACTTCTTTATGAAAACGAAAATGATTCAAATGGCATTCACACAATTCTCAAAGAACTGCATAAATTTCTTCCACACACAGAGGGAAAAATTGACCAGCTCTTTGCAGATCAGGCTGTTGTGGGTGACCAGATCTCTGTCGAAAGAGCAGTCAATTGTTTGCTGCAGATTTCAAATGGTTATACAACTGAAGACCGACTTGAAGGACTCCATTTTGAAGTGGGGGATTTTCATTCTGGGATGAAATTTGTGCAGGTGTGAAATTATTAAAATTTTTCATTAAAATCTTAATTAAAATTGTTTCAATACAAAAACCTGATTTTGCTTTGATTTGATGAAATATTCTGATGCTTTTTTGTCTTGCAGCTTGCATACGATAATTTCTATTCTGGATGTTCAGCAGACAGTCCTTGTACAATGTTTAATGATGCTGCCCTCATAAACCACAGAAACATTGGATCAGATGTTAAATCAAGGATAAGCCCATCAAAAGAATTTCTTTTTCTGGAACTAATAGGAAGGGTCACTGCTGCAACGTTGGAGGAGCTTGGCTTACAGGACATAGATGATAGCTTACTTCCCGCAAATGATTTCTCAGTAAGGTCAGAAGATACTGAAAAAAGGTTTCTCTATGATTTAGCATCAAAGGTTGTTGATAACTATATTATACATAAAGATCAGATGGAAGCACTCCTAAATTTTACAAAGGATGAGTTAGATTCAAGTGCAAGGGAAACATTGACTGGAGATGGGAGATATATTTGTAGGTTCCCAGGTTGCACCAAGAGTTTCAAATTGGATGGAAAGGGTAGAAAAGATCATGAAGCTTCACACACTGAAAGTAACAAAATGGTTGAGAAAAAAGTGGCAAGTTCTGAATATGATGATGATCTTTACAATTTCCAAAGCTCTTTCTTGGAATTGAGCATGCTCATATTCAACTTCTATGATGCCATCAGCATGAGTGATGAAAATAGGGTAATATAATGTTGAAAATTCATGCTGCTGTACTTAAGAGCAGATGGTGCAGCAGCAAGAAATATGCCTTGGAAGGGCTTTACTTGATGTGTCAATGCTATGCTCTACTTTCTGAAAGGGGTGCTCGCAATTACAGATGGAATAGATTTATAAAGAAACACAGAGGAATTGGTGGTAACATTCCATTGGACCTTGCCATGGAACATTACAATCACATGCTGAAAAATATTGTTCACATGCTTGGTCCAAATGTATCCATTAGGAATGCAATAAGTAGGTATTGCAAAGCACTTGTGGTTAATGCTAAACTCATTGATAACTGGGATTGCAGTCTAAAGCTTTTTCACCCATCTGGAAAACATAAGTTTCCCATGGAAGACTTGAAAAAAACTGTCAAAAAACTAATGGAGAACCATGCTCTTGAAAAACACAAAGGACGAAGACTCAAATGTAAAAGTAGAATTCACTACAATTTGCTAGATGACTTGGATATGCGGATCCTATACAAGTGGATAAATAGTCATAAAAAACATATCACAACACAAAAAGCAGGACGCTAGGTCACGTAAGACAAATACTATCAAAAGGTTATGTGTCATTAGTATAATAATCAAAATCATAATATTATGGTTTTTGGGGAAAATTGTTTTGATTTTAATCTTTAAGCAACTTTGAGGGCTGAAATCTCAAAATCTTAAAGCAACTTTGAGGGCTGAGACCAGAAACCAGTTATTATGAGAACAAATTTTCCAATTATTTTTCGTCTTATGCTTTTAGTGAGTCATATTGCACCAGCAATTATATCATCTGTTACAGCACTTGAATCTGCACCAGGCTCATTGTCATCAAGTGAAATATCCATAGCCTCAATCTGATCTAGAAATGTGCAACTATCAAAATTAAGTGCATCTGTATCATCTCTCATGCCTGCCCAATCAGATTCAATGTCATCATCAAACTCCGAATCTTCAATAACTTCCAGATCATCACTGTTAATTTCAAAGTCCTTAAACATATCATGAATGGCAAGCAGTATATTATTTGCGTGCACATTTCGCCAAACCTCCACATATTTCTTCACATCAGCTAATGTAAAGATTTTGTCACAGTATTCAATAGCTTGCTCAATTGTACATCACCAAACTCATAAAAAATGTTAGGATATGAAACTGGAGTGCAGGAATCTATCTCCTCTGGAAGAATATTCTTCATTGCAAATCGAAGTTGTTCAGTAAGAAGCTCCTTTTCAAATTCAAGCACTTTACGACATTGGTGTTCACCTTTGGGTTCTTCTTTCCTTGACAAGAGAGTTGCTGGGAAATTGCAGTGACCACAAGAACAGTCCTTCGAATAAATGTCACAACAATAACATCCAACTGAATTTGTAGCAGTGCCGGGAAAATGTTCCGTTAGGGCTTTCCTCCTGCATTCATTTGAAGCTACATAGTCCTCCATCCACTACGCTTCATTAGCATACCATTATGATATAGGTAACATGTCCTCAATTCCCCATTTCTTCCTGCACACCCACATTCTTGCAAGTAAGATTTCATGCACCTTGAAGCTCCAAAATGAATCACTCTGGAGATATATTTGTAGTTGACCCCCATTCTGAATGCAACCGTGCAAATAAGAATGTGTATATGACCATGATCTGATGTTACCTGTGACAGAATGTGCATTTTCACAGATTCAGGGGTTCCTGCATGAAACATCTCTGTCATTCTCTTTCTTGGGTTGTATTTTTCTTGCCCTAAATATGCTTTGTCACCAAGAGATGACAAGAATGCCTGGTATATCTGACTGCATTGCTTTCGTGCAGTGCAAATAACTATTGTACCAATGGTTTCTTCTTTTTTTTCTTTCACTTCATGAATTAAGTCAGAAAAAATTTCACGAAGGCTGAGATCATTACCAACATGGCAAATACCAAACTGTTGGTTCTCTTTTATTGGGTTCTTCTAAAAAAATTTGTGGATCTAATATGTTTAATTGTAGCATTTCAAATAACTTTCTTTTAGTAGTTTTTGATGCAGTTGCTGTAAATACTGCAATCCTTGGTTTTACCAAAAGAGATACGAGTTCCAACAGGTTACCATGCCAATGTCTGAAAGGAATCTTTTGTTCTTCACTTCTGTGGTACCCCTGAAATGAAAAAAGTACACTAAAAGAATGCAGGCCTTCGTCAGGAAAAACAGTAGGCATGCTATGCATCACACTTCCCAAGCTATTGATGCTTGCAATGGTATCTAGTCACTGCAATGGTAACCATGTCACTAGTCACTGCAATGGTAACCATGTAAATGATCCCGACAGCAACGTATCCAGACATTTTAACTCCGAAAATCACTCTTTTGCTGACATTTGACACTCTTTTGTATGCACCTCACAACAACAAGAAAAGAAAAACTTTAGAAAAACGTTTGATTTTTAATCTAAAGACATTCTACCCTAAAGGACTTAATAAACAATTCTCATATTTCCAATAAACATCTTATGTAACTTTTTTAGTATTCTTTTCCACGCTTTGTTCTACTCATTCTATAATTATGCTACGTCACATCGTTTCTCAAACTCCAACTTCCATCATTCGAATTACGCTTTCTATTCTTTCTTCTCTTTCTGCTCAACTGTTTTTCCTATTACTTTGATGACGGGCATACGCCAGAAACGTTAGTGTAAACATTTTATGAATCACATGGTACTATTCATACAATTTTGTTCATTTATTTGCCTTACCTTAACAGTACCACATGCATCAAAGAATTTTCAACTGTATCTAGTCACTGTTAATAAAAGCTAGGAGGATTTTCTAAAATAGGGGAGTGTTGTTTTAGGCTTTGCTTGGCCTAATCCAGTAGGCACACCGGAATGTATATCAATGTATGCTCAAATAATTGAAATACTTTTTCAAAATATAATATGTATACCAAAGAATTGGCTGATGATTGAGAAACTATGATTTTAATTTTTGCCCTGCATGCACAGGATTTCTCCATGGTAAAAGCTTCTGACAGCATTGCAATTATCAAATTTGATAGGTTACTGCTCAGCCACAAAAATTACTATTTTTTTTAATTATAAGTGTTTTGTCAGTTGGTGTCAAAATAGTTACTTACCAATGAACAACACAATGAGCTTCATCGATGACCAAGATTTCACAGTTCTCTTGAAAATCAGGGAGGCGAGCATTCTTCTCCATCGATCATTGACAAGAATACTCTCTGGGGATGCAAAAATAATAGATACGTGTCCATTTTCGATGTCTGCCAGCACTTCCTTATTTTGCCCCTCGTTATCGCCCTTGCAGTAACACCCAAGGCTTGTTTTAGCTTCGTTGCTTGGTCTATCATTAGAGACTTCAATGGAGAAATTACCAGAGCTTTGCAGGTTCCAATTGGATTGTCACGAACTACATCAAATATCAAAGGAAAAGTTTGAAAAATCAGTGATTTTCCATAACTTGTTGGGGCGCTAAAATGTGTTTTTTGCCCAGCAGCAACTGCTTTAATAGCACTTAATTGATCAGACAACAGCCGCTCAATTTGAAAAAAATGACAAGCCATCTTCACAGCCTCGTCAAACATTTCCAGATTTAACTTTCTGCGTTTTGAAGGTTGTGGGGTTTGGTGTCATCTGCCCTTTTTGTTTTTGTAGCCTGATTTGTTTGCATAAATTACTTGTCTGTCTTACAATACAATAATTGATGCCAGTATTCAGCTATCTTGGTTTCCCTGTTTTTGAACACAATTTGGTGCTCCATGAAACAGACTACTATTTCCTTTGAAATGGGAGGCTGGGTAACAGGCAATGAGCGAGCGTGCAATCAAACTCGATTTTTCATTTTTGAATTTGGGACGTGCAGGCAATCCAAATGAATTCTTTTGCCTGGATGGCTGTGTTTTATTTTTGCTGCCGTTTTACTCGAGATTCCAAACTAAAAGCTTTTCAGGATTGAACTGGTAAGTGGCTAAGTTGTTTCTATTTGCCTCTGCTAACCTCCTCTGTATCCTTCTTATTTTGTTTTCCATTTATTCTGATCAGTGGTTTATAGAAAGTTATAGGCAATCTAAAATTCTGAATAATTCTTTGCTTCACAAATCTTTTCCATACTAAATCGAATACTAAAATGACGAATTATAAAATTCTGCTTTTATTATTACAGGTCTGGATTCGACAATCTAAATAACGATTTTCAGAAACGGCAATTTCGTGATTTCACTTAAACGAAGCCATTCAAGGCACACACAGTTGTCCAAAAGCTATTCTGCCCTTCCTTGCAATCAACTGGAATTTTACTTGAAGCTTGCCATTCAGAACTGTCTCACAACGAACTCCACTGGTGAGTGGCTAAGTTTTTTCTATATTTTTCTCTCAGCTGTATTGATTTATTCAGCTCAAATTCCCTGATCAATAACTCGCTTTTCAAATTTCTCCATCCGTGCAATAAATTTTCAAAATTTCGCTGATATTCTCTATAAATTGACTCTGATTTGTTTGAAAGACCTCTCATCGATCAATACTAAAATTCTAATTCTATTTTTGCTGATTTGGACTGCGTATTTAGATGCATTTAACTTTGGGACCCCTCTAAAATTTTCACATTCCGCTTTTGTATTGCTTTCATGCAATTCGTGTAGTGATAAATGTTTTTACAAATTTGATCTCTATTTTTGATATTGTATATTCTCGAATCGAAATTTTGAATTAAATGGATCCAGTTTTGTTTTCTGATATACTATTCAATAGCAATGCTTTTCTCCATTGGGTTTAAATCATGCACAAACATTTGCATCGCAGAAAAAATGTACCTGGAACAACCTTGCAATGGAATCAGACCTCGGGGCTTTGGAATTATGAGATTCAGAATCATTTCAAAGTAAATCATGGGAGAAAGCATGGACCTAGAATGTGGGAAATTATGTTAATTAATGCAGGTTATGTTTTGGGCGTAAAAAACAGACCACATGTGATTTTGAAGGAAGATAGATTTTAGATTGAGGAAAATTGAAACACGTTTTCTTGGTTTATTACTCTGTGATCGAACCTACAACTCATTTATGGGAACAACTGTTCACCACAAAAGTGGCACCTCCGACGGGACAGTAGATGTGATATGAGAATGTATAAACAGTCATTTGGAATTGTTTACCTATCTTGTGCCTAAGTGATGGCAACAACACGTGGAAGAGTGAAGGACATGGTTGAAACCAAACCAAACGAAACAAATGATAACGATATTGACTCCAAAAAAGCAACAATCAAATCGGTGATGAAGAAGCTCACATTCTTTGACATATCAAGGAAAGGCGTTTTGCAGACTGGAAATCAAGATCAAGTGAGAAGACAGCGAAACACGCTGGGAAACAAGCTAGATGAGGCGTTCGGCTTGATACAAGATGTACAAGAGCTGTACATTGATAATGAACAACCCGAAGAGGAGATAGACAAGTGGACAGCAACAACTAATGCTGGCCTACGACCATTTGAAAAGTCTATAATTGATCTTGACTCGAAGTTGAAATACTATGAAAAAGAAGAGAAAGAAAAACAGAGAGATGAACAACTGGAGTTTGAAGCTGAATTAGAGAGGAACAAAAGAAAGGAACAAAGGCAAGCAGAAGAAGCTAGATTAGCAAAACTGGAGGAATTTGTTCTTGAACTTGAGAAGAAGAAACTTGAACTAATAGAAAAGAAAAGAATGCAGACCAAGCTTCCAGATTTGCAGATATCCAAGTTTCAGGGGACACACTTTCACTGGGTAAGATTTTCGAACCTGTTTAAGACTCAAATGGACAAAGCTCAGATAAGTGATGAGGCAAAGTTTCATATATGAGGGAATTGGTTATTCCAAAAGTTTTGGGTGAGCTTCAAACAGCACTCACCCAAAACACCTTAGCTAAAAGACCTGACAGCTTCATGCAGCAAGAAGGCACAAGACCTGGCAGTTTCAAACAGCAACAAGGCACAGGACCTGACAGCTTCGAACAGCAAGAAGGCACAACAGCTGACGGCTTCAAACAGCAAGAAGGCACAAGAGCTGACGGCTTGAAACAGCAACAGGGCACAAGACCTGACAGCTTCAAATAGCAAGAAAGCACACTGAGGGCTTCAAACAGCAGTCAACCACAAAACCTGTGAGCTTCAAGCAGTTCTGCAGGCACGAGTTATGCTTTGCCATGTTCCTTCATATTGCCTAGGGGAACATGGATTGCTTTTCTCTCTGTGCAATCTGCCATTGTCCCCACTCATAAGTCTATGCCACTACCTACGCATAGATAAAATCCCATTGAATGTCTTTTCATTAAGTATCAACAATACCAACATGGCAGCTCTCACAAAAAAGGAACACTCAAACAAAGGATGCACCTCAACGTTGTGTTTGAGCTTTTAACTACTGCATCCAGCAATATAGCCTATTGTTTTCTATTATAATATTTGCTATCAATGTATCCTATCCGTATCCTTCCTATTCAAATACCAATGTTTCATATATATACATTACTCATTATTATATCGAATATTCACTGCCTCTGCGCCTGCTATTCATGTGTCAAATTACTGTATCCCCCATTCCACGCTTTTAGCAATGCAAGGTCATCGCAAGAAATACAATTCTTATATTATATTTTCAAATTTCCCTGCACCGTTCTACAACTTCCACTGCAGAGTTAACTAACAGCCTTCACCACAGGGTCCCCAACCTCTACTCAAACATATAAATATAACAAACCAATAACCTTTTTCCAATCACAACTGTACAACCTACCAACAATCAAAAACGATCATCAACAAAAATTTTAACACACACTTCTAATTGGTGAGTATCATCTACAATTTTATTCATCTGTAATCACATTTTTTCTCCTAATTCTTATCTTAACAACATTTTCCTTACGTTAAATGTAAACAAAGAACTATACTTTTCATTTAAAACTTCAGAGAATCTTAAATCATGTCAAATCAATGATTTGTGGGCACACTTTCAACAACATTGCCTGCACACAAACATGAGAGCTGTTCAAGATGAATCGTACAGAGAATTCTCAGAATGGCTCCTAAGACTCGGCAAACGAGAACCACATGATGCACTTGACAACATCACTTTGCCACATCAATTATGCACATCTTCGCGAGAGGAAATGCTCAACTTCATATATCCCCAGCCTAATACGCCACAGTCCTGCCCCATGCTGGATCCGTTAACCATGTCAGAACATTGTTGTCTTACCCCAAAGAATGACTTCTCACATCAAATCAATGACTACAAGGAAAGACTACAGAATCCTGACAGAACACACTACAGCACACACAGTGTGATAACAGAGGATCCAGTTGAAGAAGCGGCATATCCAATTGAGTTTATCAACAATCTAACTCCTAGTGGATTGCAGTTACACCGACTTAAGTGGATTGCAGTTACTTTCTTCCTATGTAATAATTACGTATACAAGAAATGAAATCCATACTAATAGCACTTTTTAAAGCCTGATTATCCTTCTTTTATCACAGTACAATATAATGCACAAACAATGTGTATTGCATTATACCCCAGTATAATGCAACACACATTGTTATATGCAACTCTCTTTGTTTAAGGTTGGTGCAACAATCATTCTTCTGAGGAATCTAAATGCAAAGAAAGGTCTTTGCAATGGCACAAGACTCATTGTACAACATCTCCGATGTAACGTGATCACAGCAGAGATCATCACAAACGAACACAGAGGCCAGCAGGTCATGATTCCCAGAATAACATTGTCAACACAGGACACTGAGATGTCGTTCAACATGAAACGACAGCAATTTCCAGTCAGACTAGCATACTGCCTTACCATCAACAAGGCACAGGGACAATCTCTAAGGTATGTTGGTTTCTATTTACCAGAGCCCAAGTTCACACATGGTCAGTTATATGTGGCCATGTCAAGAGCAACATAATTTGACAGGCTCAAAGTATTCCTCCCAGAGGAAACACACATGAAGACAAAAAATGTTGTTTTCCAAGAAGTCCTGTAAAGGTCGTCACAAACGTTTGAGCATCAATCACGTTGCTCTCAAGGGCGTCTACCAAATTACACACACACAAAACACGAGGGCTCAGATTGTGGTTCTATCGGATCGGCTTTGTTGCACTATACAGTGTGATGAACATTCCTGGTTGGTCCTTCCTGGAAAAAGTTTTGTCAGTTACCTGTCATGTGATATGCCTTTCCCTGAATTGTGATAACTGGTGGTCCAGCTCTGGCATGACATACAATAACAGCCTTTCATGATGCCATGGCCACTAATGGGTTGTATTAGCGGAAGTGCTTTAAGAAATATTTTGATTCAGCAGTATCACCAGTGTATAAATGCATGATACTGACTGGCGGTGGTTGAATTAGATCCAGAGCCATTAAACCTCCCATGCAACATTTGTTGTACTTTTTTTTGTGTTTTGTTCTTCTTTGAAATAATTTGCACCACAATGAATACATGTTCTGTTCATTTTGTTCAACTGGTGTGGTAAAGGGGAGAAGGGGATGAGGTTCTCAGCTTCATTGTTCTCGGGGACAGGGTTGTCAACTTGCATTTGCTGATCTTCAACGGGTTCTGGTATCTGATTTTCATGAGGTACTGGAACTGTGTCATGCATCTCCATGCCTGCAGGCTGGTCTGCTGCTGGAAGGTCTTTGTTCTGAATAGGAAGCTCTGGTCCCATATCCATCTCCATTGGCTGTACCTGTGGAAAGGGATACTGTGCTGGAAATGGCTGATATTCAGGGGCTTCTAGCTGACGGTTTTCTAGCTGCAATTGTTGAAGTTCGTGGAGTGTTGCAAGTGGGTTATCCACATTTCCTGTCTGTTGAGGTTGAAGCTCTTGATTGACCCCTCTGCAATGCTGCATATTCTCTCGCACTTGATTTCTGCGTCTGTCACCGGTTATACTTTTCCTTGTCTTGCGCGGCATAGTGCAAGTTGTGGTATGAAGAAGAAGTATAAAGTACAGTTACGCAATACTATTGTAAATGTTATTGCTTGTAGACAATGGCCTCGATAGCAACAACAATGCAAATAATTATAGCCTTGTGTAAAGCTGCAACACAAAGAAGTCAATATTATATATTTAAACGGTATGGTAGTGTTCTGTATAACTTTGTAAATAATTCATCATGATAAAAGTAATGTAATATAATATGTAATATAATGTAAATTTTATCAAAACCCTTACGTTAAACTGTGCTCGTTTCTGTAATGTAAAAAGTTACTAAAATAGAACAGAGTAAATTGGAATCAAAATTTTTGTTGACATGAATAAACAAATCATAAAAACAGACTCCTAAAACCTGTACGCAATGAAAATTAACTTGTTGAATCCAGTGCAGTTGTTAAGAATTCAACAAATTCGGTTACAGAGTAAATTTGTTAAAAACGGCGCCAAAATGTTTGTTCATATATTCCAGATGCATAAAACAAAAGTGATGTTTTTATCCGTGGTAAAGAGTAGGTCATTGTACATAGGTTACATTTACAAATCATTTAAAAACACAAATATCATTTCGTAATTATTGAGAGAAGTTTGTAAAAGAGAGGTGTCCGTTATTTTACAATTGATCAAAGTGGGCCTGTTTTTATAAAGTAAACCAATAATTAAAGAGGTATAATCAGAAGGAAAAACTGCAATGAATAAATTCATTTCTTGCCGAGCCTTGTGTCTTTCAAAACTATGGTAAGAAAAGAAAGATATTAGTTACTATAAACTTGAAATATTTAATAAAAATATGATGCCTGAACAACACGTAACCTGTTCTTGCCATGAAAACATGGAAAGAAGAGCAAAAATTATTGACATTATTAAAGGGCTACTCCCACCATATTTTTTTATTCCATTTCTGGGTAGTTTTTGGCGTAAAAACAGGCACTGCAGTTTTTAAATTTTTAAATTCGCTCATTAACACCCTTTTTTACGCCTCCAAACATGCACATTCCAGAAAAAAGTCAGGCAAAAAGAAAACTGGGGCGAGGCCGGTGTGACGCAGATGCCGGAACACAGAAAATTTACTTTATTGTGTTCAGTACCAAAGCTCGCACGAAAACGTTTTGCATATCTATAGTCAAAACCAAGTCGTATTTGAAAAATTAAACCCTGCCACGCACTAGTTCAGGATCTAAGGAATCTGTTGATGTCTCGTTTATCATGAAAAGCGTGAGTTTTTTACACAAATGAGGATGATTTGCTCACGCTTACGCTGCAAGCCGGCATGTTTTTTTACCTCAACTTCGCAGTCTCGAGCGAGCTTCACATACAGTCTTCAGTGGTGCGGGATGGTTTTAAATAACAATATGAATTCGAAATCTATTCAATTAAAGAGGAGGAAGCTCTCTTTCAACAATTTTTCGATAGAATTGATAGTATGGAAAATTGGTGAGCTCTTATCTACGCATTTATAAGATTTAAACCAAATCGGGTCAGTCAAAAATTTGCAAAATCGCTAGGCCGAGCAGGTCCTGGCACGGGTAAAGTAGAATAATGCTATTTTGGACTAATAATGCATGCAAATAACCTCATTTGTTTTATCTGGTGTGTATTTGAAGCAGTAGCTCATATTTTGGTAATATTTCAAGTGTAGTTATGGTCATAACTGTGTGGAAAAACTCGAAAATCCCTTCCAGGAGTGTAAACATTAATGCCCAGAGATCGAAGATTTGACAAGTTCAATGTGAATTCGAAGAAAAACTTTCCAGCACAATGTTGGGCTTCATACTGGTGTGCTGGTTTTGGTTATATTGTCTGACTTTGTCAACAATATACACCTTTACTTTGCCTTAGGTTTCAATGTAATCACCAAGATATATATATAATTTATAACAAGAACTCCATGGATATGTCAGCCAAACAATTTCAATTTGAGCAACTTTTTAACAGCACATCACTTTAGCATTTCAATATCTTTGACAAAAACCCAAGTAGTAAATACAAAAATAATCCATAATTATCTTGCTAAAACCAAGCACACGGCAAAACTTGATAAAATAGAGTATAGAACTGATGGAACGATAAACAAACTTATTATATCACGATTTACGAACGTTTGCTGGTTGTTTTATCACGCAAAATGAAAGGAAGGAAGAGGTTGAGTGATGAACACATAACCACGTGAGGCGTGTGAATACTGGAAAAATCCATTGTCACTGCATCAGCTTTGGAGTCAATTTTCAGCCCTTAACAATGCCGAAAATTAAAAAAAACACACACGGGGAGATGTCAATAAGCTTTGTAATGATGGTGTTGAAGTGGTTTGAAAAAACATTTGTGTTTATCATTGAAAACAAGGGAGAAAACCGGACGCGACGTTGATTTTTCCATACTGAAGCCAAAGACAGAAGTTTTTTTGCGTTCCGGCATCTACGTCACACAACCTCAGCCCAGATCGTTTCATGTTGCGCGACATTTTCAGAAATGGCCCGAAAATCGCACTTTTGGAGCCGTGAAAAGAGGTGTTAATGAGCGAATTTCGAAATTTAAAAAGTGCAGTACCTGTTTTTCCATCAAAAACTACCCAGAAATGAAATAAAAAAATATGGTGGGAGTAGCCCTTTAAGCTGAATAGTGATAAAGAAGCTTGTTAGCTTATAATGATAGCTTGTTTGAAAAAAACATTATTCATAATACTTACTCAGCGATAAATAATTCCATATATTATTAATTATAACCTATCGATAATTTGGACAACTAAATTAAATTAAGCAAAATCTAATTGTGCAAATAATTAGAGGCGGGATTTCTATTGTACTATGCAGCTGTCATGACTGGTGTATACACATCACGTGTTAGAAAAAGCGGGAAACTTGTTAGTGAAAAGGGAATCCCCCTTCGTCCTTCAGTTTGGTTATAGAGGTAGGAGGGACAAGTTGCACGTGTGAAATTGAATTAAATCATGGCATGCCAACCAAGTAGTATTTTGAGGAAAAGCATGGTGAGAATCCAACTGCATCTTCTTAAATCATTTCCATCTGAAGAGTATGTATATAGTATTTTGACTCACTGTTAAAAATGTGTTACCTCCAGTCTCCTTTTCTGAGTTCAGATTGCAAAAATCGCTTAAAAAAGAACCATACTGGGAATAAATGACCACCGTTACCTGGTGCAACTGCAACATCGCATTCATGAAAGTGAATACCATGCATTGGGTACGTTATTAAGTGTTAAATATTAAAAATACTGGAACATATAATTTGGAACATTTGGAACATATAAAATAAGAACATTTGAAACATATAATGGGAACAAATATAGTAATGAAACTTGTAAAGATATAGTAAAAACCATGCATGAACAAAAAAATGTGAAATGTTTTTCAAATTTAGGGTTTGAAAAGTAAATAATGTTATTCAATATTTTGTGTTAATGTCAGCAGTTGTAATTTTATGATGCTTTAAAAGTTTTTATTTTTTCATGCATGGTCAAAAACGGGACATGTGTAAATTAGTTAGGAAACTATTCATTTACACATGTCCTGCATGATTTTTGCAACCCTTTGGGTGGGCATCGCCACCATCAATGTTCTGGCAAAATCTTTGGTGGCCTTCCCACCCTTTTTCTGATTTTTTGCCTTTCTTTGGCCTTTGCCAATCCTGACAAAGGCCTCCTTCTTTGATCTGTGAATACACAATTATGTTATAGGTTGTTTTTCTGGTGAAAGGATATTATCCAATATTTGGAAGATATCAATTGCACAGCTGAGCTACAAATACAGAAGGTATGCTTACACTACATTAATCCCCAAAAATTTCGTATGGTTTAATTTCGGACGTTTAATTTTCGGACAGAAAATTTCGGACTGAAAAATCCTGATTTCGGACAATTTCGGACAAAAATTTCGGACAAAATGTAAAGAGACTCGAAGGACTTTCGGATAGTATCTTCAAGGTTCATAAAACAACATAACAATGAGATCTTCAACAAAACACACAACGCTAATGATTGAGTACATGAATACAGTTCTAGTTTGAATCAAAATCGAGGAAAGTCGATAATGAAACTGGGGAATTCTCAGATGAACCATAGCCAAACATGCTTGATGATGATCATAATGACGACGAGGATTAATCAAGCTAGTCAAATGATGAGAAGAATTCTGCTATATTCGTATTGGATGCCCTGAAGAAAACGTTGGCTCTCTTATAGAGTTTTCTGTTTGACTACACCTGGCGTGCATTTTTCAGTGATGGCTAACAAAGACAAGTATTTTCACACTTGCTTGCTATTTCTATTTCGTTTCTACATGTACAGGACATAGCAGTCACTTTCCAGCTTTTTCCTTGGTCAACAAAACATATCGGAAATATAAAGAAATAAACTTGGCAGTAAAATTTTCGGACGGTAAAATTTTCGGATGTTAAAAATTTCGGACGGCTAAATTTTCGGACTGTATATTTGCCCGAAAATTAAACCGTCCGAAATTTTTGGGGATTAATGTATTTCTTTCGCGGGGAGTCTTCTCCCTTCCTTGTCATGGAGGGAGAATTTTTTTGCACATTCCCTCTTCATACTGAAAATGTCTTTGTATGTTATTTCCTAGAATACAAAGGCAAACAATGAAAGAATTTTCCATGAAAACAATAACCATGAAATATGAATTAATTGTTGTGAATTGTGCAAAAAAACTGATTAAATATGAATTAATATATATTTGCTATAATTACTTTCGCTTCATCACCAAGCCAGATTACCATTTTTTTTTGGCTCAGGCTTTTTTGTTGCACTCGCAAACCTTGAAGCCATAACCTTAAAGCAAACAAAGGTTAACTGGGTGCTCAAAGGCCTGATTTATCTTGTAAAGGCTCACTAATTGCTTCAAAGACCCCTGCAGAGTTGCAGGAAACAATAGAAAACACAGGTAATAGCTTTTTGTACCTACCAGTGAACATTTCTTGATAATAGATACAGAGGAAAAAAGTTTGAGTAATATGACGTGAAATTGACACGGAATTCTCTGTGTAATATCACATTTGCATGTAATAAACCCTACGTGTAATACGATGCCTGATTCGTTGAATCTGACGTGTAATATATCATTTCGTGTAATACCACACGTGTGTAATACAACGGTGGATGTAATCCCTCAGTAATATCACAAACCATGTAATGTTATGCATAAAAGCACACACCATGTAATGTTATGTATAATATCACACAATGTGTAATGTCATGTGTAATAGCACACACTGTGTAATGTTAGATGTAATACAACATTGTGAATGCATGTGTAATATGACTGCCCGTGTAATCACTCAGTATTGTTACTGCGCAGTTGTCATAATATCTAATATATATATTCTGCGGAGTCACGTGATGACGCATTTTCCCTGCCAAAAACAATAGATTCTACCCGAAACAATAGGTTGAACGCCTCAAAACAATGGGCCGAAACGGCGAACCGTGTGATCACAAAGGCTTTTTTGTATGTGGGTATATGGTTATGAAATTCACACTGAATGTTTACTTTATTAATTTAACCAGGGTAATGGATTTTGTTTTTCGATTTTCTCCTGAAATTTTGAATTAATCCACTAATTATTCTGCTAATTGTGCTATCACGAAAAAACTACGGTTTACGCTGGCAAAACTTCCAAATTCGCGTCCCGAACTCCATTTTCCAACAGAGTATTCGCTCTTCACGTGACCCGTTTCGCCTTTTCCTGCAATTTGATTGCCTCTTTTCGCGTGACCCATGTGGGTTGACGATCAATTTTCATTTCTCGCCCTCGGTTGCGGGCGACGCATGCAAATTTTCGGTCGTTTTTCGTTATTCGCCCTCGGTTGCAGCAGGTACTTTTGGAGAAGACGCGTGTTTTTGTTTTGCACACAAACGGCGCCTTTCAAAGTGTTTTACGAGCTGAATTTTCTTTGCAAAGAGCTGCTAATTGTTTCAAAGACCCTAGAGAGTTGCAGGAAACAATTGGGAACACAGGTGATAGCTTTGTTTAGTATTTTGAGTTGAAATAGTTGTAGTTTTTGTTGTAGGCGTTGCTTCGGCATGCCTGCAACGCTTAGGCCCAATGAAAACAAAGTCAAACTTATGAATTTTTCAGGCGCTATTTGCATGATTTTCCCCATTTAAACTTTCCACGTGTGTTTGTATGTTTGTATAGTAGATATAGTAGGTATAGTAGGTATAGTAGGTTTTTATAGTAGGTATAGTATGTACAGTATGTTTTTATAATATATATAGTAGGTATAGTATGTATAGTATGTTTTTTATAGTAGGTATAGTAGGTATAGTATGTTGTTATAGTAGGTATAGTATGTATAGTGTGTTTTTATAGTCGGTATAGTATGTAGGTATAGTAGGTATAGTATGTTGGTATAGTATGTTGGTATAGTATGTAGGTATAGTATGATTTTATAGTAGGTATAGTATGTTGGTATAGTATGTATGTATGTATGTAGGTATGTATGTATGTATAGGCATGAGCGGGAGCGAATGCAGCGCGCGAAGCGCGCCAACCAGATTAAGCTTTGTTTACTTCACGGGCGAAGCGACCGAACCCGGCTCATGTTTGTATGTATGTTTGTACGTATGTATGTATGTATGTATGTATGTATGTATGTATGTATGTATGTATGTATGTATGTATGTGTGTATGTATGTAGGTATGTAGGTATGTATGTATGTATGTATGTATGTATGTATTGGCATGAGCGTCAGCGAATGCAGCGCACGAAATGCGCCCTATCAGTCAATGTTTCTTGATAATAGATACACAGGCGAGCATAGCGAGCCAACCCATTGTACGTGGGGTTTAAAGGGGCATGAGCGTAAGCGAATGCAGCGCACAAAGTGCGCCCTATCAGTCAATGTTTCTTGATAATAGATACACAGGCGAGCGCAGTGAGCTAACCCATTGTAAGTGGGGTTTAAAGGGGCATGAGCGTAAGCGAATGCAGCGCACTAAGTGCGCCCTATCAGTCAATGTTTCTTGATAATAGATACACAGGCGAGCGTAGCGAGCTAACCCATTGTACGTGGGGTTGAAAGGGGCATGAGCGTAGGCGAATGCAGCGCACGAAGTGCGCTCTATCAGTCAATGTTTCTTCATAATAGATGGACAGGCGAGCGCAGTGAGCTAACCCATTGTAAGTGGGGTTCAAAGGGGCATGAGCGTAAGCGAATGCAGCGCACGAAGTGCGCCCTATCAGTCAATGTTTCTTCATAATAGATGGACAGGCGAGCCCAGTGAGCTAACCCATTGTAAGTGGGGTTCAAAGGGGCATGAGCGTAAGCGAATGCAGCGCACGAAGTGCGCCCTGTCAGTCAATGTTTCTTGATAATAGATAGACAGGCGAGCGTAGCGAGCTAACCCATTGTACATGGGGTTGAAAGGGGCATGAACGGAAGCAAATGAGCGCACGAAGTGCGCCCTGTCAGTCAATGTTTCTTGATAATATACAACATATATATTAGATATAGTGTGATACAATATAGTATTGCAGGATTGTATATATATAGTATCATACAGTATAGTATTGCATGGTCATGTATAGTATTTTTGAGTATGATGTAGCATTGTATTTATAATTTTATTTTTCATGTTGCATTGAATAGTATGTTCAAGCAGTTTTTTAAGTCTTTGTAGGCAATCATATGTTCTCCAATTTGTTAATATATTTCTATACTTTGTAGTATAGAAATATTGTTAATATATTTTTATACTTTCTACTTTGTAGTACCGTTCATTAATAAATACACAGAGAATGAAGAAGATGCATGATTGATGATAGAATATTAAGAACACACAACAAAGGCTGAAAGGAGATGACTTCAACTTATAAATTTTATACTTGCAACAAAAACTGTATATCTTACAACATAAATGTACTATTTACCTGACTATAATTTACCAGTGAAGCGTACAACATTAGGTACCTATGCTTCTCTTGAAAAGTCTTCATTTTCTGTAGTCATTTCTCATAACTAAATTTCAGACTATCAGGCCACTACCAGGGTGTTTCCACCCACATACTAACAATATTTACGCAATCTGTGACATTTCCAGGAGGCCTCGATTTCAGTTATCTATATTTTATTATACGACGCCATCTTCAATCTGTTGCCATGGTGTTCATATTCAAAATTATCTTCACTACGCAAGGCGCCAAAAATATTTTCCGTTCGTGTTCCTCATTGTCAAAAGTAGAGCCACAAGTCAACAGGTAAATTGTTTTTAACTCATTACTAATTATTTATACTTTTACATATTAATAAAGACATTTACAAATAATACCCGAATTTTTTATTACATGTACAACTATTTCCATGTACTTAATCACTGATGATATTCCTTTTCCAGTCTTCGTTCAGTTTTTCAATTGTTTTCATTGTTGAACCTTCCTATACTGAAGAAAAAAAGATTTCGGTATGTACTTTCAGTTCAATGCTACTTGGATAATGAGATTTTCCTTTACTATTATGATCACCAACCATATGTATAACTTAATACTTACCATTTCAATCACAATTATCTTATTCTTTTTCCAGTATTTGTAGTTTGGCAGTTGCCCATTGATCTAATTTCGTTTAGATCATTTTCGGTATGTACTTTCAGTTCAATGTTACTTGGATAATAAGGTTCTCCATTACTATAATGTTCATAAAGCATATGTATAACTTACTACTTACCATTTCAATCACAATTATCTTATTCTTTTTCCAGTATTTGCAGTTTGGCAGTTGCCCTGCCCCTTGATTTTTATTTCGTTTCACACATTTTCGGTATGTACTTTCAGTTCAATATTACTTGGATAATGAGATTCTCCATTACTATTGTCTTCACTAAACATATGTATAACTTACTACTTACCATTTCAATCACAATTATCTTA
The DNA here is from genome assembly GCA_013076295.1 of Sanderia malayensis. Taxonomy (NCBI): domain Eukaryota; kingdom Metazoa; phylum Cnidaria; class Scyphozoa; order Semaeostomeae; family Pelagiidae; genus Sanderia; species Sanderia malayensis. Next base: position 3,548 of record RQOL01000632.1, on the reverse strand, counting down.
TTCTTTTTCCAGTATTTGCAGTTTGGTAGTTGGCCTGCCCCTTGATTTTTATTTCGTTTCACACATTTTCGGTATGTACTTTCAGTTCAATATTGCTTGGATAATGATATTCTCCATTACTATTGTCTTCACTAAGCATATGTATAACTTACTACTTACCATTTCAATCACAATTATCTTATTCTTTTTCCAGTATTTGCAGTTTGGTAGTTGGCCTGCCCCTTGATTTTAATTTCGTTTCACACATTTTCGGTATGTACTTTCAGTTCAATATTGCTTGGATAATGATATTCTCCATTACTATTGTCTTCACTAAGCATATGTATAACTTACTACTTACCATTTCAATCACAATTATCTTATTCTTTTTCCAGTATTTGCAGTTTGGTAGTTGGCCTGCCCCTTGATTTTTATTTCGTTTCACACATTTTCGGTATGTACTTTCAGTTCAATATTGCTTGGATAATGATATTATCCATTACTATTGTCTTCACTAAGCATATGTATAACTTACTACTTACCATTTCAATCACAATTATCTTATTCTTTTTCCAGTATTTGCAGTTTTGCAGTTGCCCTGCCCATTGATTTTTATTTTGTTTAGCACATTTTTGGTATGTACTTTCAGTTCAATGTTACTTGGATAATGAGGTTCTCCATTACTATAATGTTCATAAAGCATATGTATAACTTACTACTTACCATTTCAATCACAATTATCTTATTCTTTTTCCAGTATTTGCAGTTTGGTAGTTGGCATTTTATCCTTTCATTTTTTACATTGTTCAGATTTTGGTATGTACTTTTCTTTCAATGTTGCTCAGATAATGAAAGTCTCCATTACTTTTATGTTCACCAACCATAGGTATAACTTACTACTTGCCAATTAAATCACTATTATCTTATTGCTTTTTCACTATTTGCAGTTTAGCAGTTGTCCTTTGATTTGGTATCAGTACAACTTCATGCAAACATGTTCTGTTTTTCACACACCAATTATCCTTATTAAAGAAAAACAACTATAATTTGTTTGCTTTAAGGTTATTATGGCTTCAAGGTTTGCGAGTGCAACCAAAAAGCCTGAGCCTGAAAAAAAAATTATAATCTGGCTTGGTGATGAAGCAAAAGTAATTATAGCAAATATATATTCATTCATATTTGATCAGTTTTTTTGCACAATTCACAATAATTAATTGATATTTCATGGTTATTGTTTTCGTGGAAAATTCTTTCATTGTTTGCTTTTGTATCCTAGGAAATAACGTACAAAGACATTTTCAGTTTGAAGAGGGAGTGTGCTGCCGAATTCAAAGAGTTGGGCAGCACAAAAAAATTCTCCCTCCATGACAAGGAAGGGAGAAGACCCCCGCCAAAGAAATAGTGTAAGTATACCTTCTGTATTTGAAGCTCAGTTGTTGAATTGATATCTTCCAAATATTGCATAATATCCTTTCACCAAAAAAAACCTATAACATAATTGTGTATTCACAGATCACAGAAGGAGGCCTTTGTCAAAATTGGCAAAGGCCAAAGAAAGCCAAAACATGAGAAAAAGGGTGGGAAGGCCACCAAAGAATTCTCTAGAACATTGATGGTGGCCATGCCCACCCAAAGGGCCGCAAAAATTATGCAGGACATGTGTAAATGATTAGTTTCCTAACGAATTTACACATGTCGTGCTTTTGACCATGCATGAAAAAATAAAAACTTTTAAACCATCATAAAATTACAACTGCCGACATTAACACAAAATATTGACTAACATTATCTACTTTTCAAGCCCAAAATTTGAAAAACATTTCACATTTTTTTGTTCATGCATGGTCAAAGTTTTATTACTATACTATTTGTTCTCATTACATGTTCCAAATGTTCTTATTTATATGTTCCAAATGTTCCAAATTATATGTTCCGGTATTTTTAATATTTAAATCATATTTCTAATAATTCAAAAAGCTTTATCAGTTATAAGTGTTGACATGATTTCGTTGCAAAACCTTTTAACTTAATAACTTACCCAATGCATGGTATTCACTTTCATGAATGCGATGTTGCAGTTGCACCAGGTAGCGGTGGTCATTTATTCACAGTATGATTCTTTTTTAAGCGATTTTTGCAATCTAAACTCAGAAAATGAGACTGGAGTTAACACATTTTTAACAGTGAGTCGAAATACTTTATACACACTCTTCAGATGGAAATGATTTAAGAAGATGCAGTTGGACTCTCACCATGCCTTTCCTCAATCTGCTTCTGCTATACTCACTGGCTATACTTGACTGGCATGGAATGCTATCGCCGCCATGATGTAATTCAATTTCATGTGCATTTTCTCCCTCCTACCTTTATAACCAATCTGAAGGACGAAGGGGAATTCCCTTTTCACCATTGCTTTTCACTAACAAGTTTCCCGCCTTTTCTAACACGTGACGTGTATAAACCAATCGTGACAGCTGCATAGTACAATAGAAATCCCGCCTCTAATTATTTGCACAATTAGATTTTGCTTAATTTAATTTAGTGTCCAAATTATCGATAGGTTATAATTAATAATATATGGAATTATTTATCGCTGAGTAAGTATTATGAATGTTGTTTTTTCCTAACAAGCTATCATTATAAGCTAACAAGCTTCTTTATCGCTATTTCGCTTAATAGTGTCAATAATTTTTCCTCTTCTTTCCATGCTTTTCATGGCAAGAACAGGTTACGTGTTGTTCGGGCATCATATTTTTATTAAATATTTCAAGTTTATAATAACTAATATCTTTCTTTTCTTACCATAGTTTTGAAAGACATAAGGCTTGGTAAGAAATGAATTTATTCATTGCAGTTTTTTCTTTTGACTATACCTCTTTAATTATTTGTTTACTTTATAAAAACAGGCCCACTTTGATCGATTTTAAAATAACGGACACCTCTCTTTTACAAACTTCTCTCAATAATTACGAAATGATATTTGTGTTTTTAAATGATTTGTAAATGTAGCCTATGTAAACGACCTACTCTTTACCACGGATAAAAGCATCGCTTTTGTTTTATGCATCTGGAATATATGAACAAACATTTATGGCGCCGTTTTTAACAAATTTACTCTGTAACCAAATTTGTTGATTTCTTGACAACTGCACTGGATTCAACAGGTTAACTTTCGTTACGTGCAGGTATTCTGAGTCTCTTTTTGTGATTCCTTTATTTATGTCGACATTTATGTCAAAAGTAATTACAATTTACTCTCTTCCATTTTAGTGACTGTTTACATAACAGAAACGAGCACAGTTTAACGTAAGGGTTTTCATAAAATTTATACATTATATTACAGCATTACTTTTATGATAATGATTTATTTACAACATTATACTTAACACTACCATACCCTTGAAATATATAATATTTACTTCTTTGTGTTGCAGCTTTACACAAGGCTATAATTATTTTCATTGTTGTTGCTATCGAGGCCATTGTCTACAAGCAATAACATTTACAATAGTATTGCGTGATTGTACTTTATACTTCTTTTTCATATCACAACTTGCATTATGCCACGC